>VWZY01002772.1:768806-895067 GCA_013399075.1 Chloroceryle aenea | reverse complement strand
CTCCTCCCCACGCGTCTGCGCGTGTTTTCTGTTTGCGATGTAACGACACCTCCCCGGAGGAGGCTTGCTGCAGGCCGCAGGGATCTTTGAGCACTCAAAGACAATTTCTCTTTGGGACTCTCCTCTAAGAAAGATTTGGGT
This sequence comes from Chloroceryle aenea, assembly GCA_013399075.1. Lineage (NCBI taxonomy): Eukaryota > Metazoa > Chordata > Aves > Coraciiformes > Cerylidae > Chloroceryle > Chloroceryle aenea. The sequence continues at coordinate 894,926 of VWZY01002772.1, read as the reverse complement.
TTCACTGCCGCAGCTGTTACATCAGCAGCGGTGTAACGCAGGACATTGGTCTGAAATTGTCAAGTCGCTGCTCAGCAGCTTCCTCCCTACACCTTTATACTTTCAGACCAGACAATAAAAATATTTCCGGACGCTCCCCAGAGGGTCCTTGCTACAAACCTGTGCACTAGGTCTATAAAATTCTCTTTTATTGGAAAACATATTAGATTCCCCAAAAAATAGTAACTGGTAAGACTAAACCAGAAAAATTGTAAACATAATTCTTTTTAAAGAGAAAGTGCTCTTAAAGCTATATTTCTACTATGTGTTTAGCAAACAAATGCTGCAAAACTAGTAAAATACAATTACCCTTTTTCCATGTACAAAATGTTGTTTTAGTATTGCAATTGTGCTTCCTTTCTAGAAAAATAACTTCACTGGTCCTAGCTTACTCTGCTTGAATACAGTAACTCTGTAAGCTAAAATATTTTACTGTATTAGAGGTGAAAGCAGCAGATAGGAACACAATATCCTCCTAAAACATCCCCCTACCACTGATCTTAACGCTGCTTGGATACTTAATGCCGCTTGCTATGCAATGCCAGTTCTTGCCTATACGTGTGCTAATGAGCAGCTACTGAGCCAGGAAAGGAGCGAGCATTGTGAAGGTCTTACCTGATGCTGTGACCAGTTTAAAAGTGGGAACATCATAGGATGCACAGGCTGAAGTACTGCGTAGTGCCAGAGAAAAGAGACCCAAAGGGTAAATTGTCAGAATCTGTGTTCATAGTTGTCCTAGTGCAGCTTTCATATCAATGGCAAGAAGCTGAATTAAATAGAGCCAGTTTCGGGGTGTGGGAAAAGTAAACAGGATCTAGTTGTTGGGGTTTCTTTTTCAGAAAAATCAACAAAACAAAGATGAAACAAGTTTATCAAGAGGCAGCAGTTGTTAGCTAATAAAACTTAGAGTCCAACAGTTGTTTGTCAAGGTTTGACAGCAGACCTTTTCCATGCAAGATTTCCAGAACGTTGGCAGAGCTGCCAGTGCACCCTAAAGCTCCAAAACAAACTGCCTTTTCTTTTAGAAAGAACACACTGGCCGCCTTGTTATCGGAGACCACAGATCAACCTCTCACTTCAGGACAGGTCAGTTGATCCAACAGCTGATACAAAGTTGGAGATTGAACACTTACTTAGGAACATCCCAGTACTTTGAGCCTTGTAGATACTGCAGGGAGAGATTGCAGGTTTCATAGCTGAGGCTGAAGACCAGTCAGGCTGTGGAGTTGCACAAGTTCCTAATTTCTCATTAGATTACGGACAAATGGTTTTATCTGACTGCTTGCTTGCTTTCTAAAGCCCAAGTTCAGCAAAGTACTCGTCAGTTAAATTAACGTACAAATGCCCTGGAAGTCAGGGCCTGTAGGTCCTCAGTCTTAATTTTCTATCAGAACAAGAAAAAGTATTACTGCTGTTGGTACCTAGCAGTATTGTACTTCTTCCTTGCTGCTAAGTATGGATATCCAAACCCCTGACTTGTGCATGGAAAAGAACAGGGTTGATTTCTCACTCCACCTGATTATGTACCAAACAGAAAGACCTCTGCCTTAAAGTAGTGAGGTAGAGGCTGAAAAGATCTGCAAGGTTATCTTTGCAATCAGCAGCAATTTGATGTCATGTAACATATGACCATGGTAACTTCTTATCATGCTTGCTTAGGTAGTAAGTCAAAGTACATCGAAACCAAGCTGGGCTTGACTGAGAGAAGGTCTGATAACGCTTCTATAGAGGAGGAAGTGTCAAAGTTCCAGAAAAAAACTTGTCCCTGATGTGGTCCACTAGTCATTTTTCAGTTGCTCAAACACTATCTATGGACCCCACCAAAAGAAGCCTGAGGATTGGTTCCAGATTCTGCTGTTAGCTTGCTGAGTGTCTGAGAAGGATTTCCATCTTGTTGAATTTCCTAGAAAGGAGACCCTGAGGGGTCATAAAGAAGCAGTACTGCTTTGTTACAAGCAAAAGGATGCTGTTTTTTCATAAAACAGCTCTTTTCTTAATACGTTCTTGTCCAATGTACAGTTATCATCCTTTTATGGTAACGTATGGCTCTAACTTCCAAATGAGCAAACATTAATTTGCTATACAAGCTTTAATTTTACAGAGATACACATTCAAAACTAGAGCGGTGTAGGCCTATCAAGGGAGAATTCGATTCCTACCTTTTACAAGGACAGAGGACTCTTAACTATTTTAGACCATATTTTCCCCCAGTAAAAATGATTATTTACTGATTAAAACAAGTAAAGGGCATGTAGAAGTAGCTCATGAAAGTTAGGTTTTCTGCTAATTGTTGAAGATGGAAAAATCTAGAGCTGTAGTAACCACTCCTGATATTTCAGGTTGCATACAACAGTTTCAGGTACAGCTCTGTAAACAAGAATGGTACTGTTGTCTCAACTTCTGCTGCTAATTATTAATCATTATTTACTCAGTAATGACATGCTATGTCATGAAGGTTAGAAACTTTCTTCGTGCTGTGACATGTTGCAGTGTTGGTGGGAAGCACAGCCATCCTGGTTACATTTACACCATTTAGTAGAACATACACCGTGCATAGTACAACTCTAAACGTGTTGGATCTTAGGAGCTTACCAACCCTTCTTTGTATCAAAGCAATTTCGCTTGCACACTTTCTGTGATTGCTTCTAATTCTGGTGGTTTGTGTGCAGTAGTTCTCAATCCAGTAGGTTAAAATGGCTAAACTTGAACTTTTTCATGTTTATATCGAGACTTTGAAAATGTGACTTCATGTAATTTGATGTCTTTGTTAATTTGAATGAACCATAACCAAAGTACCCTGGACAATGCAGGGGAAGAAGACAAGAAAATGAATGAAGAACTGGAGTCTCAGTACCAGCAAAGCATGGACAGCACCATGTCTGGACGAAACCGGCGCCACTGCGGACTTGGTTTCAGTGAGGTAGTAAGCTGTTTATTTCTGTAATGATTTCACTTTCACCTCCCTAAGACAAGATGTTACATGGTATAAAAATCCAATCACCACAACTAGTTGCAGACTTCTGCAGCTTGAGTTAAAGGACAAACTTACTGCAGGCACTTGACCCCTCTGTGCTGGCCATTTAGATGCTTGGAAATGACCAGCGCTGCTCAGTGCTCTGAGACGCTTGATGCTCCACAGCAGTCAAGATTGATTAGGACAGAAGATGACAAATATATTAAATTGCCAAAGGATATCTAAGAAGGCAAGACAACTTTGTGCATTGGTGCTGTCTTAGCTCCTTGTCACGGTGAGGCACGTACCTCTGTGGTCCTGAAGAGTAAGTGGCTACAGGGGTGTCAGATGTGGGAGATGTGCTGCACAGGGTCCCCTAGTGAGCTGACACCTGACTGCTCTTGTACTTCCAAGGAATTACACAGGAAATGTGCTGGAAGAGAACTGTGGCAAAAAAAGAAATTGAAAGGTGCAATAATTATTTTTTTGCTACCTTTTAGCACCATTTGCTGCATAAAAACATAGCTAATGTTTCCAGAATGAATAAAAACACCTGTGCAGTGCAGAAATTCTTAATATTACAGCCATGCTTTGCTCCTGGGGACCATGAAGAAAATGCCATTTTGGGATTGTTCTTGTTAGCAGCATCATTGGATTACTTCAGCAGTCCCGATGCTGCTGTGTGCTAAGCTCACTTTCAAAGATGAGTCATGAATGTGAATTCATGATAGCCTGGCCTTTGGTTTCATTCTGTTTCACTCCACAACAAATATTCAAGTGTCATTATGTATGCTGTACACCAAGGTAAGGAATTACTGAACTGATGTGATCTGAGACTTTCCAAACTCATTTAATGACATCTTCAGGATTTTTGCTGTAACAAATAAGAACGCAGCTGATGAAACCATGGATGCCATGGTTGGTTTGGTTAACCAGGGGAGGGGCCTTCTCTGATAATTTGTATATTAGAGACCTAGGTTTAGCAACATAGCCCCTTCTACTACTAAGATGAAAGAAGCCATTAAGTGAAACATTTTCCCTGGGAAGTTTTAAAAGGCTGCAGTGGAGTGCCCAGGAAATAATGGTTTATCTGTTTCAATCAATACAGTTTCAGGAAGGTGAAGATCAAGAAGAGGCAGCTGGACACTCCTCTGAAGAAAGTTCAGAGGACTCTGATAGTGGCTCGGAGTCAGAGCAAGAGGAGTCTGCAGAGGAACTACAAGCTGCTGAAAAACATGATGAAGCTGAGGTTGCAGAAAACAAAAAAGAAGCAAAAAGCAACTATAAAATGATGTTTGTCAAAGCCAGTGGCTCATAACTGCAGACGTAACAGCTTTGTATTTAAAGTACAGTAAGCCTTATTGTTACAGTGCAAAGTGGAGGACTGCTACAGCACAAATCTTTGTATTATGATTTTAAAAAGACCCCCTTAGATGACAATAAGTAGTCTTTGCTTTCCGTTGCCATGGATAACATTTTTATGGGCGCAGTGATATTACTGGTTTTTGTAAAGTGTATAAAATAACTGGATGGAGAAATAAATTCTTTTTGTTCCTGCCCAATCTCTACAATGTTATCTAAACTATCCCACCCCTTATTCCACGCCAGATAAGGAAACTTCATGTTAGTGGTTTCTTTAGTTAGTACCCCAGTCTTGAGTTTTTAAGATACATGTGAATTGCTGGATGTTGCATTAGTTGTAAAATAACCAATATCAGCACTGTTCTGTGATGTACTAGAGCTTTAAACAATGATTTTGTCTATAGATGCTAGTGTTGACAGGGCAAAGAGGAGAAATCACTCACTTGTGACAGTATTACTCACTCTATCCATCTGCATTCCTACAGCAGCTGCAGTGCAGATGATATTTTAGAAAAGTGTAATACAACAGAAGGCTCTGATTGCTTCTTGGGCTTTCTAAGGAGAGGGACAAGCTGTATTCTTTATACCTTTCAGTACAATAGAGTGATTCTTTGAGTTACTGGCTCCTAGTTAAAGCCCTGAGCTATTATTAAAAATATCTCCTCCTGAAGAAGTTTACTTTGAAAGATAAAATATACTTTGATAATGAAAAGGATATACAAATCATTTAGCTTTTAAAAAATAAAGAGAGTTAAAGTATTCAAGCCCTTCTTCCTTTTCTTCCTACGCATGCATCACAATTACCACAAAAAGGTTGTACTTCTCAAGTATACTTAAAGAGCCAGAAGTTGCAGTAATTGCTTCCAGCAAGAATTAAGGGCATCCATTCCTCTGCAAATGTATAGTTTATTGTATTCAAGTAATTACCAAAATACCAGAAACCTTTAGACTTTATTTCCTCTTTGTACATCAGAAAGATCACCTCCCTCTCCTTTCTGGGAGAGCAGAACATCTGATCTCTGCCTCTAGTACAGCCTCATTCTGTCCCAACAGTGTTTGTTTCAAAAACACTCCGTATGCTTATGGGGAAGCTCCCATTTCATCTCTCAGCTGGTGATGTGCAGACAACGTTGGCAAGCCAGTTTGGATTGCAGGGAAGCAGCCGTGTGTACTAGGATTGTACAGGATTACCGAACGGAAACATTGCAGCAGCAGTTACTGGGGAGGACTTGGAGTAAGTTACACTATGAAAATAAATAAAATTATTGTAAATAAAAACTTGAGTGTAGATTTTGATTAATTCTTTGCATTTAATACAATTTTTTTCAGTCATTCAGTTCTAAGAACAGTGTCACAGCAGCCATGAGCAGTCTGATTGGGTTTTTTCCCCCAATATGACAAGCTTCTAACATACATTGACCAAAGCTGAGTTGTACACTGTGAGGGAAGAAAACCTCATGACTTAGGAAAGCTGCTTTAGTTCTAGGAAGAGGTAGGTGCCCTCCCCAAAAGATCAACTGATTAACTTTCCTAATGGACTGGTAACAGTTTTCTTCTGATTTAGACACTCAAGCTACAGTTAAACCATCATTAACCCACTGAATTCCTCCAGCTGTGGCTGCTGACTGTTCATCACCCTGAGTGCAATTACAAAGTTAAGGTGTAGGCTGCAAAATGCTGCACGTACACTGACCCCTCTGTCTTCTCTCTCTGGCCCTGCAGCTAGCGCTGCTCTCACCACCTTTCCTTCTGCAGCTGCTCAGCACCCACGTGGATTTCTGCTCTTGGCCATCAGCGTGCATGGAGCAGACTTGCTTTCTGTGATTGGAGCCACTGCTGCAGACCCACCCTGCCAGGCCCTGCTGCTTTCCCACTAGCCTCAAGGGAAGGGCACCGTCAAGCCTCACCTAAGGGCTTTTCTCCACAGTGCAATCCACCCGGGAAGAGCCAGACAAAGCAGACCCAGATGGCAGGCCCTGTCTGGGTCTCTGCCGACACAACAGGCTGCTAAGATGAGCACCGTCGGGGGCCTCTACCCCTCAGCTCTGCCCCGAGTTATCACAGCTTCCTGCCTTGTAAAACAGGTTTGGCTGCTGGTTCCAAAATAACTAAGTAGACCACATGAGGATAAAAAATAAACTGAAATTAAACTATTCTAGTAACAGCTCTCATCAGCAAAAATAAAATAACCAACCCAATACACCTTTCATGCCCCAAATGTATGACATGTAATTTTGTGAACGTCTGAGATGGTTTGGTGTAACATTTATAATGCTAACCTGAGCAGACTCATCTGCTCAAAACAGGATAAGTTCTACACAACCATGTCCGTTTCTGTGTAACATTTATAAACACACTAAGAACTTGCAGACTGATCTGTGAAGCAGCCTAAGAAGCTTCTCCATATATATAATGAGAAAGGCTGATTTAGTTCAGTGTAGACAGAGCAGTAAATGGTTTCATTCAGGAGCCAGTTTTAGCACCATTTGGTATAATAGCATCAGCAGCATAGAAGTGGCACAGGTAATAGCAGAATGGTTTCACCTTTCCTATGTACCAGAGAGAGAACACAGAAAAATAAAATAATAGTCCAGGTTGATTCCAGTCAGTTCTTTGCTTTTTCAGGGTGGCATGGAAGGAGCTCCCAGAGATGACAGCAGAACACATAAGCAGACATTGATAAAAAGGGCAACTGCATTTGTCTTGTCAAACAAGATTTGGCCACTGATATTCCTCAACTCAAAGACCAGCTTATTTCTCTCTCAACAGAAAGGCAGAAGTCTGCCTGTACTCCTACAAGTTTTAGGACATAACTGATGGAAGTTATTACACCTGTCAGAGAACAACCATCATTTCAGGTAAAAGTCTTCACCTGTTTCTAAATCACCCTGAAAAATTACCTACACTAAGGTCAATGCAGGTACAGAATCAGCACTTGGCTTTGGAAGACTGAAAACACTTCAGTAAGGGGAAAGCACCTTTGTGCTTGTTCCTCATCCATGTGCCCTGGAACGGGGAACCCCTGAAGACGAGTACCATCACAGCCCCACTGACCACAGAGTCCTGCAGTTGCAAAGGAAGATGCTTCTAAGCCAGGTAAAAAGGGAGTCTCAGCATCGTACAGAAATTCTTTGAGGCGAGGAAAAACAGATCTATAAATTGCCCTGTAGCTTTATGCAGCTGCTTTACAGTTTACTCTCCCTTTCTTCCTGAAGAGGAGGCTGACAACTTGATTCCTGAAAGCACAATTTATAGGCCAGCTTCAAAGCTACAGGTCCTTCTAAGGCTCTGGTTGGGGAATTCACATCAAAGACGACATGCACATGTTGTTCTGATGCCAGAGAGGACGGTTGGTAGAAATCTCTTGTGGATTTGCTACGGTCCCCAGTACAGGGATTAAATTATGTACTGAAGCTGCCTCTGTAAACTGCAGGAGACAAAGAGAATAAGTGGCAGTGCAATATCTCATAATCAAAGCCTGGCATGGTTATTTGCATCAGTGTCTTGGAAGCTGTCAGGGGAGTAAAAGAAGGGCCATGTGTCACGGTACCCTCACTGAAGGGACAGAGCAGAAGGTGGGTTTGTTTACTTTTAAGGCTGCCATCTCAACTGCACTTTTCCTGAGAAAAATATCTGAGCAGCACACAGCTGTACAGCATCATGATGGGTAAAGTTTTTACACAACATTCAATAAACAAAATAGTTAGTGATTTAATCTACAATTGGATTTGGTTTTGATGTGCAGGTGCAAAATGAGATCACACTGACAGTGTGTGCTATTATCTACCCAAATCCAGTACCATTTATGGTGTCCATAGCTCAGGAAGATCTAGCTGAGGGAAAAAAAAAAAAAAAGAATGAAAAGTAAAATATGTTAGAAGGGGGGGTTTGTATCACCAGTCAAGCAACTGGAGGCTTATAAAAACACAGCTGCCCACCCTGACCTGCATAGAAATACTCTCAAGCCATTACCATAAAATAAGAGTTTTCATCACAAGTCTATCAAACTACAGTAAAGACTGCAGAAATGTTTGATAATCTGAACTGGTTCAGTTTTCACCCTCGTTTTACTGCTGAAGCTTTAAAACAAATGCAGGTGATGCTTTTGATGCTCAACTGGTCGAGGCCAAGTCTCTTCCCATTTACAGCCACTACAATCTAGCAATCGTGATCTGTTCGTAAGGATGCAGTAACAGAACAGCTCGTTCCAAACATGACATTTTATTTTTTTTATCAAAAAGACTTACTAACATAAGAAATCAATACTAGACAGACACAAAAAATATAAAGATTGAATTTACTCAGTAATCAACTGATGGAGCCACTACTCAGACCCTGAATAAAATGAGTGTAATAAAATCATTTGCCAAGTAACTTTTAAATTGGGTTCAGTGAAGACAACCGAAGACTCCTCAGGCATATGAAGGCTTTGAGAAGGCCAAAGGACATGGCTACACTCACGAGATGCTGCCCTCTCTTCCCTCTGAGCCTTTCATCCAGGTTGGGACTTGGTAAGTGAGCAGAGCAGCCAGTTCTGGTACTCATCTCAGCAGTGGTCCCTCAGATTTTGTTGATTCTGTGCCTTAGCACCAAATGAAAGGAGAACGTGGTCAACATGCATGTGTGTGTTCACACCCCCCAACACATACGCACAGGCACACAACAACTGTGTTGGTCAGAAGACAAAATCCTGTTCCATACTGGGAGAAGATGTTCAAAGGCACAATACAGAAGAAGTAAAGAGACACACGAGAACTGTTTAGCCCAAATTAAGTAGTCAGAAAAGCCAACAATACAGATAATACAAGAGACAAACAGAACTAGCAGCGACTTCTCTGATGCCAACCTTTTCCCTCAGAGTGGTACAACTGACTATAACTACATGTCACTGGCTACTTCCCTTCATTAGGGTTACATCTTCCATAAGCCATCTCAGAAGATGAACTGGAAAACAATTTAAGGCTTTTCTCAACTCTGGCTCCAGAGACAAAAAATCAAGCCAGCCCAACCCCCCTGACAACAGAACAGAAGTGAAGGCAGAGACTACAGCAGGCCACACAACACTCAGTCTTGCACTGGCACATTATTGAGAGAGCAGCACTCACTCAGGCCAGGCTCTGGGTGGGCAGGACCTGCCTATTCCACCCCTGGGGCAAGCTCCCTCCACAGGGCAAAAGAGTTTCACTCACACTAGCCATTAACCACAGTTTGGCTTCAAAGAACGGTGCACAGCAGTTGCCAACAGAAAAGGCAATTGTCCTGGTACCAAAGCACTATTTCAAAGTCATCAGTGATTCCCTCACCCACTGCCACCAACACTCCACTCTCTTGTTTATCCCGTTCATAAGGCACCTTCTGTACTACGATACTGGACTTACACTCTCACTTGCCAGCTACTTCTTTTTACTAACAATTTAGGCTGAGACACTTCATATTCCAGCTCCTTCCACCCTTTTATTACTTCTCACTTCAAACCGCCAGGCTGTCCTCCACGCTCACACTCAACCTCTCAGTCTTGTTTGCAGATACATCTCTGCTATTATAGCCTACAAACTCACTACTCACCTTTGCTTTCTTAATCTCTTCCTTCCTTTAGTGCTTTCTTTATGCTGTAGCTCCTGGTAAAAGGCTTCTTCTAGTGGGCAAAAAGAAAACAGTATTGTCCTTTAAGCTTACATCTCATAACACTATTACATCAAGAACTGTTACGAAAATGGTGTCTAGTTCTGTTAGTGTTTTCTCTGGAGGTCGTTTTGCATTCTCTGTAAGATAACCAGAAGTGCTGGAAAGTAACTAACAAGTAATCAGTGCACAAATGGGCAAAGCTTTCTGGTTTTATCTACTTCTGTAATTAGTGCCCAAAGTTATCCTGCCATCTCCCAGTGATTTCATGGTAGGTTTTATCATTTTACCTTCCTCTTAGGTTTACCTGTAGTTTAACATTCAAAGTAGGGTTGTTGCACAGAATACCTCAACAGACTTCTATTAAAAATGCTCTTTAAGATTCCAAAGCTTTGAATTAAAGATAAATCTCAAGAAGTTTTCATGGAAAGTTCATCTCAGTTGGTTCAATTCAGCTACAGTTAGATGCACCTTTTCAAATAATGGAAAAAAAAAAAAAGTAAAGGGGTCAGACCCAATCAATACAGTTGTTCAAACAGAATTTCAGGCACTATGATGTGTGAGTTTTTGTGCTTTCTTTGTACTGCTCCACTGTGAAGAAAGATTGCTTCTGCTGGTAGAGCAATAAAAGTCTTAGCCTTTTGAATACAGCCAAATAACCAATGGGAATGGTTCCTAGGTGTGGAAAATATAGCAATTTTTCATGTTTTCCTTGGGACTGGCTTTGTTCTTTTCCCAGCTACGTAATACACAGACACACGCGCAGCACAAGCAATCACTTTAAAATACCTGAAGACAGACATAAATCAGAGGGGTAACATCAGCTCATCCCTTTTATAGCTTCTAAGTTTCAACACTAAGTAAATCTGGTCTTTCCTTCATGTAACATCCAGAAGTTAATTGCCAAAACACTCGGGAAATATGTGGTTTCACAGAGGGGAACAGCCCCTGATATAAAATACATACACACAGATTTGAAGATCTGGAAATCAGGTGCGTAAATGGTGCCGGTGGGAAAATAACAGTGTAAACAACACCAGAACGCGCTGGGAGCGTGCAAAACACCAAGCCTTCCCTCCAAAGGGTGCCCGAGACCACCTCACTGGACATTTACCAGGTTTTTGGAAAGAGCAGCACACGTTTAGTAGTTCTTTCAGGAGCTTATAGATCCACACATGAGCAACTTTCTGTAATAGACTCTGTTAGTTGTCTCCTAAAGAAGCTTTCTAATTCAGGGTTTTTTCCCCAGCTGTTCCAAACAGTCTGGATGCCTTTAGCTACTGCTGCTTGTCCAGTCCTTCAGAATAAATAGCCTTCCACAGATGTACAAACAACAGCACTACAGCTCAACACGATTATTTTAGCAGACCAGCAGTTCACACAAACTCCAAGTGACAGTAGTGAAAACTAGGGAGGGTTTACACAAATTCACAAAGGTGAAACCAGTGCTGCCTAGGAGCAACAGGCTCTAGTCTGATAAATTCAGCTGTACAACAAAATTTTAAGAACTTTAGCTGAATAAATTGAAAGCAGATGTATATGGGAAGAGAAGTTGATCTGCATAATTTTTGCTTGGTATAACATTACAAGACACTAATTAGAAAGCAGCACCTTCAGAAGAAGAACTGATACTGCTTTCTAATGAGTTTCTGTTTCTTTAATTATAATCAGTCCCTAAGACACTGCTTAATAGACAGATGAAAAAAAAACAACAAAAAAAGCCACTTTCTGACCAAAATGATATTGATCTGCATGCTGACAACTTTTTTCCCCTGTTCTTAATGTCAGAGAGTGTTAACACCTATAAAAGAGTTCAGGGTTTTTTCCCCAGCTGTTCCCCTCCAAACTATATGCATACAAAAATTAGCCCTAATTATTTAGACACTACACCCGTCCCTTCAAAAAAGATGGCCACTGGAGAATAGCATTTCACATATTCAGTAAAAAGCCTTGCAAGAAAAATTATGTTGATAATTTTTCCCCAAATATGGGATTAACTATGGACACAGACCAAAATCTTCTGAAAGGTCTGTTTTGTTACAAGCACTAAGGATATAATTACTCAGGGCAAAATTCTTCTCTTCCCTGCCAGCCTGAATGAGCAGATTCTGTGTGTGATCAAATTAACATGTCCCACAAGCTGCAGAGCAGAACTGCCTGCACCCCTCCCCTACACTGCTCGGGCAGCAAAGGGCCACTATAGTCCAGGATCCCATGGGCTGCACTCCTCCCCCCCCAGTTATGGCCACAAACTCCTCCCTCCCGCATAACAATGCTTCTGGAGAAAGAATGCAGTTTCACTGAACCACCAAACATGTGGTCAAAGGCTCCTTTGTGCGCCTGAGAACAGGACAAGGGTGGCATGAGCAGCTCAGCTCTGAGTTTCTGCTGCATGCATCTAAAGGTCAAGTACTCAGAGTCTCAAATATTAATTCTCAAGTTCACAGAGTTAACACTAAGCCACAGAAATACTTCTAACTGCTTATTTACATTCTCTTCTAGAGATTAAGCTTCAGCATAATGAAACATTTCCACTGGTCCCCATCAAGCCGCTATCACCTGCCCGTACTGTTCCAGCCTAGGTCCAACCATCTCCTGGTTAGGAGCCCACCGCCCTCCGCTTGGTCTATTCACGTCCAGCACACACGTCCCTGTGGGGTGCTTCCAGGATTTTCCTTTGTTTTTAAACGGAATTTCCCTTGATATTTTATTCCACCAGAAACCGAAGGGCTAAGAATGTATCAGACAAACACACGTATCTGTGAGACAGGAAGAACAGTACCATAGTCACTGCAAAAACTCTCTATTCTAGAATAAAGAGCATAATAGAATAATGATGCCATGAAACACTTTAAAAAAAAAAATACATATATTCAAATGAAGCTTTGGTGTGGGGGAACCTGATCCAAACCCCAGGGGAGTAAGTGCAAACAGGGGTACGTCAGTGGGATTTGAACCATGGAAGAGCAAAATACGACAACGCACAAACTGCTCGGGATTTTCAACCACAGGGACGCTGAGAAGAGAGCAGACAAGACAGAGGCACCAGGTGGCAGTTATGTTAATATTTTAATCTGTACATATACCATTTTCCAAACGGTTACATTTTATTTAAATTAATGTCTTCTTGCAAAATATTCATTTATGCTTTCAAAACTTTGTATAAAGGCAAAAATAAATCATTATTTTGGCAAAAGGTTTTGAAGTTGATACTGGCAGTACTGAGGTAAAATAGATTGCAGTAGCTAAATACAGACGTTTGAGAATATTTCTGACTATAGTGTTAATATAATACAATTTGTCTTAACGTTCTGAAACTCAAAGGTCAATTTCCAGGGTTCTGTAGCTATTTCCATATTCAATAGCAAATGAACAAGGTCGTGGTTCCAAAAAATACTGCAGAAGTATTTCTCAGAGTTTTCTCACCAAGAGCTGAACTCAACTAATCATAACATAACGGGACAGTTTTGCATGTCTTGCATTCAATGTGTACACAGGTTTTTTCAAGTAAAGTAGTTGCAGCAATTCATCTAATCTTATTTTCTCCTTATATAACTACCTCACCCTTTGCCCTATACATAAGTAAACCACTGAATTTCAAAGTTTGGCAAAGTTGAGCACCAGGTGAACACAGACAGGAAGTCAGCAGGTGCCACATTACCGTAGTTTCGCTGTTTCCAGGAGAAACACTACTCAATACATCATACTGAAATGTTTCCTGAAAAAAAATCAAAGGAAGAAGATGTATTTACTAGTAAAATGACACAGCTATTATATGTTTTTATTGCTTAGTTCACATATTTTTAATTAAAATAGTCGTCTTCCACATCTCAGCTTTCATGCAAATACCATTTGTTAGCTGTTTGTTACTGAGGGGCCAGCACCACTGTCAAGAGCAACCCAGCACACTTTGTATGGACACCAGCAAGCGAATCCTATGGGATCTTTTCTAATCTTTTGGCTTTTATTATGGGTCTTGTGGAACATTTCAGCTATCCAGTAGTGGTTAATGATATTTAGAAATTCAAGCTAAGAGTTTCTTGCAGTGTATTATTTAATGGGCAAAATGGTGGGTGATTAACTCGACAGACATATTCAACCCAAACCAGCCTTTTGGCAAATCTCACTTGCGTTAGCTCTACCCATACCCTATGAATGTGCTTCTAGTTTTGTTCAAATTTACATGTTTTTCATGAAACTTTACATTGTGCATCTGAGCCTGAGGGGGAAGTAATAGCATCTTTTAACATCTACGCAAGTAGTTTCTCTTAAAACAAAGTCAGCCCTTGATTTAAAAAAAATTCTAAAACACATTGTCCTAAAAATCCATTGTCAGTATTTTACAGAGATTATCAAAAGTGCCATTTATTCATAAAAAAAGTCTGAACTAAACTGAAGTCAGAACAAAATGATTTGCAATTCTCTTCATTTTCATAGAAAATCCCCCTATAATTCTCTGACTGTATTTCCAGAAGAACATCTCATCAGCTGATGAGTATCTTCACAGAAAGCTGGTAAAGAATCTCCTCTGTCTTCCACGCGGCGTCACTAGGTGGGATTTGCTTTGAGTCTTATGTCAGTGTTCACTCACTGCTTTGGCTAGCATGAAGTAAAACAAAACACGGTTAACTATCACAGTGAGTACACTAACGCCAAGCAGTAAGCACTTTCAGGAAACGTTTCCTCATTAAAGCCTTCTGCACTCTGACAGCATGGACGATTCACAGACACAGCAAGCCAACCATTATCTCGTGACGTCACTGATGCTCTAACTCCTCTCTCCCCTGCATGTTCCTGGTTATTGTCATTATTTTCTTCATAATTTTCCTAAGGATAATGTAGGGTTTTATAGACACAGATGCAAGTATGCATCTATACAAATGTACGGGTATTTATACAGACGTGTGCCACGCGAGGTTTTAAGTCGCTCTGGAATAACAGAACAGTTGGGGTAGAAAGAGACCACTGAAGACCATCTGGTCCAAGCTCTGTGCTCAAGTCTAATACCCTTGGGTACCCCGTTGACACGTGACAGTGATAATCAACCAGCATATCCCGGAAAAGCTTAGCAGAGTCGAGGGACACAGCAAAGCCGGCCGAATCCGGTTCTCAGAAAGATAAACTGAACCAGAAATCAAACGGGTATTTCTGCCAGGCTCTGCAGAGACCCCTCATGTCTGTACACCTCTCTCGATGCAGATCTATCCTTTTTCACAGGCCTTGTTGAAGGCAAGGCACTGCTCTTCTGGGCCTTTCTGCCATATGCTCATTTTTATTTAATTTTTTTTTTTTTTCACAGATAATTGACTCAAATTAGTGACAATGAAAATAAGGGTATCTAAAAACTATTTGCTATTTGAGGTATTCACTGAATCAACCCTCTTTACTACTTTATCCATGTTTTATCTTTTTGTCCAATATCAGGCAATAAATTTAGGCCAAGGGAAATCAGAAAGCTGAGAGTAATTTCAAAGGAAACCATGGAAGCATGGGGAGTGTCTTAACTGGAGGCACACTTACACTCAGCAGTTAAGGATCATAATATTTACAGGTTTTCCTATTTCAAATAGAGAAAGCTGAAAAAAATCTACTGAGAAAGTTGATCCACATCTCTTTGCAAGGATAATGCAATTATCACATTTTCAATACCTGAAATGCCAAAATAGCCTAATCGGAAGAAAAAAAATTAAGTCTTCTGTCAACACAATGAAAAACACATCTCAGTGAAAAACACATCAGAGGCATGAAAAAGTCAAATATGATATTGCAGAATTAGTTATAAAGGGCCAAATTTTCAGCACACCTCAATTAATCCTGCAATGTTAGTTCATTGTAAGATACCAGCCCATAAAAGAATCCCCTATTTATACAACTTTGGACTTTGGATTCTCTTGTGCAGCAACTGTACATCCCACACGCAGGCAGAAACACCTGCGTGCCCCTACGATGGACACAGGAGGACACAACACAACACTGCCCCCGGAGTACAAACCGCTGCTGAAAATCTGGCCCCGTGCTACAAAGAGTACAGATGTCTTTTTCCTTCACCACAGTGACATTATAGAAGCATCTTATCCGTAGAGCGACAGCAGTGATTTGAAGACTTTATTAGCCCAGGTATTAGCTCATTAGAATATGGAGAAGAATAAAAGGTTTCTGAAAAAGAGATGCATGCGTTCACTTGGATCTAATTTAGGTTTAGTAAAAATGTTAAAATTCAGCAAGCCACAGCAAAGGTACAGTGGCAAATCAGACATGCCAAGAGCAGTTAGTTCTTACTTTTAAGGTGTTTAAACAAATGTGTAGTGAAATCCATTGCTTAAGGGGGAGTGAGGTGGCTGTGGTACAGAAGGTGAGGGTGCTTTAGATGGATAGGTCAACTGCTGAGCTAGAAGGGATCACATACAGGAATTAGGCTGCACAATCAAACATTCATACTATAACAAAGCCACCTGAATTTTCTACCATGTGAATAGGAAACCTGATTAGTAATGCAATGAGGTGTTACACTATTTTAGTTACATGGAGCACAGTTTAAACAACAACATTTCTACCCGTTTTTTTTCTATTAGTTGCTTAAGTTATGTAAATAAACATTCCCGTTTGATGAGAATATGGACAACTGACCTGAAGCTGAGTTTCTCTGGGACGTTTTAAGGCATACAACAATGATATACCCTAATCCAGCCCTGCTTTGAAAACTGCACTTTGGGAATAGCACCTATATTTGCCAATTTGATTTCAAGATTTCACTGAGGTTGTAGAAGTTTTCAAGATTTCCTTTGTTATATGCCAAAGAAAAGAAACAAACAAAATATGTAGAAAAATCACACACAAAAATTTACAGATGTGTGTAACATTTTCCTTAGTAAAGTGCATGATTCAATAAATACATTTTTGGATCTGAACTTGAAACTTGAGGATAAAGAATATGGTAATTAAATCTATCCTTGTTTATAAAACAGAGCAGTGGTGAAGTATTAGAAAACAATAATCACAAAACTAAAGAGACTGAAACTCAGCCTTACATTCTGCTTGTACATTTTGGAAGGCCAAAGGTAGACCTAATTCCAAACAACACAATTTAGGAAATGACTTCTTGATGCTGCTGACTTTGATTGTAATCTTTCAGATTCTTGGCATGGTTTCCATTTAGAAGGTTGATTTCTTACCAAAAACAGAGGGCTCTAAAATGCTGCTTTACAAGGATTAGATAAATGTACAATTTATTTTAAAATAGAATTGTATTATCAAAGCATCTTAACATAACTGTTCACCTATGAAAAATGGGAAAAGTTAAGCTTTGCAGTCTTTTTCCTAAGCACATCTTTGTAAAATACCTAGTCCTTCAGTTTTGGCTTTTCAGATATGGGCTGCTTCATCAAGAAGGAGCAAATGACAACCCACACTTTAAAAATCAAGCTATAAAAATAAGCATGTGAAAGAATGCGTGAAGTGAGAATAAATGAGAATTTACTATCAGCTGTGCAAAGCATCAAATGCTTTGCTTTTTAATCACCTTAGGTCATCAGAAAATAGGCTGTAACTAAAAAACCTGAACTCTTTTTATGGTTTGTAGATTTTCCACCAAAACCAAACCACTCTGGCTTTTTTTACAGCTCCTTGAAACATGTTTGTTTTGAAGTAAGTGAGTAATAATTGAAATCAAAGGAAGACATGTTACGAGTAAGTATTTGAGATACAAATGTGGCAAGGAAATCCATGCACACACAGAAGAGGTTTGGGCTTCCTTAGAGAATCAAGTCCTTTGCTACTATGTTAGGGTTTTTAGGTGTCTGAAAGACAGAAAAGCTAGCTGCTAGACTTCACAAAGAGAAGTAAAATTAAACATCATCTTGCAAAGGACTGCACTGTTTTTCAAGCAACATTTAAGAATTTCAGTGACAATACTCATTTTAATTCCCTCTTTGGGGAGAACTATAGAAGATTTCTGTGGTTACATATATCTAAGAATATGTGGTGATCACACTTTGGAAATAATTAGTTAAAAATTTAAAATGCAAACCAAAAAACTGCAGTAATGAAAACATAGCTACTGCATTCACTATACAGCATAAAACAATCAAAACATTTCAGTACTGCTCAGTTACTGCAACTTCACACACACCCAGCAGTAAGCTAACTGAAGACTGTCTGGTATGGCAGGCACTCTGCTCTGACACAGGGGGACAACTGCAAATATGGGCTGTATTCATCTTGTTCAATCTTGGCTTTGTTGCTGCCTTTTCTCAGATGAAACCAGAACTCATGCAGCAAAATGCTGAGTTGGCTGATACCTCCTGAAACACGAAGTCCCAGCCCGTAACCGAAAGCTGCAAGTCCCTGATACAAGGACCTGGTTCCTAGAATTGGGACCAAACTGCTTGTGCAAAATATTCCCAAGATTTTACAGTTCTGGAAGACTTCTGTTGGTCTGGGGTTTTGTATTTTCTAGCCTCCTCGGTGAATCATTTTATCCCCTCCAGTTAGTTAAATTACACACAGAACCTCTTTGAAATCTCAAGATCTGTATCTTGAAAATGTATCAACCCCCTTAAAATCACATTTCCCTGAAGTTGAGCTGCCACTGCATCTTGAGTATAGGGCCACATTCCACCAACAGTCTGTTACTATCAGTGCATGTTATGCATCTGGATATTGGAATAGTCTCTCTAACTGGAGGGTCTTAAGACTGCTGTGGCAAGTGCCATAAGTTTAAACTGACAACTTCAGATGAGAAATGTGCATATTTCTTCTCCAAGTTTCCATTCTTTCCATTCTCCACTGGAACAGTGAACTGTGCCAGTTATAAATGGCCAGTCAGGCACTTGCTAGAATAGCTGCTTCATGTGTTACTGTGTGATACAAATCTCTTGACATTTCTTACTTATTTCAACTATAAAGCAATCAAGAGTGAAATTATAACTTTCAGTAGCAGATTGCAAAGTATCTATTAACTTCAAGGAATCAAACAGAACTCACACATGGCTGTCTTGCTCTAACCTCTCTCTCATCTTGGTCACCAGACAGAAACATGCCAGGACCATTCTACAATGTCTTTTCTGGCCTGTTGTCATACAGCTTAAGCTGCAAATCACTGTACTTTAATACCAACCATCAGACACAGGAATCTGTCTGTTAAAAGACTTTTAAAAATCCCTTTGTCTTGGTATTTTTAAGTCAATGATGAATTTATTTTTAAAAAATGAATGTAGAAATACATAAATTAATATAATTATAGGGAATTCATTGAAAATGTTAAATTTTTAGTACTTACTACTAGTAACAGCAAGTTTCCAAGCTCTGAACTTACTGATCATAGTATTTTGTTCCCCTCACCCTGTTCATTGGAGGCCAAACACTCAAGGGAATTCTTTAGACTCTCTGAATTTGTTATCTATACACACTTTTCACTGTATTGAATATGAAGGACTAAAACTCTCTTATGCCAGGAGCTCGGCAACAACCCCACCCAACTTTAGAAGCTGGTAGGAAACAGCTTTTATTTTGTAAATAACTAAGTATTACCTGCTACCTCCTTGCTCCTCTGAGAGGCTTCAGAAGCCAGGGCGTATGATATGGTAATGATCCGCTCCTGCTCCTGCAGCTGGGAATCTAAATCAACCGAGTTGTGCTTGTCCTGGGCAACAGCAGGTTGTAGGTTGTGCATACTGGTGGGTAAGTGCAGAACAACGTTAACATTTGTAATCACACAGAAGTATCCACTGTGCAGATGAGCACAAGCTTGAATTCATACAGCAGTTTTCAGATCTCATCTACCAAGCTCTGTATTTTATTGACGTTGTTTAAAGCAGTGTTAGACATTGCATGTAAATGACTACAGCACACCAAGACAAATAATGCAGCCATTACACATCCAGTCACCATTTCTGCACGGCCTTAAGTACATCTGAAAGTCCTTTGTTGTAAATAAGCTGTTTATGTGAAAACACTCCCAAAATTTCAAGTTGTTAATCAAATTTCTTATTAGTACCCAGAGGAAAAGGCATATAACCTGGAAGCCCTCAGGCACAGGCTCTTTAACCGTCTTCCAAAGAAACAGCAGAGACACTTGAGGTAATCAGGTTCTTGAAATTGAATGTTTCACCTGGCTCTGCATTAACTCTAAGTAGCCAAAAGTGTTCTTTCAGTACTCCAGCTCTCTGGAGACAACAGAAATTGCTCTCACACTGATTTTTGCTTTTGTCCAGATCTCCTCACTCTCACCTACAAGTTGCTTGGTAAGGACTTACTACTATTTTAAGATGCTCTGAACAAGAAAATAGACACATACAAAATTTGTCATTATCTGTTCTACCCTGTTTTAAAAAAGAGCTTTAAGTATATTACATAGTTTCTGTGTGCACCTTCTAAAAGCCACCAGCTACACTTAGATAATTCATCGGGAATTAGACTGTTGTAAGAAATTAGTCCCCAATGTTTAACAGCAGCCGCTATACAAGATTGGGGGGGGGAACAAAACAAAAACAAAACAAAAGAACAGCAACAACAAAAACCAACAACCCTCCTGACCTTGATTTAGTAAGAATATTCTTTATCTTTTCTGCTTTACGCTGCCTTGCTGCCAGTTCTTCTGTAGAAAGAGGCTCTTCTGGCTCCAGTTCAATATAGCGTTCTGGAATTGCAACCTTCTCAGGTTTTGACAGCTGTGGAAAGAAAGTAGCAAAGACTTAATAACAAAGACTTTAAAATGAGATAAATTCTTCTCAATGGAAAAACGTAGTGAAAAGAATAAAGCATGGGTTTTCACAGTCAATATATATACCTGAGACTAAACACTCCCTCTGGATATGAGTTGATGCCCTTTTTAACAGTGTCTTTTCCCTCTGATTCCTTTCACTTTAGAAGATAGATCAAACAAATGCTAAAGGGGGTTACAAAAGAAATCAGAATCAACAAGGAACCTTTCTTCAGCTCAGGCTTGCAGCCCAAAGTAGAACACTGCCTGAAGCTGTCTAGAGAGAAGCAACCACTACCAGACTGACTAAAAGAAACAAAGGGGAACTATTTTTTCTTGTCTCTTTGGACTTTTTGTTAAAACACTCATGAGGTAATGAATTTTCTAAGTTCAAAGTTTTAAAAACAAGTAATTCTAAATTTTTCACCCCTGAACTTAGGCCACACTAATTCAATGGCATATGTAATGTGGCCTGAGCTAAACCCAGGGACTACACTCAGTAATTTGCAGGAAATCACAGGCCCAAAACATACACAGCACTCACAGTAACACTGAATTCACAACCTTACACTTTTGTACTTCTTTCTCAGTAAACCCAAGACAAATGCTTCCTGAAAAATTCTCATTTTCCACTACACTTCCTCACCTTCAAAACCAACTCCTTTCTGAAGCTCTGTAGCTATATATATGTTCTTTTTTAAAGAGTCCTTATGTTTCTATTTCCATACTATGACTAACCTACGTCAGCTCATCTTGCCACTTTGAGAGTAACAAACTCAGTTATCACACAAGCAGCAGTTTATTAGCCTTAAAGACACAACTGATTGTACTACTTCCTTATGAGGCACAGAAGTGCCTCCAGGTACAGAAGCACCTGTCAGCTGAAGACACTGGGTACCTGAGATAACCTGAGATTGGATAACCTGAGAAAGAAGCTTTATATTTGGAGCTTCAGACCCGTTTCAGTTACTCTGAAGTAGGACAGAAATGCCTATAAATAAAAATATTTCCTATACTAGGTTTAAGGCACTAATTATGAAGTGATTTACATAGGCCCTGGAAGCCTTCTGGGAAAAAAAATCAATAGCAGAGTGCAACAAGGAAAAGCAATACAACAGAAGTATTTTTCTATTTCTGAATCTCTCTCCAGAATATGCTACATTACCAATAGTTTTCAGAAGAGTAGAGGTGCTTACTAGTCTAATTATCATTAATAATTTTACAGATTTTCCATCTGCCATGGTATTTCGTGTGGAATCTTTCCACTTGCTATATTCATTCTTTTCCACCAGATGGCTCAATCGCATTTCAGACAAGTATTTTACTCCATTGCTAGAGCTGAAAAAAGATCTAGTGCCCTGAACACCAACCAAGTCATTTGAAAAGCTGACAGAAAGGTGTTTTCTGTTCTGACCAGAAAAAAAAAGCAGTGCTCCCTCTTCTCTACCATGTTTTGCCAGTCAAAATGCAGCATGAGGTAGCTCTGGGGAGCTAACTTTTCCTTCACTGCTGTTTCTTAGATGTTGTGTTCTCATGTTTTTTTCCAGTTTATGCTTCATTCCATAACTTAATCACTTTTTCCTTGGTAAAGCCTGAGATACCTATTTCAAACAGTAGAGCCAACCTTTCCATTCCTTCTTGCTGCTAAAAGACAGTACAACATGAACCTTACAGAGATTCTAAATGCCAAGCCATAATTTTTCAATACTCAAAAGATTTATTTTCGTTCAATCTTCCAGGTAACTTTTGAAAGAAAAGATGAGAATTCACAACCTAGAACTTAAAAAGTTTAGTATTTTGGGGCACAGAACAGGACACAAAAAATCATGAGTGTTACCTCTCTGCTGATATCTAAATTGTAGTCTTGAGGCTCCAGGTCTGTCTCTGTCACAGCTACAGGCTGAACTTTTAACCACTCATTTTCATCCTTTTCTTCTCCACGAATTGCCCTCTCAAGTAACTGCAAATCAAACTCTTGTTCTCGTTTCCACTGATAATAGATACAAAACAATTAACAGCATTCAACCACGGTGACAAATTCATCATGTAGCAATGTACATTAACTACTGCTGCAAATGCTATACCCCTTAAAGAATCAACAGACTAAACCCCTGAACTGACAAGAAAAAGAAAATATAGCTGTATTTCTTGGAACACACGGGTGAGAGATTTGATGTCTAGCTCTGCTGAAAGGATTCTGGAGTACTATTTAACATTACAGGTAATGTTCAGCAGTATTAAATCCTAGGAAATATATTAATCACCATCTCACATATGCTCATTAACATGGAACTAGCTACAGATAACCATCTTTGGAAGCACAGGTGTCAGTACAAGTGAGCCTGTGGACTGACAGACCACTCCCAGGCAGTCTAACCTGGCAGAGACCTGTCACTACACAGAAAGGGTGTTTGTAATGCAGGTGGAGAACTGCAACTTGAAAATCTTATGAATCGTTTTAGAATACTACTTAGTGTTTATAGCTAATAATATGCATGTACTAGCATTGGCTTGTCTTGAATTCAAAAACAATAGTTTAGTAGCTTCTAAGGTCTTGTGACTTTACTAAAAGCAGTATCTAGCTCCCTGCAAAGATCGTTCACATTCTGTCTTTACACAGTAAATATTTAGCAACAAAATTCAGAGTACATTTAAATTAAGCAGCATCCTTCAGAAGTCCCAAATCATTGCATAGTGGCTCCTTCATAACTACACACAATACAGCTGCATATAAACTCAGGCTTAGGAACACTACTAACACTTTTTTTATTCAAAAAACTGAGCTCAGTTGCAGCACGATTCCATCCAGCAGAACTCGGCAACTTTACTATTCACAGCTGGAACATGGGAGTAGGAAAAAAAGTAGTGGGAAAGAGAAGGGACAAAAAGAACAACAAAAAACCACTGTCCTCAAGCGTTTGAGGGTATCATTATGAAAACACGCCAGTATATGTTTCTTAAAAATATCTCCAGTATTGCTGTTACAAATCTTTTGTTTGTTTTGTTGAAGTTTGCACTCTATATGAAGTCTTTTGACTTCATTATGCTACTTGCATCAATAAATCTAATTGAAACCCATTCATGCACAAGCTCTCAATATTCACTCAGAAGATATGTATCTTCCATGTATATTAAAAATGTTAAATAGCTAAAAGGCAATTATATCTTCAAAATGAAGATGTTTCTTTACAGAATTCAAAAGAGAAAAAATGTTTTCTCATAGAAGTACTCCAAACTCTTACTTCTACTCATATTCGAACCAGGCCTGATTGACATAGTATATTTTAAATACACAGTATCATTTTCAAGTTATTATATATAGGTAAGAAAAACATCAAACCATTCTTACAAAGCAGCATTTTTATTGGCTTTGATGTTGCAACTTTTACATTAAAAAGGCATTGTATATAACAAATGAATTCAGGTACTGTGATCATACTGTACTTGAGAGCTGACCGATTAAAATTAGAGTTACACATACAATGTATGTTTAAAGCAAATGTTACACACTGAGCAGCACTTCAATTATGCATTTAACTGTTTGCCATTTTGGCTGTTAAATAATTGTAATGCTGTAAGTAATTGTGCTATCAAACATGCTTTTTTGCGTATCAAAGCCCTATAGGTACAAGAGATGACCTCTACAAAACACTGCTGGGGCTGAAAGATTCTATTTGGATTCTTTACAGCAAGAAGACCACCAAGATGGCACTGAAATTTATAGGTAAAGTGTCTGCAACAAACATTAAGTTGTTATGAAAATGTTTAAATAAGCCTTGTGTATGTTATGTGAGTCAGGAAAAACAAGAAGCTCAGATTTACATCTGATTAAAATACGAAAGTAGCAGTGATACTATAGTTCTGTAGTTCCCAAATATACTACCTTCAATAAATTTGTGATTGCAAAACAGAAGACAAAAATAGATGGATGTCTCCAAGTACTGCACTCGTATTTACTGGGAAAGTAAATACAAACAACTGGCTGTAAATTAGTGCTACTGAATAGTGGGAATGAAAGGCTGAATACTATGGGGGGGTTTAATGCTAGCAATTTACACACATGTACTAAATGCAATTAAGCCTGGTAAAAATTGAGTAGTCCAGTTAGAAATTTTAAAATAACTACAAAATTCTGCAAATTAAAAACAAGCAAACAAAAATAAGAGGCATTAGGTATGATGAGTGACAAATCTAAAAGCAAGAGATCTTGTGCAATGAATTAGGTAAAACAAGGTGATCATTCTAAAGCTGTAGTGGACCAAATAAAAAAAATAAATTAAAAGACCACAGCAGAAGTGCAATTACAGTAGAAGCTTGGTTTAGCACCAAGTGAGCAATTGGGTAACTTCATCAATTAGAATTGCTTTGGTTAGTATCCAAATTGCATCATTACAAACTTATCACCTGTACAGCATTTAATCTCAGAATGCAACAAAAATCCTTTTCTTCAGCAGCTTAAATTTGAGCCTTATTAGAACATTCTATATTTTGAGCACTAAAGAAGAATTTGTATCTATTAAAACATATCAGCTCTGAGGTAAATTTCTCATCAGCGTGATTAGATTTTAAAACTGATTATCCCTTTATCATCTCTTTAAGAAAACCAAGCACCATCTTGGTCTGGTATTACCACAACTAACTTGCAGCCTAATTTATGAATTAGGAAATAAAATACTCATGGTAAGAATATTCTAAAAGGCCCATTCCATTTTGAAGCAGTTTTAAAACTTCTTAAACCTTCTAAATACAATTCCAATAAAGAAGAATCGTGTCTCTGAAATCACTCTGATATGCTCACATCTCCATTCAGCACACTAACCTCTGACCAACTTACCTGCTGAACCTGCTACATACACTGTAACTACTAGAAGAAAAAAATAGATCATCTGTTACTCACACTCTCCGAATTCATTTTGCACTGTGTAACACTGATTTAGTTAGACTAGAAGCATCACACACACTCAAGTGAAAGTGCTCGCTAGAAAAAAAAAATTCCAAACATATTTTCAGTTTAGTCCTGTTAAGGCATATCTAACATACTGAGCCTATGTCTGCAGAAATGGGCCTGATGAAGGAGCGAGATGAAGCAGGCTGCCTCTCGCCTTGGCTAAGAGTTCTCTTGCGCTCCCGAACCAATGCCTTCTGATGTCGCTTCATCCTTTCCAGCTGTTCCTCTGCGCTCATCTTGCCTCTTTGGTGGTCTCCAGAGTATAAGCGTTCCAAGGCACTCTTTGGTCTCTCCTGCAGAAGTCACGAGGCACACAAAACACATGTTGAAATTAATACTTTATAAGAAGTATACAAAAAAATAACTCTTCCTCCTACCTTATTCCTAAATTAACATTATCTTGTCTTATTAATTTGGATATCTCAACTCTATGTTTTCTATTAGTAGTGCTGATTTTGGGGTCTAAATCTTGTTTCATAAATCTCTTTCAAATGCAGTCAGTTGTCTGTCTGCTTCCTGTTTCATTTAAGAAAAGGAATCACAGGTGTTGGTCCTGTCCCATGCTACTACAACCCCACTTCGTGCTATGAGAAGTATCTTCTGAGCTTAACTATTTTGAACAGTTCAGACATTTGTCTTCATATGTTCATTTAAAACTTACCTTGGACCTATCCCTTCGAAGTGTTGCATATGATGAAATGGTAGATGATTGGTGCAATCTGGAAGTTGATCCAGATAAACCTGTATAAGGAAAAAAAGAATGCCTTAAAACAAAATGGCAGACAAAATGAAGATAAGAATCAGATTTTTTAAAATTATCCTGCTTTTTCTATGACATTTTGGTTACTATTTTGGGTCATATTTCACATTTTGCAGTTCAGAAGATCATGAGAGGAATGAAATTCCATTTCAGCCAAAAGCAATGTGTTTCAGGTCACTATCAAGCAAAATTCAGAAAAATCTACAACAATTTAGAAACTTACATTAAATGAGGTTTGGGGTAAACTCAGTTATACAGCAGTACATTAAGCTGTACAAATAATCCATGCAGAAAATCAAACCTTAATGTTCACAGTTAGAAAGGAAAGAAAAAGGAAGAGAACAGCTAAGAAATTAATTGCTCTTCCCCAAATATCCTCTCCATCCTCATTTATTCCAGCACTGTGGCACAGTGGGGATGGAGTGTCAAGTCACATCTAGTGTCTGGGGACATTATATTCATATTCTCCATTGCTTTATTTCAGTGGCAATAGAAACATTAAAAAATACTTGAATTTGTAAAAGATCACACAGAAACTACAAGGAAAAAATAATTCTGAATATAGGAGACATTCTAATAGCTAATTTCATGGTTTGCTATGCTTTTTTTAAAGCATAAGAAGTTGCTTTGTAAAAGGCTGGTTGTCTGTAATGACACTATTAAAATGCACAAAATCTCTAGACTTTCACAGCATTGTATAGTTAATCTAAAAATAATGATTTGCTGGTAAAGACCATCCCCAGAATACCTTAGGAGAGAAAAGCTGCTAGGCAGACAGAGCTGTTAGACATCAGTAACATAAATCCCTGGCTTACCACGGGTAGGCAATGTCTGGTATCCACTGTCACAGCTTATGAAACCACTGGCAGGTTGGCTGAGGTCACCACCTATCATGGCCAGTTCTGGTTCACTCACGTATGAACGCAGCTCCACCTGTATGGAACAGTACTCATCAGCTCAAATAAAATCACAGACAGCAAGCCTTAATAATCTTAAAACAAATCCTAAAGCTTTGTTTCTGGATTATTAGATCTCTCTGCCATTATTACACAGCACAGATCTCCGGCCGTTACTATCTCTCTGCCATTACATCTCTCTCCTTATTAGAGGCCCTAGAGGTCCATGTATTTTACAGACAGCAATACCTTTTATGATAGGTTCAGGTATCTTAGAAGTGCAGTGGTGTTGAGGTGTATTGGTGCTCACCCTGTAATCTCCGTTTACATACTGTCCCAGTTCTCTGTCTCTCTTTCTTTCATCTGACTGACGTTTCAGGCCCCGCACTGATGTGTGTCTGATGACAGTGGCTTCTCTTGGGAGAGGTGGAACAGCTGGTGGGTGATCATCAGGGCTGTACAACTGAGGGAGAGGAGGTCTGGGTGGTGCTTCATCTTCCTGGTACAGGAAAGCACAGGTATTTGGCAAACAGTCTGAAAACAGTCTGGCATAAACCGAGTGAAAGTTCATTACATG
The DNA here is from genome assembly GCA_013399075.1 of Chloroceryle aenea. Classification (NCBI taxonomy): domain Eukaryota; kingdom Metazoa; phylum Chordata; class Aves; order Coraciiformes; family Cerylidae; genus Chloroceryle; species Chloroceryle aenea. The sequence goes on along the minus strand of VWZY01002772.1, from coordinate 867,070 downwards.
ATATGAATTATTTGTGACTGCTTTACTGTGCTCTCCTCTGTTCACACCTGGAGCTTGAGCCTTTAATAACCAAATAAGACCCAAAAAGCAAACGATTAATCAACCACAAAGCATTACTGAGGAAGGCTCTGCACTGGCTTGTTCTAAAGCAGCGTACGGCTACTGTACATAAAGCTCCAGGTTACACGCATGCATTCTCCAGTAAGTGCTACTGCTCAGTTTCAATACAAACACCCTAAGTGTCTTCCTGTTGTGCCTCTACACTCTGTGCACTTTGCAACCGAGAAGCTTTTACTGTTTCTGCCAGAAGTAAATGGAAACATTGGTGAATGAATCTCACGAGCAGTACTTACAACCTTTGGCTTGAGCTTAATTGGTGACTGAAGAGGTGGTTCAATTTTTTTCAGCTGCTGTGCTTGGTGCTGTGCTCTGGCCTGGAAATAAGGCTGTGGATACAGCCTGACCTCCAGAGAGGATTTAGCCGGACTGGGTGGAGGGCTCTGAGGAACTGAGAGTTTGTTCTCCGCAGTTGCAAGAGAAACTGGTAAGGAAGGCACTGAAGACTGAGAAAATGAAGGCACTGTTTTTCTCTCTAGGGGAGAAATATGTCAACATGTTAAGTGTTGTTTCTTACCAGTAACATTCCTAAGAATAGCAATTAACATCCTTAGACTACATAATACAGCCCTGATGCTCTGCACAATTCTCTGAATACAAATGGATTTCTTTGGGGACATAAAGATGTTTGATTGTTACATCATAGCAGGAATAGAAAACATTTTCTTGATGGGGATCAAGCTAGCATTTCAAGCAAAAAAATAAACCCACACCCTTTAATATCATCCAGTGAAATTCCATGGAGAGGACAGTGGGATGAAAGGAAGGAAAAGCCCAAGAACCACATGAAATCAGTTCATAGGCTGTAACTGGCCCTGTGCCACAGATTCCTTAATATGCCTGTAGATCTGGATGAGGCTACACACTCATAACCATATCTTAAATAAAATAAGATCCATTTCAGAATTATTTTATCTCTATATGTAAAATGCAACCAAATATACTTTATATTTAAAGTGAATTTACAGTAGGACTTAACAGTTTTTTGCTACCCCGATGCATTAGGTCTTTTCTTTGAAAGAGAATAAACCAATTGATATGCAGACCACACACACTTCCCATCCTCTTTTCCATAGCTGATGTTGTTGCTCTCCTCACAAAACACCTGCCTGAAGAGGGAGGGGGAAGGCAACTGCAGCAAGGGCAGTTGGGCACCATCCAAGAGGAATGTAAAAAGAGAGAAAACAAACACCACAACCAACCAACAACCACCACCACCAAACAAAAAACAAAACAACAACCAAACCAAACAAACAACCAAACCAACCAAACAAACCCCCACAAAATAACAAAAAAAACCCACAAAACAAACAAACAAACCAACCAACCCACCCACCCAAAGAGCTGAGAAGAACACAAGAGAAGCTCCTGGACAGAATAAAGAAGAGATACTATGCTGGTATGAGCCTAGCATGTGACAAACTCTGCAACTTCAACAACTTAGCTCATTATTATTGCCCCTTTCTTTTTTATGGTTTGCTACATTTTAGTGCCATCATTATGTGAAAAACAACAAAAAACCCTTTTTGCCACTTCAGCTAAAGAAAGGCCAAGTTAATGTCCTAAATCAACAGAGATTTTTGATGGAATCAAAGACAGAATTAACTGGAATTTCTGCAGTAGAACAAACTTGTAGACTATTTGCACAGCCAAATTTGTGTATTTTGTTTATATATTAATGATGTTCTCCTTACCTGGATTCTTGATAGAGTCTACTATGGTTTTGTAGTTTGTTTTATTTGTGCTCAAGCCAGCTGTAACATCTTCAATTCTCCATAAGTCTTTTTGTATTTGTGTTTTCTCCTGATGTTCACAGTAAAAGAAAAATAAAATACATCTCATTTTTAATGAACTTACAGGAAAACTTGAAAAGACATTAGTTAAATGATTTTTTTTTTTTTAAATCCACCAACACAAACCAACGTATCTTGCCTATAAAATTCATTAGAGCATTTTCTTAGTCTTGGCAGATATCCTACAGAAGAAGAGCAAAGAGACATCCCTACATTTTTTTTTTTCTGCAGTGCTATTCAGGCTACAAAGCCATAATTTAAATTTCTACATAACACAATCTTAGAGAACTTTTTCATTTGTACTTTGTTCTTAAACACACTTAAGGCACTCTAAGGCAATATTACAAAACTCATCTTGATATATTTAGGGGAAATGTCCAATATTAAAAAAGCAAAAAAAATAGCTGTCTTCCTGAACACTGCCATGAACTTCCTAATGGCTTTCAGTGGATGAAATACAAAACCAAAACTAACTCAGAAGGGCTGACAAAATTAATTTCTGTCTGTATTTGGGTTGTTAGGCCCAATATATATATTATATATGGAAATAATATATTGCTGCTGTTCCAGGATTTGGTCTCATCTTGCTTCCTATTTGCTTTACTGAGGCTTTCCAGGAGCAAAGAAAGATAAGCTGTGTCTACAGTCTGTCTTTAATTGCATCTTGCAGCCAGAGGCCTTGGCCACTGAAGCCACCACTTCAGTCAGATGTTCACTGCAATCATCATAAATAGCTATTCTCATCTGCTTAATCAAAGCCTGCTAATTTTGACTTCAAAAGCTGGCATTAAGAACAAATTTAGTAAAATGAAGAAAAAAACAGTATTGTTAGCTAAAACAAAAAGCAGTGAAACACTTCAGTTAAGAATTGCTTGCAAACTGCTCAACAACTCTAGAAACCCATCACTTGCCATGAGCTGCAAAACTACCACTAATTAATCCTGTAAGTCTGAAAGCAAAAACCTCAGTAAAAGCTCTTATACCTCATAGAGCTTTGGAAGGCATATAAATTGCTTTCCACTTCCTGTCTTAGATCTGAAAATACGTTCAGTCAGGTTACTGAGCAGCAAACAGGGTGCCAAGAACACAAACATTTAAATGACTGAGAACATTATTTGCCTGCAGTAAAGGCACTCGATAGCTGGGACAGAGCTTGACAGACTGTCAGGATGCAAACTATACATTTGCACATTTTTGTTTTGGTTTTCTGAGATTAATCATACCGCAAGGAACCAAATGATACATTTACAATAATCAAGCCTCTAAATTGGTTAAAAAATGCCCCATGTACAAAAAAATGCTGCTCCTAAAACCACTCAGAAAATGTTTGATTAGTAAAGGCCAGCAGATCTTTTAATATTATTTCTTCACACTTAAATATTGGTGTGAAGAGAATATTTTAGATAAAAAATTGGACTAGATCTAAAGGATAAACAGACTAATTTATTTTAAAATTATGAAAGCCAAGATTACTGTTTATGAAAGGGTATAAATATACTTTATGGTCAAACATGAAAAGGTAACTTGGAAAGATAAATTGATTTCTCTAACTTTCCTCACACAGAAACAGAATTTAGAATGCTTTATAAAACCAGAGGAGAAACACCAGCTAAAGACTTACCACTAACAAAATACCTCATCTCCTAACTTCAGCATGGCCAGATCCCCCCAGCCCTTAAGCAAAAGACAATGAAACTACACTCTTACAGGCAAGCTTTACTCTGACCGAGCTGCTGAAACATTCAGTTTTTAACCTCTTAATTAGCGCTGTAGAAAAACAACAGGAGCTGTTTCCTACAGCAACTTCAGCTTCCAAATTTACTGAATTTTTAATACTATTCCATGAAGATCCCATTTTCTAAAATCCAGCCTATATTAATTTGGTGCTACTACAAAATACTATCTAAACAATTTTGAGTCTACATAGCCTTGGGTAGAGATCAAAAAAGCTTTAACTATTATGGGCACTTCAAGTAAGACTCCTTTGAAGGAATATAATTTTAAGAACATTCAGTACTTACTGAAAAAATCAGTTCCACTTAGCATCTCCAAAATAGGTATTTGGAAACAGTTTTTCAAATCTTAGCTGAAGCTGAACACATCCATGCATTCCTGCACATAAATGTACCCCCACAAAACACCTAGCTTGTATGTTTGTGTCTCTGTGCATTTTTTCCTACTCAGGTATGTGATATGAGATGTCAATAAAACGGAGTGAACATTTTCCCCGTGCAAAGTGAACTCCTGTCTGTATGTGTTGTAGCATCATATCCCACACATCCAGTATTTTAAGTATGTTCAATGCACAACTGTAAAGTGGTATATGTTGTTTAAAACTCCCATTTTCCCTCGTTAAACTGAATACATTCATACAGGGATGATTTTATTTTAAAATATCCCTGGGATTTTTTTGTAGGGATGTATTCTACAGCTAAACTCAATGACATAATGTTCTGACTCAAGAAACTGAATCACTCCCCGACACCCCAAAATTAGAAATAAATTAAAATACACCCTGAAGACTGATGAAATCTGAAGAAGTTTTGCAACTCTTGCTTTGATACAAAACATTTATACATTAAAAGTGAAAATAAATAGACTTCAAATCATATCTGATCAGATATTTGTTGCAAAGAAATAAATTTAAAATTGTAACTAGTGAGCTGATGTGGTCCAGGATATTTTGAAAAGTAGGCTAAATTTTGAGTGAAAAGTATACACCAGCCTTATGCCTTGTGTTTTGCCTTTTAAATAAAACTGTTCTGTTTAAAACAGGGGAATAATAATCCAGACTGTCTTCCTTCCTCTGAGAAAATCACCAGTCGTGAAGCAGGTACATAGAAAGAAGCTGGTATGCCACAGCCAGTTCAGCAAACAGAATAATTTAGCTTCAAACAAAGCTTCTTTGTAAGATTCAAAACTGAATAATTGATTTAAAACCAAGATGCCTTTCAATTACTGATGGCTTTTAAACACTTATTCCACTTCACAAAACAATCCGCAGAGATAAATCTTCCATAAATAGAAGAACATGACAAAGAACAAGTCATGACAATAACAAGCTAGTGACTGATGTTCTTAAAAATAGATAAAGCAGCCAACAGTGTCAGATCAAATAAATGGAAGACTACGGAGTCCTGCATAGTCTTATAAATTAAATACGTTCTCAATGTCAAGATGTCAGCTTGTAATAAAGACATAATAAAATAATGACAAATTTGCATGGACAACTTATGAGAAACTATTAGACATGCTGCAAGACAGAGAGTTACTGCACAGCCCTGCTGCTACAACGTGGGAACTTTGCCATCTCAACTATGTGACAGCTGAATACAGTGCAAAAATTGCAGTGAATTTCTTGTATGAGGTGATAGCTTTCAAGTTCAGACAAAATCACAAGTAAAGCAGTGTCTGGAAATGGACTTACCTGAGATACCAATGAACTATTCATCTGTTCTTGTAAGGCTTTTTTCAGCTGGCTCACATCCTTTTCTAATTTCAGGTATTCATTCCAGGCATTTTCCATCTCCTGTTAACAGAGGGAATACTCTAATACAATGTTACAGTAAACTTCAAAATCACTCTATCCATTCTCTAATTGAGCACCAGAGTCTTGTTAAGGTGGTGCTGTTGAATTATAAAAAGAAGCAAAAAATCCATTTTATAGTTGACATTTTTTGCTTGGGGTTCATGATAAATTTTGAAATTCTTTATAGCTTGCAAGATCAGCTCAAGAATCCCTAGTTAAACAACCCTGTCCAGCATCCTCATGCAGCCCCCTTTCTTTCTCCAGCATAAGACTGGTATGCAGTAGAATCTGAACTATTTTTCTGTGAAGGAACTTATTCCAGTTCCTTTTCCTTTTATTTTACTCCTCTGTTTGAAGCTATTTTAGAACTGAAATCCAGACACCTAAACCAGAACTCACATTTTGAAACACAAAGTAGATTATCCTTCAATAGTCCTACAGACTGAGTTGTAATGGCATTAGAAGTGAATAAACAAGCATTTTTATGTAAGGAATGGTGGAATGGGCTTTTTCTCCGAAGTCTGGAAAAGACATCAGTTGGGAGTTGAGTGGAAGAAATAACTGAGGTCTATGAAACCATGAGTGCGTGGCATGGAGAGAGCAGATAATGACTGAACATTTCCATCCTTTCTCATACTAGACTGAGGGTCTATCACATGAAACACTAACAAATCAGGTTCAAAAAACAAAAGCCAGTGGCTGTCCACATACTGGGGAAAAGATCTGTGCAATACATTGCTAAATGATGCTTTGGATGCAAAAGGTTTGTACAGCTTCTTGGAAATAAGATCTACTGAGGATTACTAGACAGACCCGAACCAAACCAGTCTCAGGAATTCTGTGAGCAGAAAATAGGTAGAAGCTGGATTGGTTATGACAGGAAACACCACCCACCTCTCCCACCCTTGCTCCCCTAAGCATCTACTTATGTCTATTGCTGAAGCTGAATCCTAGGCTAGAAGGAGCCTTGGGCTGGACCAGTATAGTCATTCTTACAATTACTTGCTATTTATGTCCCAGTTAAATTTTAAATGCTGTCTGTGAAAGCCATACATTTTTCCAGGCACAAAACACTACACATTTAAATAACACTGGCATTTTAATGGTCGGATTTTATTATAAGAAAGGTGTTCATGCAGTTCTATAAACAATCTTATGAAGAGCTGGTGCCATATTCATTAAAAGGTAGGAATAATACAGTAATACACAACACTCAGGTTTAATATACTCTCCTTCATGGCAAAGTCTTAGAAATATTCTTATTAATAAAAATGCAACATTAAATTGCATTCAAATTTTATTAAGTCATTATACCAATAGTAAATTTAGACCAAAATATCAACAGACTTTCTCAATTCCTTTTCCCCAGAAAAATACCATGGAATCACATTTATATTTTCAAAGGACTAGATGAAAGATTTGTAATTTAAGCCCACACATAAATGAAAGACCTAAAAAAATGGGGTTTGAGCTTTTCTGGGGGGGCAGGCGTTGAAAAGGAAAGATGGAGAGATTGATTAAATTGTTTTGTTCTAGCTTTGGAATCCTGTAATTTAACCAAACAGCTCAGAGCAGGACTTAACTCCCCTATCCAACGATCAATATCATTTCACTCTAAGTGGTATTTAAATTAGTTTTCTTGAAACAACTGAAAAATACATACTGTTGAAACTTTGGATATTTCAGCCCGAATATGTATGAGATCCTCTTGCAAAAGTCTCTGCTGGTAAGAAATTTTTTCTGCATGCTGTGGTTGGTCTTTGTACTGTTCCATCTGCCTGTGTAAAACCTCCAGAACAGACTCCAGCTGATCCTGACAGAAGAAGATGGCAGTAAGCTTACAGCATTCACATGGGGTTTTACCAACCCACCTGCAGGAACACAAAGGTGTTTTCCATGGCCCCCATCTTTCCTATAAAGCCACCAGAGGTTAAGATTGGCCTCCTGTTTGGGAGGCTAAGATGTAAACCAACAATTGAAAGAGTCTTACTTCACTATTATAACCAAAATTATCCTATATTTTCCATTAAATCTTTCCATTAAGTAGCCATGGAAAACACAAAGCCCTGAGAGGGGAGTTTTTCTATTTACAGTCTGTACCAAACTGTAATTTACAGTTTCAGAAAGATTCCCTTAAGCACTCTAGAACTGTGATAGCCCTACCCCAGCACAGCTTTAGCTGCTTATTTAATGACAGGTTCTCATTCACTGCTAGAGTTGAATTAAGTCACGTGAGGGATTCAAATATTGTCTAAACCACCAAAAGACAACGTAGGCCAAATTCATTCAGTCAGGAGTAAATAACAGTGAATCATTTTTGCACAGTAGCTCTTCTGAAGGATCCACCTGGACAGTAGTTTCACTTTAGAATAATTTTTTTTTTTCCTGAGCCACTTCAATTTATTGACAGCTCTAGTTTATAGCCAGTGAAGCAGATAATGATATGCACAGACAGCGAAGACAGACAAGGAAAGACAAGGAAAGTAAATTCATGTTTTCATTGTGCAATACTTGTGAAAGGAAAGGAGGTCCAACCAACTTGTCACAGAAGACAGTCCAGCATTTCTGTCATGACACACAGATTAAGACATAAAGCAACACTACACAGAAAAGGATATGTACCCCAATTTGGAATAAATGCCAGAAAATTAAATGTACATGGGTTTAAAACTGTCACTTACAAACTTTCTAAAAGTAAATACTCACCCTAAAATTCTTATTGTTAAATAGTTATATATATGTGTTTATGTATAACTACATCTATAACCATATCTAGTTATGTAAGTTTATACACATGTCCAGAGAAAACTATTACAATGCAAGCAGCATCCAGTAATTTGATTTTTTTTGTTTATTCCATATTTTATGATTAGATGAAAGCTGCTATTTTATTTTATAAACGCCTTTTTAATCTACTTACTTTGTTTTCCTTAAGGGCTCTTATTTTGTCCTCCAAATCCTGCAGAATTCTGTCCTGCTCACAGAAAACACTTAGCTTGACCTGAAAATGAAATCATATAATTTGCAGTGTTAGATTTTAAAAACCAAGCAGAAAGGTCTCCACTAGCAATATTTTACTCCAAAGAGCAGAATGAGGTGAACATGCAACCGTACAACACAATCAGCCAGAGGTTCTGAAGTGGTACTTACATCAATATCACTTTCTGCAATCTTGACAGGTTTTGTACTTCTTTCTTTTAACGTGTCACGTCCCGTCACCTAAGAGGAACAGGTTTTACAGAGCTGAGAAATCTCTTCCAAACTAAAACCTAATTATGCTTCAACAAGGAAAATTTTTGTTATATAGTCACAGTTATTAACAAAGATGAGTAAAATTTACTATATGTCTTTTCAAATATGGCTTTAGCTTTTAAAAAACCTATCAGAAAGTATTGCTAGTTATATTAGCCTATTTACTAACTCTTACCATAGCTTAAAATTCTGTACAGAACAGCATAATCACCCTGTCTATGGATACAAAGGTCCTGTTCCTGCAAAGCCTAATAGTTTTAACAGTTCAGCTTTAATAGCTTTCTTGATGTCAAAGACTCAAATAATTCCTTCAAATGCATGATTGCAAGAATAACTGCATCAATTAATGACTAAAAATACAACTTTTTCAGCAACAATTTCATTCTGCAAAGAATAGTCTCTTTCATAGTAGGAGGTGAGTGTTATTAAAGACAGACTGCTATGAATGTGCTACAGTAGGATTCAATGTAATTCATCTACTCTGACATGTTTATAATATACCAAATCTCTCATTCCATAAACCACTGGTTTCATATTCAATTTATGAGAAGGTTTTCTTCTTGCATAAGAAGCTGCATAGCTTACTCATGCCAGGTTTTGCAAAGTAATTAGATCCTACTGTAAGTGTAGATAAATCTTTGACAGAACCTCAGTTTCTCATGTAACATGTTATATGAAGTTAGCCATCTACACATAGTACTTTCAAAGAACAAAGTAGATTTCAGACAGAGGAGTATGGTCATCAGTGATGTTTACTGTCCTCTCTAATGGGAGACTCCATTTGCAGACTCACCAAGTGTTTTCATGTGGTAAAATATTACTTCCATATCACCATCATCGAAAGCATTTCCTGCCTCTCTAAACTAAGTTTTTGAATATTTTCATTTTCAGCGATGTTTTTTTTATGTAGGAAAAACCCCTATCTTTCAAAAGTATGAATGGTTTTATTCATAAATTCTATGTACAATAATAATGAATAATTAAATATAAGCATAAATACTAGCATGCCAAAGCAATAATTTTGCATATTTAATTACCTGTGAGCTAAGAGAATGCAAGAGCCTTTTTCAAAGCAATGGAATTAAAAAACAGAGTTGTCCTGGTTTTAGGACAGATTTTTTTTAAATTACATAATGAGAACTGTAAAGAATTTGTTCATTATCAAGCAGTGAACATAAGAACATAATGAAGATTCAGCATGCTTCCACATTTTCAGATTACACACAGGAGTCACTACTTGACACAATCATTTTCAAACCATGATAAAATGAAAACAAACACTGAGGACAGCCATAGTTTTGCATACAGACTCCAAAAGAGGGAGGGGGAAGAGGAAAAAACTAAACAAACAAAAAAACAAAGAAATCTTACAGAAAGCGTTGCTGTTTACCATCAAACACCTGAAAAGCCAGAACATGTAAACACTGACTGCTATTTGAAAAAGCAATGGGATGAGCACATTTCAGATGCAAGCAGTCTTACATGTATACTGGACAGTAACCCTTGTGCTGAGTTCTTTAGCACTTTGTATATCATGTTGATCAGAGGTCCATTATTTTCTATCTGTTTCAAACAAAAGTTCAGTAATAGCTTGTTACAGATGTAAAACTTTAAACCCCAATCCTTACAACTCCAAAGTCCAGAACAGCAGTAACATCACACCAACCCTTGAGGTTTATGGTCTGTTATCTGCTGTTAGAGAAGCTACAAGTGGGTATCTTCCTATCGTCTTATACTGTGGGCAGTGTTCAGCCAACTATAAGACTTTTGTTACTTTTGCAGAGCACACAAACACACAACACAAACAGGATTTGCTCAGAGTTGCCCAAGTGCAGTTTCAAGAACGTTGGGTATTTTCTGTCATGAAATACGCAGTAATGCTTGCACCAAGAGCTCTCTATAGATAACTGGAGCAATCCAGTTAAAACCTTAGGGAAAAAAAAGTTATTTCAATCCTGCTTACCCTTCCTCCCGTAACAAATCCCTGCCAATGCACTAATTCATTTGCTACCTGTGTGAACAAAGCTTGCAGTAGCAACCTCTTTCAACTGCAACAGAAACTGAACAGATTCAGCTATTACAGTGTAACTGCAGAACAGTGAAGCAGGATCACTGTTGGACCACTGAGAGGGCCCAGATTTGCTTCAACATTGCTTAGGGGCATGGTTTAATGGTTTCGACAGGGCTAGGAATAAGGTTGGACTTGATCTTGAAGGTCTCTTACAGCCAGAACTATTCTATGATTCTATGAACATTTGCTTCCAGTATTGCAAAGTTAGGCTGCCCATCCACCCCTCCTGCAGCCTGCTCAATCCTGATTCTATAGTCGAGAAAAGGGAAGCATGCCTCACCACTGGTGTTTCACCTTATTTGCAAAGTCATCTTAGAAGCTTGAATGGAAAATGGAGTTTTCCTTTCAAAGGAAGCTCCTGGAAGACCAAATAGCAATTCATGTCTCAGACTGCAAGTGATCAATCTGGATGGAATCCACTAAACACTTTAAACCCCATTCTAATAGTTTAGGCCGCCGTGGCCTATAAAAATGGTGAAACTGTGGAAATTGTTGTGGTTTATAATGGACAAAATATTGTTTATTACTAATTTCTCAAACTGTAGGACTTTTTTATATTGAAATTTGTCATAAAATTGATCCAACAACTTGCCACACACTTACATTTGGCAGAGCCATGAACAAACCAAGAACATGGCACAAAGCGAGATGTGCCCGACCAGTTTGAAATGTGTATAATTAATGATTACAATGCTTTACACATTTGATCACTTGACTATATATACCACATACATTATGTGATAAATATTCTATTTTTATACATATGACACTATACATCTGTAATTTGTGCTACTAATATTTTCCATTGACATAACTGGTTATATATTCAGGCATTAAAACATCAGATAAAATTGAAATACACACACTACTAGGTCAAGGCAGCACACAAGTAGTAAGCATAACAAGGCATCTAACTTCACTCCATCTTGATGTTCAGAAACATCATTGGTCTCTTCTCCCACATTACTAATGATAAAATGAGAGGAAATGGCCTCAAGTTGCATCAGGGGAGGTTTAGCTTGGATATTAGGAAGAAATTCTTCACTGCAAGAGTGGTTGGGCACTAGAGAGGCTGCCCAGGGAGGCAGCGGAGTCATCATCCCTGGAGGATCCCTGAATGGATGTAGCACTTGAGGCTCTGCTCTAATGGATAGAGAGATGTTAGGATGAAAGTTGGGCTCGATGATCCTAGAGGTCCTTCCCAACCCTGAAGATTCTAGGATCATAAGATTTATATATGGTGAGACATCCTACCCACCATGGAAAATGGTAGAATGCTTTTCTAAGCAAAATGATTATGCAGTTTTTTCGTTTGTGGCTTTTTGTTTGCTTGGTTTTTTTTGTTTGTTTGGCTTGTTTTTCTGTGTGTGTGGCTTTGTTTGTGTCTTTCTCATCACAGCCTGCTATTAATAAGTCTGTATTTGCTTTCAAATTGCCAACTATCACATCACCAGATGCAGAATTAATTTAGTTTAGGCAGATGCTTTGATGCTCAATAGAACATTTTTTATTTCTCTTTTTTTAAAGGAAATATCACATAACATTACTCAGGCAGATTATATGTGATGGATGGATGTGTGCATTTGAAATCTCTTAGCTGTAATAATATGAAAACAATGGCAGGTACTAATTAATGACCACATTTTCACAAGAAAACAAGACATTATAAATATGGCATATCATAAAAACAAGGAAGAAGTCAGCTCAAGAAGAGTTGAAGGAAAAGAAGTCAGATTAAAAGAAAACTCTCTTTTAATTCAGAGCAATTGACTCCATATTGGTTCTAAAGCTACAGCCAACAAACATTTTGAACCAGTTTATCTGATTTCACTGAACCAACATCATAGTCACCCGGAGTACCAGTAACACAAGTTCTTCCTACAAACAGAAGCAAGAACATTTTCTGAGTTTGCACTTTAACTGTATAGTCACTACTATAAAGACACTTAATATTCTAAGTAAAACAGTGATGGCAAAAGACAAAGATTCCATCTCTGAATGGAAGGTGATTTGAAAACCTGCAGGTACAAAGATGACACACAAAAAAACACCGAGTTAAAAAAAAAATCATGGAAGGAGACTCTTAGAAAAATCTTACCTTTAGATCTAAATACTCCAAATCCTTTTTCAACTGGATGTAAGTGTCATCCGCCTCCAGGTAAGTACATAGGGAAAAAACAATGCAATGTATTTGAATGTTTGAAACAATTTCAGAATACTTTGATTGGTTATATATAAGAAAATGGATGAAAAACAAAATAACAGAGTAGAAAGAACATTGAAAAGCACATTTGCTCCACCAGCATATTGCCATATACAGCTGAAAAATGGGCAAAATCTTCCCCACAAATATTACTACCTCATGCACACCCTCCAAACACAGACACTTGCATTTTCAGTTTCTAATGGGACATGTAACTACCTGAAACAACAGGTTTTCAAAAGTTATTTTTTCAAGATCAATTTCTATTGACTATCCCTTCACTGGAAAAGTTATGCTTGTGTCCTCCAGTACAATATGTCCCTCTGAGAGAGGAAGAGAAGACTTGTAACTAGCAACATCAGGTGCAACTAGAAGCCATCACATGACAAATCATTAGAATACTTTTGATCACACTGAGTACATATTTTAAGATATGAGTTCCTCTATTCAGGAAAAGTATAAAACAAGTTTTGTGAATGAAATACCAAAAAAAGATGTCGCTTTTGTGATTAGAGAATCCATTTTGTCTTTTAAGGAATAGCACTCAACTTGATCCTTATTTTTCATTGGTTCACCTGTAACTGCTATCAGTTTAATTTTATAGTTACACTCATCTAGCAACATCTTCATTACAGTCGCTTTAAAAAAGCATGCACAGAAGTCATAACAGCATCATTTCTTTTTTTCAAGAGAGCTATTTGCAATACAGAACAAAATAAAGTTTAACTGTTGCAAATGTGCTTTGTAGTCAGGCAAAATGCCCCCAGATTCCTAGAATTTTTACTGCTATTTTGATAGGATTTTATATCCTGGGTACATTGAACTCAGAATAAAAGGAAACCACAACTATACCTTTTCTCAAGTTTTGAGCCAATGAGAATGTGTAGTTAAAAATAAAATAAAAGAAAAGAAAACCCCTTTATGCCATAAAATCAATAGATCACACTTGCATTTCTTTAGAGGTGTTCACTGACAATTCCTGTCCTAGCAGCTTGTAGGTCTGGCTGAGGACTTGGCTAGAAAGTCTGCCCATTTTTGGAGAAATCCCTGAAACTACTGGCCACCTTAGTGCAACTGTTCTGTAGGTGAGGTAAGTCAGGAAATGAAACTTTTCCAAATTCAAAAGAATTCCTTTAGTTCTGGGACAATATAAAGCCTTTGCCAATTCCAAAGTGAGAAACTACATTTTATTCCCAGATGACTCCATTTTTGAGGCTCTAATACAAACGAAAGAGCTCTGTAAGTACATGCCTGTTTGACCTCTCATTTACAAGTTTCATACATCAGTGCAATCAAGAGCACTGCTGATGATCCAAGATGGCCCTGAGCTTTTTTTTCACCTGCAGAACTGACACGGTCACAAGCTCATATGAATGTACAAACTGGCCGATGCATTTCAATCTGCAGGTGACGCAGCGCGTGGCACAGGGAGCCAACCCCATCATGAAAGCAGCACAAAGAAATGGTTTTGCTTTAGAATGAACTTATCTAATATTTTAACCCACATTTCTGAAGATGCAGCATTTTCAGAAATAGTACAATAAGGAAGTATACATAACACTCTGAGACATAGGCACCGGTGCCCTGTAACTTAAAGCACTCATCTTTTATAGCAAGTACAGTAGCAAAGAAAAACCGCAAACGAACCTGGAACTGCTGAATACCAAAGAATGGGTAAGAAAGCACAGACTCAAGCATGCCACTGATGAAGCATTTGCAGAGTCACAAAATGTCATACGGCAAAGATGAGCCACGCAGCAGCTGACCTGATAGGTGGAATTAGTTGGCAAGTGCTGCAGTAATTGTGCGATTGTGTAATTTCGTATACTAGCCAACTTAGCCTGATGTCTCCTTAATCGAATGAGAAGCAATGTTAGCTCTTCAGGCTGCAGGTATTTAGACACATTGTAAAGAGGAAATTAGCAGTCTTCAGGGAGAGAACTGTAATTACATTTTTCACCTCAGTGCCCAGAAAGCAGTTACTTGACATAATTAAGCTATTATTTCATTAACTCTGCATTTGGTCAAATAAACATAATAAAAGTTGAATCCCGTAATAACAGACAGCTCACCCCTGTTCATGTTGCAGATAACAGCAAAATTCCTACAGGCTTTACTGGGAGCTGGTTAAGATTAAGTTCTCACCAAGTTAGTTATGTTTTAACTAATAAAAATACCACCATGGAATGAGCAGGATTTTAAAAACTTAACTACAATACTATGATGACACAAAAGGAAAAGAACTGCTCTCAACTTACCGACTTGCCATGCAAACTGGGCGCACTCACAGTATGTGTCATGTAGCCCATAGCAGGCATGGAGCGTCGATCGATGTGAGTCGAGCTCTGTAAGAAGCCACAGCCAGAATGGTGAGGATTGTCTCAAGTGGAAGTATGCTGCACTCGAGGGAAAATTCAGCAGATCTGTGCCTGCCACAGATTTTCCATTGGGATTCGCGGCATGCTTAGATCAGGGTAACATGCGTGGACCAGCCAGATCCTTTGATGATTAAGTACAACTTATGAATGAACAAATGTAAATTTAGTACTTGTGATGCTGGGCAGATCAGCCGATTCTGGCAGCACAAGATGCTTCAGCAGAACATGCTAAGTGGTTTCCAGCAAATAAAAAAAAAAATTCATAAAGTCCCCCCCCCTCTAATCTCTCCCAGAGAAAGGCTGATTGGCTTACACCCCCAGGAGCAGGCTTGTACTCCATCCAGCAGGGCCTGTGAATGCCCACTGTTAGCCAGGGAACACCCAGCTACTGACAGGACTGACACCTCATGGCAATGGGGTCCATTAATATCAGAGGGTTTTTAATAACACAACTGACCTGCCTCTGCTTATAACCTGAAAAACTACTGTGTATCCATTCTTCCATCGTTCTCTTAACGACAAACCTTTGTGGTTTTCTTCAAGGCAGACTAATTGACTCAAGATTTTTACTCATGTCTTGGAATTTCATCGAATGCTATTTTTGCCTTTTTTTTTCCTTGGCTTTTCTGGTTTTTAAGTGTAACTGGATGAAATTTAATAAAGCATTCCAGGGAGGAAGACTACCACAAATTTCTGTCCATATACATTTAAATGCAGAATGACACCATGTGCTGACATATAAAAACATGAGCATTTTTCTGTAGATACTTTTACACAAGTTTCACAGACAAGTTCCACAGATGAGAAAAACTGTTTCCCTATATGGGTTAAACTGGTATGACATAAAAAGAGTTTTATTTTGTAGGTCAAATTTATGCAGCTACATTGCACAGGGAAAACGCATTCCTTTGCAAGGGATGTCATGCTCCTTCAACCTGCACGTGAAGAAACAAATGCCTGGTATAATACAACCAGAAGTTAAAAAATATTAATTTCCAGTGCTGAACATAACTTGACTATTTCATCCTCTGACAGAACATTGTAAATCTACAAATGCTGAAAGACATCTGATAGCCACACCACATAGGCACTAGGAAAAAAAAAAAATAAATCTAAATTGGGCATGAAGCTGTCAGGCAACCTGAAGTCATAGGCCTGAACTCACAGTATCCGAATTTACAAGTCTCTTGGCAAATGTTTTCCCCAGCAGAGCCCAGGGTTGAGGTCAAAGAATGAGGTGAATACAAAGGCTTTCATTTCCACTTATTCCAGCACAAGAGAAAACAAGACAAGTAAATTCTACATTGATTCAATCCTGAATTTCCCTGATTTCCTTAGACAAGGAAAGCCATGTGAAGTACTGAAGAGGGAAAACTCTGTTGCCTCTGGATAAGAGGGTACAACAGTGGCTACAAAAAAAAAAAAAACACACTGAAATTCTGCAGAAGGTTAAAGTTTCAGACCAATACTACTTGATTTTGGTTAGCCCAATGATAATGACTCTGCCGAGGGCTTAAACTATCAAAGGAATGAAAAATTACTATGTTTTTATCCATAATCTTACAGTTGATTTTGATTCAGTTTTTAGTTAACAATAGCAAAATATGTAGAGAAAGCAGACATGCAAACATTTAAGACTAGAAGCATAAGTATATAATCAAGGAAGAATCCATCCTGCTGAGTGTTATATTACTGCCTACCTACTTCATACATTAGAATACTAAAATTTGTATATTTTATACATATAAATATATGCCTTCCATTTTTTAAATAAAAACATTCCAAAATGATGTGGTGTGCTACTAATTTTCCTTTCCTAAACAACAAAAAATAGTGGTCTGAAATGATCAGAAAGTTAAAGAGTTTTAGGAGAAAAGTATTAATTGTATTAACTTTTACAACTTGCACACAAAGAAGGGTGCAATGCAAAGTGACTGAATTGATGATCACCATAAGGCACAACATGTAAAGTGCTATGAAATCAGTTAGAGTATCTACAAACCTTTACAGCAGGAGTTCGTATCTTCCGGGGTGAGCCAGCAAAAGGAACGTCTACAGTTTGCCTCTCGTCAGATGGTTTAACTGTAAGTCTCTCTGCAGGAGTATGTGGTCTCCTTGGGGGAAAACTTTTTGGAGGTCCAGGTGGGGGAATATCAGATGGAGAGGGTGGAACAGATATTGATCGTGGAACATCTAGTGAACTTTTTGACTTGCCACGATCAATAAAGTCTGAAGAACCGACGTAAAGTGGGGCAGTGGGGCTGCCGTGTTTGAATTGCTGTCTCTGCTGCCACTCATACAGCTGCCAAACCGTCCCGTCCTTATTTGCTTTCCTTTCCTCCTGGGACATCTTCAAGTGGCTAACACGATCTTGTGCATATTTATAGTCACTCGGCAAGTTGCGGTTTGGTGGTGGCGGTGAGCTCCCTGAAGGCTGCCTGGTATTCTTTGGCAAAGTGTGATAGTTTTCAGGAAAAGGTGGATTGGGACCCTGACGTGTAAGAGTCTGATCAGAAGCGACGCTGCAAAGGAGGGAGAAAAAAAGGGTAAATTTTAGCAGAAATTGATGTGGAAGTGACTTTAAAAAAAAAATCTCTAATGACATTAGCACAGAAGCTATAAAGACACAACATACAAGAGTAATTTTAAAAGTTTCTACAGAAATATTAGCAAAGTAATATTAATGAAATCTACCCTGCACAAAAACATGATGCTTTATTAATGCAGAGGTGCAAACCATAAAATGCAGCCTTTTAATTTAGTGTCTAACCTGGGATGACCTACTAGAGATAAATCTAAGGGATAGCAGCATTATGTACTTAGACCAAAAAGAATGTCAAGAACATGAAGGAGTTGCTGCTACGTTTAAAGAGTAAATCTGTAAATGACACCAAAAGCCTGCTCACCACTGGGTGGTGCAGTGTACGAGCAGCAAATGCATGCTCGGTGTAAAAAATGACCTTCGAGTGCAGGAAATCTTGCCAATCACAGAATCTCTCTGATAATTTCTGTTCATGTGAATGCAGCAAAAAAACAAGGTAAGAAATCACTTGAGTCCCCATGACTGCATCATTTACTTTGATCTGACCTAATACTTCTTTTAAGCAGCACAAGGATTTTTGCAACAAAACTCATTGACAAATTAGAATATAAAAGGAGGTGTTACATCCTGGCTGTAGTACTGCAACTCTAATGTACTTAAGCTGTAGAAAGTAAATCTTTTAGTAGATAAAGACAGAACTGGCAAAAGTTTGACAAAGTGCCGTTAGCTCACTCTCCTACTTAGAAGTCAAAATATTTCCACAGCCTCATGCTCTTTCTGTGGCCTCTATTTACTGTTTCTCCAGTAAACATTGTGTGTGTGTGTGTTGTATTTGCAGTCACTCGCCCGTTGATTCAGGATCTCCAAACAGACAACCATTCTGCTAGACTTCTCACAGAGCAACAATAAAAAAAAAACAACCAAGCAACAAACATAAATAAAACCAGTAACAACAACCACACCCCCACACCCCCCCCCATTAAGCAACTCAGATCACATTCATCACTTCACTTAGCAGGCTCTGCTCTCTGCATGAGAGGGAGACCTGTTGGTGTGCAAATTACAGGCATTCCACATGAAAGAATGTATGGAAAAGAACATCTTTGTTCAGCATCCAAGAATAAGAGAAGCAGAGGGAAAAGAAATGCTACCAGTACTGCTGCTTAGTAGTTGTCTCCATCTATTCTGACCTGCAGGATTTGGCACTGCTGGGCTGTCTTGAAATACAGATGCTCTTGAGAAGATATATAGTCCTTCATGTCAGAAAGCAGAAGGAATGTCCTGCATTGCATGGGGGATTACAAATTCCTGAAAGCTCTGCTCTTTCATACCACAGAACTTTGATGTTACTTCAGATTTCACAATAAAGCAAAGCAGGCAGGTAGCATGAACAGAGGCAACTCAAAGATTAGCATTTAATGGGCAAGTAACCTCTTGTATTTGTCTAGCTCGTTACAACGTGTGTGCTCTGTATGTTGTGTACTGTACTGACTACTCTTTCCACATGACAATCAAAATGGTTGGTAGCAATTCTAGATAGGAATGAGAACTGTAAATGTTTGGAGCAGGTAACACTTCAAAAGGACAGCAGAGAGAGGTATAAAGCTAGGACACATTCTTTTGAGAATTTCTCGGTGGAAAAAAGGGGGCTTGACCATTCTTGGCCTCATGAAGGTAAATTACTGATACTGAAAACCATCTGTGTGTTGTTAGTTGCTAATTTTATGGATGAGAAAATGTAAAGTATTCAGATCAGCGGGAACTTCTGGTAGTCGAGGAAGTCATCAGAGCTAGCAACTTTAGGTGCAAAACCAGTCTGAAAACAAAGACCCCGTGAATTTGGGGGAGGGAGGAATCACACCATCACACTTTTCTTCTACAACAGGATGCGTTTGTCTGAGAGGGACTAAAAACTGTCTGGATGAAAGCAGACCTTTCAGTAGCTGTGAAATGCAGCACGCAATACTTCAGCTTGCTTAAAAAAACAAAAAACCAAGTTGCAGATGCATTGGGATACATTGCACAGGGAAAGTCACATTCAAAGTTGAACTTCAGAAGCAACTGCCTAAGTACAGGCAGCTTACAGTTTCTCAGCATATGAAGTAGGAAGAAACCTTCAACTAAGGTAACAGGCTTTACACAGGTGGCATCTCCATCTCACTCCAGGTTTCATACCATTAAAAATAATTTGCATATAAAAACAGGCACTAAGGCAGCATACCCATTTCTGTAATAAGAAAAGAACAATGTCCCAAAGGACTCACAGTAGTCCACAAAAGACTGTGGACAGCTGTTTTTTCAGGTATCAAGAATAAAAATGAGCAAAAGCAGCTCTTCTTGAGAATCTCTCTCTCTTGAATGATAAGGTTTAAAGAATATAAGAAGTAGACAATGAAGGGTGAACAAGTGGCCTGATTCCATGTTAGATGACTATTGACCATGAAAACCATTCAGGGTCTGCAGTGGGAAGCAACTAATCAGAAGACCTTGTAAAAAGGGAAGATAAATGTTCGGAAGAAAATGAATAAAAAAAATGAAACCACTGTGCCCGTTCACAGGAATGTACACAAGCTAACAAAGTCAAGTAAGGTTTCTTCCTTAAGCAAACCAAAAAGGAATGCAAAGTTCTGCATAACATGGACTGTTTGGTGCTGTGTTTTCAAGGAACAAAATTCCTCAGCATGACTGCATTTAGCTGGGAAATGTTAAGCTTACATTTTCCAGATGTACATATTTCTTAAGAGCAAATAAACTTAGAAATAGCAGATTCTTACAGGTATGCACTGATCATGTCTGTCCAGGCACTGCAATCAGAACAAGGATTAATAACTTCTGGACAACTCCTGTTTGACAGTTCTGAACTTAACTTTACTTAAATCCAAGATCTCCTGAAAGCCTCCCTTCAGACCTTCTTCCAGTTCTCTAGATCTCTCAAAAGCCGGCAGGAGCCTTACCAAAGCAGGTACTCCCCTTTCCTGAGAAGAGAGGGGGGTTAGGTGACTACACTGCACGTAGTGCAGCTGACAGTTCATTGAGAGAGATGAATCTCCAAAGTGACAGCTGACATCTACTGGATAGCAAACACCTCCGAGTGCTTTAAAAACTGGGACGTAAAATATCTAATTGAAAAATCTAAATACCTACATAAAAGATTCAATGCCTACAAATAATTATACAAATAACTGCTGTATTTGTGTGAAGCCTCGAGCTGAGAGAGTTCTTTCTTGTCATAACCAAAACTTGCTGGCAAGCACTGCATCTTTACACACCTGAGCCAGGACACAAATGGTATTCATTCTGTGTTCAAAAATTATAAAGGCTTCTAAAATCTCAGAGGTTCTTTATTTGTAACATTTCAGGTGGAATAACAGTAAGCATGCAGCATTAAGAAATTCAGTAGTGCACTCATACTTGCTAAAATCAAAATGGAATGTCAGTGAAATTATCATTTCTATCTTAAATGTCTACATCCTGAAATCAAGAAGACATTTGACAACTAACATGTCATTTCTACCCATCAGCTAAGTGAACTGTAACAACTTCAGCAGGCTGAGAGAAGATGCCATTTGAAAAAAATCAATCCATTAATCTTCAGGAAGGTAACATGCAGAATATTTTGAATGCAGAGACTGCAACTACATTTGCCAGGTAAAGACAAAGAGAACACAGTCAACTGAGCTAAAATAGAACATAAAGTTCTTAAGGTAAGAATAAAATTACTATCTAGTTAGAGTTAGATTTTGGTCACATCAGTGCAGTTAACTCTTGTGAAGTTCCACTGAAAAGAGCTCCAGCTAGGTTTTGTCAAGAACAAAATGTGGCATCTCCAGCAGCGCTCGCTAACACCTGATACACGCCTGGAGTCAATTTACTGGAAGGAGTAATTAGGAAGAAACCAGTACTTATTTAGCTGTCAGTCAAGCCTGCTCACTGACTATACTTTTGATGTGAAAAACATCAACATAAGTTTTCTTAAGCACTTGCTAATTGGTGCACTAGTTTTCTGTATTGTTTTAGACTAATACAGCTGTGTCTGTAAGAACAAACATGCCAACTACTTTCTTTCATTGAAGTCATTCTCTTGGAAGGGACTGACTGATACCCAAGCAAAACAGATGCAAGTAAACTGATTCTAGCAGTCTAGAACGAGTGCTAAATAAAACTGGAAGCTTATTCCAGGGTAATTTGAAAGAGAGTAGAAGAATGGACTTCCAAAGAGAATTAGCAAGCCTTAAATTTCTTACTGATTTAAAGTAACAAATGTTAGCTTCAATAAGCATTAAAATAAAAAAAAGCTCCAAATGTTTTCAGCCTCCTAAAAACTGCATGCTAGTATCTCCTACTGTTCTACAGAACACAGAGGCATCCCATAGCATATATAACAAAGACCACGTAGAGCCCAACTGGCTTTCACACCACTTGACTCAAGGTGACATTCTGAACAGGCACATACATAACACCACTACCTAACCTGACTGCTCACTTTGAAAGTAAAGCAATTATGAGATTTTCAAATTACAGAAGCATTCCAGTACGTATTCCACCTCTTGGTACAATTTAGATAATTTTCAGGGATTGAAAAGGGAATAAGAGAATTCTGGGGACCACAGGAACATCCTAGGACCTCTTCATTAACTCAGTGAATACATGGAGACCTTTCAAGGCCTGATGCATACACTTTGAGTGCAGTGATCTCATGTAGAGAAGTGAATGGATGTTTGGAACAGGAGGGAGAAAAAAAAATAAAAAATAATCACCATTCTTTAAGTGGAAAACAATCTGTAATTTGTACTGTGTACTTGTTTATGAATATGAGGCAATTGAGGGCTGCACTTCATTTTCTGGCTCTACAATTATAGCAAATTTTAAGTTTTAAGCATCTAGAGTGATTCAAAACAGTAAAAGAAATAGCACTTTAATCTCACTTTTTATGTTTACAATATAGTGACAACATTAAAGGGATTTGATTAGCCAATTCCACATTAACTTTCCTGTGAAAAAACACCTGGAAAATACCATTCTGCATGGAGGAGAAAGTAACTTTTGTTATATATAGTGTCTCTGAAGAATACCATTGTGATTTGCATGAAACACAGACTAACACATCTCTTTCTTTAAAAAAATGCCACTCTATTTAAAGATGGGCTTGTTACTAACCTTTTTGTATCTCCTTTTTGGACTTTTACCCAGTGCTCCACTTGAGCCATGTTACTTTTTCTCTGAATCTGTTTATCTGGATTTGTTCTAGGAACAAACCCTCTTTTATATGAGCTGGTACCATTCTGCTCCACTAGGCCAGCACTCATACTTAATGAGCTAGGAAGCGTTCCATTTTTCTCTGGCTGAGGCTGAGCTACTTGGGACCTCGATGCATTCATGAAGTCTGGAAATAATGAATCAGCTTCTGTTAACGCATGCTTAGCCTTTCCCTTCTTAGTTTCCAGAGTTCCTTTTCTGTGGATAGAACGCTCCTCTTCTTTCTCTCTTATCTCTTCATGTTTATCATATCCAAGCATTTCAGCTGATTTTTGATAACTTTCTTTAATCTCTGCCTTCACGCACTCTTTACAGGCATCCACATGATTGACTTGGGGAACAGCTTGCTGATCCACTTTTTCAGTTTCTCTGAAAAGAAAAAAACAGGTCAGTAATGAACACCACTTAACTGTGACAAGTTCATGTGGTCTTAATATTTTAGAAAGGGTACACTCAAAAAAGCACCTTCTCCAGACTGATCAATTTGGCATGTTACGATAGATATGTTCTGCAAAACTCAGCTGTTATCCCAGTTAAACAAAAGTTATCTTTACAGTGCTATCAAGAAAGCAAAAGTCATCTGTATTCATCTATAAAAGTGACTGAAAATACAAATACTGTATCAAAGAAGCATTCGACTTGTTTGTATATAATATCAAAGAACTGTAGAGAAGAAAGTCTTCCTATCTTGGGAAACACTGAAGGTCAAAAAACCAAAACTGAACACAGAACTGCTCACTTTCAAAGTCAAAAAAGTCTTTCATATCTGTGTAGGTGCCTTAGGGACTTCTGATTTCTGTCCGAGAGGACAGAAAAATATCTACATTTGAGTTAGTCATATCACTGTCCAGGGAATTTCTAGCCTGGAGGCTATTCCCGAAGAAAAAAAAAAGTAATCTCCAATGCTCCTTGTACATATCCTGCAATGCACACTACTTCACTTATCTACCTTATTGTCTAAATATTTTTAAATTTCCATACCAGAAATCTTGATATTAAACTTACACCACACTATAAAATGTCTAAGTTTCTGACATGTGTATGTGTATAGACATATACACACACACTTCATTTGCAATTTTCTCCATCTCCTTATAAGGATAAACTTCTAGACAACATCTGTTTCACAATTCAGTGGAGTATCATTACTCTCTGAGTAGCACCTTGTCTTCTCCAAAAGTAAGGTCAGCTTCTTTAAATCTCAATGAAAAGTAATTTCTGAGTAAGTGCCGTAACAACCGTTTTCACTTGAGTCTACTTAGTGTCTCAAAATGAATAGCCTACTAGGAGGAAGGACACTGGACCAATACTTCTGACATGCCAGGCTGCCCCAATTTTTATTCCAAATGTTCCTATATTTATAAAGGAGATAAAGATAAAAACCAGGCAACAGGTTACATGTTACTTGTAAATTTAAATCCAATCCAGAGAATCTTAACAAAAAAAAAAATCTCCGAAAGAGAAGGTGATCCTCTGCTTATATTTGATTTGGCAAAAGCAAGCAGTAGTATGAGATACTCGGAGAAACAGCACCCATCGGCTGCTGCAGTTGTATATAGCACACAAACCTTGTAATTTTTGAACTGAAATTTCCTAAAAAATATGAATCTATACACAGAAATGAATCCACATCACACCACCTCACAATATGTGTGCACACAGTTCGTATGTAGACACAGATATTGAACACTAGGTTTTCTCTATCAGTTTTAGTTAATTCATTTGCAATGAAATGTAAATTAAGAATTATTATTTCTTTAAAATGGGAATGAGTTTCATGCACACATTTACAAATGTGACTTAGAAATAATCACGAGTCTGAAATATATATACTTTGAGATATGTATATATATGCATTTATATATAAAATGTGTTTTAAAAGCTGACAGTTTCTGTACTGAACTTGCCTCTTCAGTGAGGAGCGTGTTTGCATAAGAGCAGCCTGATTCATAGCCCGGATCCAGCCATTCATGTCCTCCTGGGTATCTGCACTGAAGTAGTATGTCCGCATCCCTGAATGCTCTGCCTGAGAGCCAATAACAGAATTCTTATTATAAATATATGCCCGCATACCTGTATGAACAGCCTGTAAGAAAAAAAGAAGAAACAGAAGTCAGACAGCCCTTTTGGGTTTTCCCCCCTCAGAAAACTTACTGTAACTTTTCCTGATATCTTTAAAAAAAAAAAACTTCCCAGGTTTTTTGACCATTTGAATTTTGGGGAAAATTATTGCACTGCCACAATGGGCTATAGTGAAAACTCAGGTGGCACTCTGATTTTAATTGAAATTCTTCTACCTATTTTTCACCCTATTAAGCTAAAAGTGCAGCGCTTCTGTTTTTTGTAGTAGGAAATTTCAGCTTTTCATTTTCTCCTAAATCATACATTTTATTTGCCATAAGTACCATACAAAACAAATTGAAGAAATTCTCAGTGAGACATGCATAAGCCAATTTTCCCAGCTTATTTAATAAAGCAATTTATTCAGACGAGACACAGACAAAATCTTAAAATTAAAGCAATTAAACTGCTTATTTAAAAACTGATTATATTGCATGTTAAGGTTACAGTGTGCACTTGAACCTCTGCATTAGCTACAAAATCACAAGACTAAACTGATAAAGTTAGTAATACCGATGAAATTATCATAGCACATAAAATATTGACAGTACCTCTGCACACTAAAATAGTCCATGAAATTCCACTGAAAACTACGAGGTATCTGGAAATTCCTCTATAAATATATTCAATGTTCAAATGTATTCAATATGCAATGTCTTTGTAACTCCAGGCTAGTTGAATGTAACCAAATCTCATCCACATTTGGATAAGCAGTAGTACTTGTATTACTAAGTCATATTAGGCCTGAAACACTCGACTGCATTTCCTCGAAGTTAAATTAAACAGATGTGCTTCAGATTAGCCGTGAGAGATTTGTGTCCTTACTTTCCCCAGAACTAAAGAGAGTATACTTGGCTTGAAAGCTCTTGTAATGATATTAAAGCAAAATCAACAATTTAAACTGCTTTTTATAAATCTAACCCTGCTATCGCACACAAAAGCTGAAGACATGAAGCACTGCTGAGAAAGGGCTTTTTTAAAAGGAAAAAAACAGGTTTCAACTTTTCATTTGGCCAAATCTTCTTTTAAAGTTTAAAGATATTACACATATTTCTGATACAACCAGTCTTTTTATTCTGTTGTTATCCTATTGCAGCCTACTCTTAGAAGGCCCCACTCAGGACCTTTGCCTTCTGCACCCCAAGCAAGGAAGCCTGGGTTGGTTTGGAGCATCGTGGTAACAGCCTCTGGGGGATCAGTGCCCGGCCTGCATCACACCCACAGTGGAACGGCTGAGAATGCATCAAAACTGCCAGGCAGAAGGGCAAGGAGGGAAAGGTGACATAGAGGAATTCAAGACCCTCTCCTGCTTGAAAAAGTCTCTGCTTCCCAACAGTGTACAGGGCTCCTGCAGAGACCATGCTGAGCCCATTGACAATGACGCCAGAATTCAGAAGTGACTCCTGCATTAAAAACAGGCTGCAGATGACACGGCAGGGCCCTACCATTCATCGGTCGTATACTCGCTGAAAAAAACCCCAGCACCTTGGGTACCTAACGGTGGAGACTACGTACCACACCAATATATGGGTTTAACAGCTGTCTGTCTTACTTGACCAGTACGTCCTGATCAACACATCCCATTTGCCTTGCAGGTTCTCTTTCAGTGGTGCGTGATGAACACAGCTGAAAGTGTTGCCTAAGAGGCTGTCGGTGAAAATGGCATAAAAATGCAAACTGTGTTGCACCATTTTCCCTTGAGAGACTGAAGCTATCATGCAGCCATAAACATTCATAGCTTCAAGAAGGAATAATGGAGATGGCGTGTTTCTAACAAACACAACATTCTGAAGTTGATAATATATAAAACTGACTAAAAGAAAATTCATGTGTATTGCAGTTATTTATTAGTAGCGTGTTTTATGTGCCAGAAAGCCACTTTGTGCCAATGTCCTGTAGCTGTCACTGGTAGCAGACACAGAAGCTAGCCAGTCTTTTTTAATTTTTTTTTTTTAAGCAGTAGCTATTAGGATGACCACAGCATACTAAAAAGCCTAAAACACAGCACATGCGTACATGAACACCATACACACAACAGGGAGAAAATAATATTGGTACCTATTCATGCATTCAGATGCCTTAATGTGGACAGATTGAGAAGGAAAGCAGTCTCTCTCCCATAATGCACGGAAGGAGAAATGGACAGTAAACCCCAAGAGCATATCAATGGGATAAGACAAGGACAGAAAGTTAAACAAGTTAAAAACATTAAATGATTCATATTTCCAAAGAAAATACTTAACAAAAGAATATACTAAAAGTAACTAGTGACTAGAGCTGTTATGTTCACCTCCAACATTCAAAACTCCTAGGAGAGAAGCAAGGACAGTAGGACAAAGGGGGAGTGGAACAGTTTTCTTACAACTGTAATCATTCAGAATTACTCCTCTCAATAAAACAGACAGGAAATTCTCCCTTCTCCTTAATTTTGATATTTATGAACCATTTATGAGCAAAAATTGAAATAATACTATAAACACAACAGCAGCACATTACAATCTAACTCATCTTTCACCCTTAAATAATTGTGAGCTTTTTCAGAACTCCTAGAAGCTAGAATCTTTCTTCTCCCCAATTCTAAAATGGCACCTTTCAAATTTATAGCTCTTGGTATTTCTTTACCTGACTCTCCAGACGCTGAGAAGTTTTATAACCAATACAGAAACCTAAGGAAGCAACAATGATCCAGGAAACAGGAAGAACAAACTATGTCAAAATCTTTTAGGAAAAATCATTGAGATCAGAGAAACAGGTAAGAAGTTTGCCCTGTCCCCACAGGTCAGATACATCTATTAGTAAGTCTTAGAGAGGATGTTTAAAGTCAAGCTGCAGTAGCATCTTCTGGAAGTAACAATTTGGCTTGGCTTCCTAAGCTCTGAATGTCCTCACGCCAAGAGGGTCTATCTCTGAAAAAATTTTAAAAGTCGTTTCAAAATAGAAAGGACTGATCTGTATCTCCAATGCTACTTCCTACCTCTTACAGGAACATCCGAGCATCCTTCCCTGACTTTATTTGAAGTTTACTTTCAGTATTCTCTCATGTATTTTAACACATAAGACCAATTAAAAATAGTTTTCATGTTTGAGGACAGTGAGGCTTCTAAACAGACCGTGATGACATAAACCTTCATTAATTGATACTATTCATGGTTAAAATTATTGTATTACTATGGAGTACAGTCAAGTCTCTATTAATCACAGGGAGTATTTCCAGCTATTTATCAAAGTAGTGCAAAAGTTTTCACATTGTATTTGTGCTCCCTCACATTTGTATCAGCAAAAAAATTACTGTATTAAAACCCATCCCTATTAGATTCATTAAGTATCTTTAAGATAGTAGCTACAAAACTAAACATGCAGTAAGAATCCTGAGTTCTAAAAGGCTGTCACACAGCTTAAAGACAGTAGCTTACAGCTAATCACAGCACTTCGCCTGTGACAAGTAAACAATGTGAAAAATTTATCAGGAGAGATACTTAAAAGTAGAGTTTCTAAACAAAACAATTTAACATACATACTGCTACACTTCAAAGTCGGGTTTTGATTGCATCTGAACAACCTGTACAGAGTTCTGCAGGCCTGTAATTGTTAAACACTCAGAGACACAAAAGCGTAAAGCTGGGCCTCAGGACATGATGAAAGGAAAAGAATTTTGAGAACTCCTATGGTGTACATTTTAACAGTTAGCAGGTTTAACATACATCCCGGTGAGCACGTATTTTACAAACCTTGTACCAACTGAATCACATGCAAAAAAAAACCCCACTCATGTATTTGCTAAGTAAATTTCCTTCCTTTAGTTTTACAAACCAAAATGTTGCAAGTTTTTGCAGCTTGACTGCTTCCCTAGCTTCAAAAACGCATTGTTACTTAAAACAGCCACTTAGAGTGGGAGCCAATGCCTCTATTCTAACAGAAGACTTCCAACAATCTAAATAAATGACAGGCCAAATGCAAAAGGTGACATGGCACATTCTCCCACTCATTCAGGACTTAAATGTGAAAAAGTCTTATCTTTATTTTGGGCTTAATCTGCTTGTGTTTTCTATTTCTGGCTGCACTGCACCGTGAGACAGAATGTCCGTCTACGCTCTGGATATCAAAGTGTACTGAAGAGATTAGATAAGGTAATGGCTGGTGAGTGCTGGAATGCCAGTACAGCCATGCTCCTGCCACTGTGTGCCCACGGACGACTCTGTGACCACCGCTGAACGTCCATGTTGGATGAGGTCCATGCAACAGGAATCTTACAGAATCCTCCTACTACCCTAGAAGCTGCTTCTAAATAAAATGAAACTGCAGCATCAAGTCTGCACTCAATCACTGAACACCTAAAGCAGAGTTAAGTAAGATTGGCCCCAAAAAAAAGAATACATGAAATGTACGTTGTAGAACTTTTACATAAATTTCTAGCATAAAGTTTCTTTTGCTAATCAACTCTTATCAACTTCTTAGTAATGACCCTGTGTTGCAAGTCTCAGATTACTGGCTCATGCTGACTTCCAGAAAAAGACTCAGATTAGAGACCTGGTAGAGCTCATACAGGTATGATATCCTAAAAGGAACAGGACAAGTCTGCATTTGTTTCTGAAAATGTTTAACTGTAAATGTTTAGCTGTGGATTCTACTCCACGGGAAAGCAGAGGCACAACTTCAAAGTGATCACTTGAGTCCCTGCCTGTAGAGCATACATCTTGGAAACTATATGAGTTGGAAACTACACACACAGGATTTATTTTCCCTTTATCACAAACTGGTGAACAATCTTAATATACATTCAATTAACATTTACAAAAACCCTTTCAGTAAAATAAAAAGCAATTTTTTTTTAAACAAGATACTATTGCTACTTTCTGTATCTCCTTCCCCAGTCTGCCCTAATTTAAAAGAAGCAGAAGCCTAGACATACATGAGGCCTCCTCTTTCAGTATGTGCTCCTTCCTAGAAGGCTGTGGAAGAGGAGAGCTTTATGGATTATATTCATTAAATATTGCAGTGGAATGTTTTTCTTAAACAAAGGCTCCTTTGTAGCTTGCCTGCTATCTTACATTCGATGCATTTGAAAAAGCAGAATAAACATTTATACAAAGTGCACTGGATTTTTTTTAAAATATATTTCCCAAGTTAATATTTGTTTAATACATTTCAATCCATTATCCACTTGAAAATAGAATTGAAAGCCATAGAAGGTAGCTTACAATTTCATAACACCTGAAAAATAAAATGCAAGATAAATGCCAAGCTGGGCAAACCTTCTTCTTCTTTTCAGTACAGAACAGATTTTAACAGAAAACTTCCTTCTGGATCTCCTAAACTACACCTGATCAAAACCTGTTTTTTGAATTTTACTTTTTTTTAAGATACACAGCTCATTTGCTTGATAGAAAACCAGGTTCTGCTCCAAGTATCAGCAGAATTTAAATTTGTAACATACACTGAAGTTTATAAACTTTGCCTTAGTGCTGCAGTTCAATCAATTGGTGTCATCTTTTTCCACTGTCAAGGAGGAATATATGTTTTATTTAATTTTCATAGGGTTTTGTAACAAAGAATAGAACTGTACATCAAACAATTCTATTTTCATTTAAAGTAAAAAAAAAAAAAAAAAAAAAAAACAAAACCTCAAACTATATCAAGAAAGATTATTTTTTTGGTTTTTGTCACTTAGAACAATTATTTCTCCCCCCCCAAAAAAAACAGAAGAAAAAACATCAGTTGTTCTTTTTCTCCTTGAAATGAGGAAATTAAACATCAAAAGCTACAGTGTTGTCATTTTCTCACTGTGAGAACTGAGATCAT
Source organism: Chloroceryle aenea (assembly GCA_013399075.1). Lineage (NCBI taxonomy): Eukaryota > Metazoa > Chordata > Aves > Coraciiformes > Cerylidae > Chloroceryle > Chloroceryle aenea. The sequence continues at coordinate 836,009 of VWZY01002772.1, read as the reverse complement.
TACTTTGGTTTGGTTGGTTTTTTTTTTTCCAAAAAAATCACAACAAACCCAATACCAACTATCAATCTGCTATGAGATCATGGAAAAAAGACTACTTCTCTTTCAATTTGTGAACAATACTGGAATAACTTATCAATACTAATTTTTGATTTCAGAAACAGGATTTTAACTCACAGGTATGTTATTAAGCTCTTAAGACACTCACATAGAAAGAGACATTAATATCAATTCATAGGCCAAAAAAAGTGCTGCATCACATTTGAACAGGCACTCAACAAACCTATCCACTTTAATAAAAACAAATAGTAAATGAAAGAGAAAAGCAGGTGATGTTTCTGTTTACAACAGCAGCTTTCCCATTGCAAATAAACATTTTAAAATAAGATTAGCTAATAAACTTTGTAACTGTACCTTAAAAGAAAATTTGCGATTGATGCGATCCTCGGGTCCAACTGGAGATATTACATAACTAGGCAATGGTATGCTACCCAGAACAGATTCTTCTCTGCTGTCTGTTGAATAAAAAAAAATAAATGCACTTTTTAGCAGGGTAACAATGCATTCCTCCGTGGAAACACAGACAACAGACATTAAGTAGAAAGAAATGTGGTTCAGGCTAAACCTAAATAAAAGCATTTTCCCCACGAGGACAGAACCTCCCCAGCCAGGGAGGCTGTGCCATCTCCATGGAGGTTTTCAACGCCTGACTAGATTAAGCCTTGAGCAACCTGGGCTGACTTATTTCCTGACCCTGTTTTCACCAGGCAGTTCCACCAGACAATTCCTGAAGTCACTTCTGACCTTAATTTTCTTATGACCCAACACCAATAATGTAGAAAAATGTTTTATTTTTAAAGATAGAAGATTGAATTTACTTTGAAAAAACAAAACCAAAACCAGTTTGGGGTTTTTTTATTGATTTGGGATGTGTGTGCACGTGTGATTTTTTTAGGTTCAGACAGAAGACGACACTTTGAGAATAAAGCTTATTGTGACAAATGAATTGTGACAGGCTGCATAACGACAGACCTTCCATTTAGCATTCTACATCTACTCTAATTGCTATAATTAGGAAACCCCTATTACTGCTGGCTCTAAAGTGATCAGCAGCAGAAAATGCAGTGCCTAGAAATATGAATTTGAGTTTCACATCCTATAATGCTCTCCAGAAATTGTGGCACACTACACGATATTCAAAACTTCCAAATAACCTTAAATAATACCATTATTCCTAGTTCAGCCTAAAATCACATGAAAAACTTTTTTGGTAGAAATACTCCATGTAGAAGTTCTCACTCTTATATTGTCCATTGGATTAAAACTGACACAATGCCCTGACCTGGCCCTAGGGCATTCTCAGAAACCCAGCTGTCCAAGTGCAAGCAAGTAGGTAACATGACACAGATCAGAGATGGGATAGATCTTAAACTGGCGTTGCTACTAAATGTTTTGTAACATAAACCTTGGCATATATCAAAGATATGTTATGTGACAACAGATCATACAGCACCCCCTTGCTCCCCAGCTCTGTCCTGAAATTTGCTGCACCTGAAAGATGTAAAGATAAGTACACGTTTCACTCTGCACCTCCTCAGAATACCTAACTATATCTGAAGAGTTCAGTTAGTTTATGCTTGCAATGTGAGTTTAACAGGTGACCTGTTACAGACTAACCCAAAGGAGCTAGTATCTACTCACCTTTGTAGTAAAACAAACAAAAATCAGCAAGCACAAACCACCGTCTTTTCCATAATCGCATTCCAGAGCTATCCTGAAATGCAAGAAATGTGATAAACTTTTCACAGAAGGAAAGTTAACAGCTTATCATACAATGCTGCGCCCTTGAGTAGTTTGCCAGAAGTTTACCTAAATACTGTATTAATTGCAAAAATAAGTGGCTTGTACTTTAACAAAATATTATGTACTAAGAAAGACAAGAGGCAAAATAATCAGCTATAAAATAATCAGGGCATTCAAAGTGCTAATTTTCATTAAGTAATTAAACTCACATTCCAAACAGCACTCAGATTAGCCTTACACACAACCAACGCTCATGTTAGCTAGGCAGATGTATTTGCAAGCATGCATCTGGGTGGCACAAACCCCAGCAAGGATTGCCTGTAGGCCAAGATGAAAATCACTACACAGCTCTGCAGTATGACCTCCCATTTCAGACAATGATCCCCTGTAATTCTACAGTCAATTTCCCATATGTTACCCATGCCTAAAATGTAATTTAATCATATATTTCTTAGGAAATAAAAGAAGGTGCATAATGTGAAAATTTTAATCAAGTATAATGTAATATGCCTGTGATGATCTATAGATGTATCATCTTGTCAAAATGAGTAATATTTACATTGAAATTAATTTTAGAAGCTTGTAAAATTGCCAGACTGTAACCTAAGCAAGTACAACTTATTCAGCTGAGGGAGGCTTTGATGAGACCAGCAGCACAGCAAGCATCTTCAGGCTTTAAGTGCTTTGCAAAGAGAGGTAAGGGGACAAAAGGCAATAGCTAGAGGAATGCTGTACATACTATACACTACTTTCTGCAGTCGTATTAAGTATGCAAGGACTTTCTTCCCTTTCCGTTTCATGCTGTCAACAAAAAACATATCTGAATTCTGATTCTGTTCTAAAAACTGATGGATTTGGGTAGTGGATGTCAACAGAACTGATAGCAGACTGCAGCTCTCCATGCAGGAGGAAGCGAATGGCTGTCAGCAATTTCACCTTCCTGTGTACATGGAAGCATAACTGTGAGCCTTAGATTTCAGCCTTCTACTTAATCTCTAAACTTGATCTCTGGTGATAATCTGACGGGTGTTGACTGCCAAATTAGAAGCAGGGAAGTATTCTCATACAACAAACAGGTTTTTACTTTTTACCCTTAAGGGTGGGCTTCTCTCATCTTAAGAATGCAAGAGGTAGCAGCTGTAAAATTCTGTTTGTTGGATGAAATCCTAGAATTCAGTCTTTGCTTGGACACTGGTCTTGGTGACAACAATGAATGGTGAATGGGTTCTTGACTCCCTTAATTTTCTCCCTCCTGCTTCTGAAGAAAAAAGGCATACAGCTTAAACCTTTCATCAGAGTCCACAGGCATAAGGCAAGCAGATAGAACAAGGCCTTCACAGCCAGCCTCAGGTTTATAGTGCATCCTGAGGGAGACTGAAGACAGCATAGCAGGAAGCCAGCAGGAAAACCAGGGAGAATAACCAGATTTAGACAATAAAATTATAGCCTCAACATTTATCCATGATGATGATGTCCATTTACTTCTGAATCAAACTACAAAATACTTCTGTATTGAAGTACATGAATAGAGACAGATTATTACATGCATACCTGTTTGTGTAGCCAGCCTCTTACTATAACAGGAACATTGGGATTCCTCCTGATAGCTTGTTCTCTCTTCCCAAAACTATGAACTTTGTTTCCAGCCTTCACAACCTGTATACAAGAAGTATAATGTAGCAGTGGTTTTTAAACAGCATTGAGATCAGGTTTATATTACAAATAACCTCACTGCAATAATCCACACCTCATTACACAGTAACAAAATATTTATAACATTTTCAAGGGCAATTAAATAGACAATGATATTTACAAGATAGCAAAGTCAGTCTTTCACTTTCATCCGTGTGTCAGTACCAGGATGGTCTGGCACCTCCCAGCTGAACAGCAGCAGCCCTGGCAACTCAAGTCAGAAAGGCAGAAGTGCTGCTATTGCTGCATTCAAGTCTCTCTTGGTAACAGGATACAAATCTCTTACACACACAGGACTTTCTGCATGTGAATCCTACTTTTGCTCTTCATTGTTTGTATTGGGGTTTTTTTGGTAGTTTTTGGTCTTCTTCTCTGGTTAATTCAAGCAACATTCATAGCTTAATAAAATGCCTGGACTTTGACCATGCAAACAAAAGGAGAAGACAGAGTGATGCTGTTAAGGAAGAGACTGAGCAGTAAGTGTAAATCACAAGGACTAGGTAATGGTTTACTGCAACTTCAGTTTTGACTCGCATGGGCAAAACTATTTCAAAAACAAACAAGGAAAGCCTATCAGTCTGTGAAAAAGGCAGTAAGAAGCTCTGGGTAAATAATCTGCCTGTTCTTTTCCATTCTCTGCACAGTTTGCTACTGCAAATGCTTTAGGACCCTGGGGTGCACAAACCACTCTTACAGTCGCTCCCCACTTCTCCAAGGAAAGACCTCCCCAGATTCACACTCTGCCTTCTTCCTACAATGTCTCTCTTTTGTCTGAATCTCTCCTCTCTGCTGGTCAGGATATTGATACTCTGTCAACTACAGACAAACGGCAAGTCTGGAAATGAACACATCTGTCATACACAAGGGATGACATCATAAAAATATCTCAGTGTACTATTCCTGGCAGTCAGGTAACATCTAGACTAGAAGACAGCACATATAATAAGAAAGCATTCTGGTAATATATAACTTTAGACAAATTCTGTTAATTTTGAGGCCAGGCTTTAGCAACCTACACTAAATTTCACACATTTTAGCAGACATAAGCACACATCTTCATGCATGATTCAAATAATAGTAATAAACAGTAAGAAAAAAAATATCTACTTTTTCTTTGTTGCTATAGCATAGAAACCAGCAATGTAGACTTAACACTTGTAAGACATCAAAGGGCAGATTTTACGAGGTAGTGTCCCCGGGCCTGTTTACCAGGAAGCAGCAGCATGGTGCTTTCAGCTCTGCTGAGAAGTCAGGTGAGCTGCATGTCAAGGTATTTCTGTGAAACTGCCTGACACTTTGGAGACAAGGAAGAATGCCAAGTATGGGCTTTTCCCTAGGGTGACACCTCACCAGACACCTCAGTGAGGCTCTGCACAAGACTTCTGTGCGGCCCTTCCGAGCAGATGCCCCTGCCATTCAGCTGGCAAAAACTAGTTCAGAGTAAAAGCCAGGTGAGAATGGTATCACCAAGATCTCCCAGCCCGTTTCTCTGCCATGCCTGTGCTAAGGCAAGAGCTAACAGGATGCAGAGCACTAGATTGGTGCAAATGCAGCATGTCAACTATGACCTCAAAACCTCTCTCAGCACTCACAGACCTACAAGCAGTCCGATAGTAAAGGAGGGAAGAAATAAGATGTTAGGCATATTGTGTTTGCTATTAAAATTATTTCAAAAGGTAACTTCTGAGCCTGTGTCCAAATATCTCCTTCAACAAACACACAAGGATACGCAGCACTATCAGAAGACCTGCTGGAATTCCAGTATTACATATACTGACTTCTGTTCTAAGGAAGCCTCTCAGACTTTCCATGTCACAACAATCACTGTTTTTCTGAATGAATTATCATTCAAACACTATCATGTAGGTAGGTATATGGAGCTCCTGTGCTTTAAAAAGGTTTTTGCTTGGGTAGAAGAAATTACCACTTCTTTGAGCTAAATTACTAGAACCCATAGCCCTGTTAAAGTCATCATTAGATGAGTACTGGATTTAAAGTAAGTGAAGTTCTAATCATCAAGCTGAAACAACAGCCATTTTCTGTTACCTTAGAGCCAGGTTTCATATCAACAGCAGATGTAGTTACTGCAGTGGATGTTTCACTGACCATGCTTGAAGGTCTTTGGTTTAGTTGTTGCTTGGACATAGATGAATTCTGTCTAGAAAACAAACAAAAACAGATAATCTAAAGCACATTGCTTCAAACAGTCAGTTTTTCCCTTTTATATTTAAGATTCACAGTAAGCAAATGACTGACAAGCTAGTCAAACATTTCCCATGTGTCTGCAACTTCCTTTGCACTACCCCTATTATTTTGATTCCAGGTATTTCTCAAGTAGATGACAGTGACATCTGATGATTGGTATTTGTCTATGTATCAGGAGGAAGAAACCTGCCAGACTGCCTGAAAATCCAACAGAAGATCAAGATATAACAGAGAGCACTCAGAGAAGATAAGGATAATGCAGAGAAACTAAACTGTGCCCAATTTACTGCAAATGTGAAAGAGCCAGTGCCAGGGAGGGAAGGGTAGGAGTCCACACTTTGTAATAACATGCATCTTCTTAAAGCCTACTGTTAGATCTGTCTAACTTCATGTTAGATCTTTGAATCTGCCCAAAATATGATTCATACTGCAATATGAATTATTAAAATACCGTTTAAGTGAAATGGTGCCAGGAATTGTTAGAAATAAATAACTTCTGAGTCATACTAAGATTCAAGAAATCTTGGTAACTAGCTCAGATGTAGATAGTCATTTAAAGCATAGGTAAGATCAATTCCATTGCAAGAACTTGTTCAACAAGTAAGAATTCAGTACTGCTGCCCAGATGAGGAAATTAGAGGATAAATGGAGTGCAAAACCTTGTGGGATCCCATATGCAGGCTGTGGAGAAAAGCCTCAGTAGCCAAGCTCAACCCCAAGTTGTGAATTTAACCCATGGGTTGTATTTTCAAAAATCATTAACAACATAGTTTAGCAAATTGTATTTTAGGAACAAGTAGCAACATATTCACATCACAAAAAAAAACACCCAAACCAAACTTAACAACCTATGATTTTACTTTTCTCATTTCAGTAAGTCACCAGAGCCATGTAGTTAAAAAACAAACAAAACCACAAAAGCCACACCAAACATTACTGCTGCTACCACTGACATTCAATCTGATTCTGAATGCAACACAGAACAGAGCAGTTCTGAGCAGTTACACCTTGTAAGAACAGAGAGGAGTTTATGACTGTAGTAGCTCAACACAGGGTTTAACTGAGGGTGAGGTGTTTGCCACTACTGCTCTTCCTCAGTTACAACATGAACAACTACGTGTCCAAAAGCTTTTAGAGCTGATTTGGTGTCAGGGAAAGCACATATTTCCATTTGTGACCGCACAGTTTCAACTACCCATGCAAGGAAATAACACACCTTTCATCCCATTTCCCTATGCCTTGCTTATCTGACATAAATCCAGTCTTTATAGCTTTTACACAGAAGTCCGGGTCCAAGTCATGAGAACGAACTACAGCAAGTCTCTCAAATCCCTGGCCAGTCTTGGATGCATGGGAGCTTCATCACATGGGTTGGAGCCACTTTGCCTTAGCTCTTATGGACCAGGTATCCTACTTCAGCATTTCATCAGCTTTAGGAAAATCCAGTTTTGGCAAAAAGCAGATGAAGTCACTTCCCGTATACAGCACTGCCTGACTAAGCTATTGCTGTTGATCAGCCAGGTTTTTTTACCTGTTTTGACTCTGTTCTCTCTTGTACCCTTCCCACTCTACAGACTTTCAAAACAGGTAGAAAATGCAGACTTATATAATATACCTCTATCTTACTTGCCTTTTTCTAGCATTTACTTATCAAAAAGGTTCTGTTCCCCTGCTCAAGGCAACTAAACTGAGAGCAGGTATTTCAATGAGGAACACTAACAAACAAACACAGAGATGTGACAATCTTCATCACTTTAATCAATATTAATCTAAAGGATTAGATTTCTTAGCATTAAGAAAACCACCAGAAATGAGTTGCAGAAGTGTGAAAATAAAACACATCCAAGGACACTGTCTGGCCATAGGAGACACAAAACTTATCTTCTTCTCTTGAGGTTTAGATTCTCTACAATGTCCGCACCACAAACTGGTTTTATACTGTAGGACAGTTGTACAATATTGTCCAGACACTCACTGGGGCAAGGAGGGAGGAAAGGAGGAGGTGGAGGGAAGAAGAAAGAAAATGTTACAAAAATCTCTATGTTTTCCAGACAATAGATAATCCAGTTAGAATATATTTCTTCATTTTGAAGAGTGGCTGTTTCATAGAGAGCTAACTTTCTCAGGAAAGACAAAAATCCAAGTAAAATTTAAGGTTCCAGAAATTGGAATTATTTTTTCCAATTAAAACATTAATAATGGAAGAGAAATGACCACAGAGGGATGTTTTTAATCTACAAATTCAACTGAAATTGAACAGATTTTCATGATTCCACAAGATACAGTTTCACAGTAGATTAAACATACTGCAGTTCTTAAACACCTAGAAGAACTAGAGAGGAAGATAAGCTTTAGATGTTCAACAAGACCATCACTATCAGAAAATCATGATGCAGTACACAATGATAACTGCATAATTTCAAAGCATTATAATGTGGCCATTTAGCAATTTCTACTCCGCTTGCTATGGAAAGCAATCACTGACAATAAATCAAGCTTCCCTTTTCCAGTACTACCAAGATTAATGACAAACTTCAAACTCTGAAGGAGAACTGTGTTTTTTAAAACACGTGAGGTTGCTGCCATGTGGAAGAACTCAAACAGCCAGCTAGAGAGAGAGCGAGTCCATCAAAACCAAAAATACATTATTGCTCTCCTAAAAAACTGTGTTTTGCAGCAAACACTGATGATCCAAACTTTCTGTACCTGAGATGTAACAGAAAGCACCAAGCAATACTGAAAATTAAAGTATTTGTATGCAATATTTCAAGGACAAAAAGATTTGTTGCATGCAAACAGAACATAACAAAACTCAAGTATTCAAGTCTCTTAATACCTAATTAACACTCTCAGTCTGTTTTGAAAAGCAAGTAAAAATATGCAGAATTGTCTGAAACATCTCAATACTGTTCCAGTAAGTATTTGCATCTTCACCTTCAAGAGTGACTACAGCATTAATTCTGTGCATTCAGCAACATTAGTTCAAAAATCACTATAACCAGAGATGTTTGGCAATATCTGTTATCCAAGATACCCAGTTCTGTCTTCCTAGTGACATTTTTTCATCTGTTTCCAGGATAGCTTTCCCACTGCCTCCCTCAGGTGTGTGCTTACACACACACAGAATTGCAATACGTACATTTGGAGCTCCAGTCCCCTCTAAATCTTTTTTAAATACTTTAAAATAACACTCTATATAGTATTTCCCATCAACCAACTCCCTGATCTACTTAACCCGTGCTAGCACGGATACAGAAACCATATTTACCAGCTGAATCACATGGCCAATATTTGTTTTATTAAAAAACCAAACCAAAACCAAAGCAAAACACTGAACAACCACAAATGATTACACCAGGAGCCCATATTAAAAGTGCAATACTCACAAGAAAACACATTCCTTTACTCAAAAGAACCATAAAGATTAGTTGACTTAGAAGATTCACATTCAAAGCAACGACTTAAGAAGTTTCATTCATTGGAACCAAAAATGATGCAACAACATCATGTTAATCCAGTTTTAATACTAATATATCGCCTACCCGGATTAAAAAACCCCTGACCATCCTAGTATCTCTATGCATGGAAACATTGCAGATATTTATTTTGGGGCTCTTTGGGTTTCCTCCTTTCTCTCCACCTGATAGTTTTGCTGCCATAGTAACCAAATGCAATAGAGAAAATAAGCTGGCTCTCTCCCCAGAGGTGATACGCAGGCTTTATCAATCGCATGAAAAACCAGGTAAAAAAAGGAGGATAATACTCACAGGATTAAGCACGCTGCATTTTTTTCTCTATTTCTACGTTTATGTTCAAGTCTTAAATTTTTTTAACTTCAGGGCCCTATCTCCTCATTTGCAAACCCAGTACTATCACAAATACAGTGCAAAGCCTCTAATACACATCTGCTGGTGGTTAGCTACAGATACCCTTAGGTACACGTGGCTCTACCTATTTGTAGAGAATTAGTTAAAGAACTGTTAATTAAAGAAAGGGAAGGGAGAAGAAATCTAAACCTAAGTAATTCTATGATGGATTTTTCAGAGAAATGTACACGTAACAATGAGGTTAAACCAGATCTCACACCTGTCCAGCAGCCTTATTTATACTCATTTTTCCACTGGTTGTAAAGGGCAGGAATCAAGACAGCTATGAAATGGAGGGAGGCTACAGAGGGACTTCCCGTACAGCCCAGATGCACAAACTATTTAGAGGTGATACTGAAAACTGTGAGGTGACCACCAATTTAGAGGACTAATATTATTCTGGACAAAAACTGAAATGCTGACAGGAACAGATAGAAAAACAATCTTCAGATATGGCTAACTGTGTGTTAAGGTGCCAAACTGAATTCGGTGTCAACAACAAAGAACGAACTCAAAGGAGGAAAAAATTAAACACACCTCTGCAGCTTTTATTACTCAAAACAACACTGCCAATCTGAGGAAAGAATATCTGTAAATCTTAGCACAAGGAATAGCAGCAAAGTACGGTAAAAATTACTAGGAAAGGAATGGAGAATTACCATTAAATTATAACAAAAACCCAATGAGCTAATACACTGAATAGTGCACTCACCTATAATCAATCACTTCACCAGAAAAAGGACAAATCTACAAGCAGCACACAGAAAAACTTGCTCTCAGGCAGGGTGAGTGGAAGGTACGGAGCACATGTCCCACACACTATGTGACCAAAGCTGCTAAGCTTGGAAAAACAGAGCAGGAGGTGGGGATTTGACAGTGGTGTCAGCAAAGAATGGGTTATTATTCATCACTATTTTGACCACAAAAAACCCCATGGAAACTAAGTAAGAACACACTTAGGAAGAAACTACAGGTTGCAGGCAATACTCTTAGTTTATATCCTCCAGTTACAATGGAGTCAAGGAAATCAAATTTTAGCTTAAAAACCAAAACTGATGTGATATTCTTTAAAAAGGGAAACACGTTGGGAAAAGACTTGTGAAATACAGTCTCAGCCTTCTCCTGAAAGTATCCAGTTCTCATTTGATCAAATGAGGCAAAGGCATCTGGTTCATAACTGACTCTGGTTCATAACTGACATCATTTTCCAACATTTCTTTTCAAATCTTCTTGCCAGAACACTGCTTGCTAGATGAGAAATGACCAGAGCAGTCCATACATTCATCATTTCTAGATTACTGTACATTACTTTTCTGATGCTAAATGTGTCCTTTTAATAGCTATGTTTGTTTCAGACTGAACAACTTTGTGCTCAAGTCTCCCCACTAGCTCCCAGTTAACATTTGGTGACAACTCCTGGCTTTGGCCCTAATCCTAAATTAATATCAACCCCCAAGTAATAAATCCTGTCACAACAGCACTGAAGAACAAACCACTCTTGATGAAACCCTTAGGAGAGCTACTACTTCAGACAGGACACTTCAGTTATAGAAAAACACACTCCTGGGCAAGAGGATGCCACGATGGAAAGTTCTACAAACTATGCCAGTCCAGAGACTTTCCAACCAAACCCTGCTTGTGAAAGTCATTTAATCACAAGACAGAACGTGCAACACTGATTCCAAACTCATACACAATCCACAACACCGATTCCATGCAAATCCCAGATGTCTGAGGGAAAAGAACTGAAAACACTGCATAGCCTCGTTACCATTCCCAGGCCTAAAGGCAGGGATGTGATACCAGCTCCTTTGCTTTCTGCAGAGACATCCACAGACGTCAGCAGGACTCGGCTATGCCGGCGATGAACCCACGCTGGTGCGGAGAGGTGGTACAAAACTACAGAAACCAGAGCATCCCACACACCTGAAAATGACATCTTTAAAGCAATTTTAACTGATACATTCAAACCATCTCATTTTAGAAACACTCTGTATGTACTTCACACCAATAATAAAGCTTAGAAAAAAGTTCTTGCAAAGTCTGTTTCCTGAGTAGTCACTACGGCCACACGCTCCTCTCTATATCCCTCCCAGCTAGTACCTCTTTTGGAATTAAAAAAAAACAACAAAACCTGTCTCCATTAATTCTACTACATTGCAAGATCTTTTTCCCACTCAGTGTAATAGAAGTCTAGAGATGCCAAGTTATCCCATTCATCTAATTGCCCTCCAAACAGATACCTTCATTTCTCTTCCAAGGAAAGTTTCTAACACACACAGAAGTTTACTAAACCATGTGCCACCACCAGGTTTTCTTCCAATTCTGCCTTCAGTATTTTATCTTTACCATGATTACAAAACCAGAAACAGCTCAGGGAAGTGTAACTAAGCCCGGAAAGCACTGTAAGGAGTTCTATTTTCCCTTATACATATACAAATTTTATTTTAAATTTAATTGAGCATTTATAACAGGTTAAATAAAAATCAATTAACAGATGGAAGTTGGAACACAGATACACAGTGGCTGCTGTCTGTACTGTCCGTGAGATCTGCTCCATTGCAAGGTACCAGTTCTCCTCTCCAAATGACTCTGAGCAGCATTTGCACACCTGCAAACAAGCCAGACCCCTCGCGAGCAGCAAGCCCCCTGCACGCTACATAACACCAAGGGTGACCTCTGGCTCAGTAGCTATTCCAGTCTTTGTACCTAAATCACAAGCCTCTCCCCCACACTACAAAATCGGTTCAATCTCCTGTTTCGTGGTTCTTAGCAGGGACCTTAACAAAAGACTGGTCTTTGGATTTGCTTTGGGCTTGGGCAAGGGCAGCTGTTCAGTTGATTTTTTTGCTGGGGTTTTGTTGCTATTGTTGTTTTTGTTTGCTTGGTTTATTTTTTAAACCATATGAGAAACACTTCTCAGGGCTGTCCCAGAAGCTCTGAGCAGACAGCTGTCCATGCCCTACCTCTTTCCTCTCCAAGTCCTCAACAGAAGACACTGCCAGAAAAGCCTTATTCTCCTGAGAGTCTCACATGGCCCTTGTCTGGGCCTCATTTTTCTTAATGCAATACTGCTTTAAATTCAATGTAAAGCAAATTAAATGTCACAGTAATCTGAAACATGAAGTGTTCGGAGTCATGCAGGCAGCTGTACAAGCCACCACATGCCGCCCATCACGGCAGGGTGCCCAGCCCATGGAATGCATGAAGGGCCAGAGGCTGCTTGAGCAGCGTTGGAAGACTAAGCTGAGAAAAGAAAACCTATCTGATGGTGTCCCATTCCTCTTGCCCTTTGGAGGGGATTCAGAAGTGGTGTAGACACTGTCTGGGGAAGATACCCAGCTATTCCATTACAATGGGGATTCCAGAAATGACCTAGCATGCAGCGAGGACAACAGGAGCAGTTAAAGCCTCCACTGACACAGAGGGTGATCCAGACTAGCACCAGAGACATACCCAGATACACCACTCTGAGCACATGCATGTCTTCTATTTTTTTATTTTTTTTAATAAAGCAGGTAATCAGGATAAAATATGCTAGAAACTGATAGAGATTATTCTATTTCTCTAGAATAAAGTGAAGATTGCCTAATAATTATTTTTTTTTTTAATAAATACCAGCCCAAGACAAAGAATGTAGAAAATCTAAAACATAGGAAAACCAAGGAAGTTAATGGAAGCTAGAAATACTTTGTGTATTTCAATTTCAGTACAAAGATTCCTGCTTATTTAAAGACATCTCACATTTCTGTGTATTTTGTATCTGTCCAAGGTTAAAACATGATTATTTAAGTACCTATTTACACTGTCCTTTTTGATTGTTTACAGGGGACAGCTGGTTGGTTGTTTTTTAAAGACTGGGTAAAGATTTTCTCTCACCATTAATAGGGAACAGTACTAGAGTCAAAAACATACTACCACAATGAGAAATTGATTTTTATTACATTTTTGCTACAATACCAGAAGAACTGTCAATCTACTAAACTACTGTAGGTAAATGGGTTACTGGTTTAGATCTCTTGACACGGGTATAGAACTACTTACTCTTCTCGCAAAATAAATTCAATATTTTCTGGAGAAACCTGTCCTGTCACAGGATGTCTAAATGATGTGGTCTGCTGATTATGGCTGAAAGGAAAAAAAAAGAAAAAAGAAAAAAGAAATTAATATTGCTAAACTCAGTAAAATACATCTATGATCTCTCTATGTTTATACTGATGCTTTGCTGCTGCTATGCCAGAAATGAAACCGATTTCCTAAGTACTTTTGAAGCCAGAGATGTTTTCAGCTCCTTCCTGCATTCTTCTGACTTTACCAGTGCCACATGGTACCACTTAATTATTAAGCAGGTTAATGTTTTCACAATAAGCTAGTTCCATTTCTCAGTTAGGGAGACGCACTTGAAGTTATGTTTCTTTACAGCTGGCTGTTCCCAGTTATTTAAACACAACATAGAAACTGCACAACAGAAATCACTGACTTGTATTTCTGTAAATTTCACAGGGCTCAACCAGTGGAATAATTTGAGTTGTTGCTGAACAACATTTTATACCACATATAATATTTAAGGAGATGACAGAGGAAGATTTTGCAGAAGCCAGCTGTTGCATGCTCTTTTTTCCTTTAGCATGGTATTTCTTCATTGATTTGTCTTAACACCTTCATGCACCTTACTTGTTCAGTTGCATGGCCTACATTAAACAACATCTATTTCTATTTATTTAAGACAATTATGTTATCTGTGCAACTGTATTCATACAATGCAAAAATAAGGAGTGTAGAAAGCTGATTTCAAGATAAACTGGTAGCCTTGCCTCCTTCCCAAGGTAGATAAATTAAATTAATTGTATAGAAAACAAGCCAATTTCTAGAGAGTCTCATATCTCTAAATCCCTTATTCTGCAGCCCTGCCCAAAGAAGCACTCTATAAAAATCACAACTCTTACAGAAATATGAAACTAAAGATTTCAACATTCGAAAGGTTGTGACTGACATCCAGGTAGGGAGCCTTAGAATTAGAGAGAGTAATGAACCAAGAGCCCACATATTTAAGCTTCTAAATTTTTATGGGTTTAGTTAACAATATTTAGGTAAACAACATCCGAAACTAAAGTTCCCATGGTAAGATACTGTAAGTATATTCAAGAAAAAAAAAAGAAAAAAAAAGGCAACTAGGAAATGAGTTACACAAAAGCCAAAAATGAACACTTCATCCATTTCTTTGTTTTAAAGAAGACTTGGTGTTTTGCTTCCAGTAATACTCAGTGATTTCAGGTCTTACAGATCTGACCCAATAGTCTAGCACAGCAGGATCTCCCCACAAACACAGAATAAGGAATGAAGAAAGTGTGAATGAATGAAGTTTCAAAGTGATGAAATTGAGAAGGGGTAACAGCCTTTCTGTAGGACTAAGGACAGCTAAAAATCAAACAGCCCAATACATCCATAGCATACAAATGCAACATGCCTTGATTTAAAACAAAACAAGACACCAGCAAAAACACCCAAAGCCAAACAAACAAAGCCCCTCAAAAAAAATCCTCCCCAAAACCCCAAAACAATAACAAAAATCCCACCCACACCCACACCCACGAAGTGCTCACATTAACCCCCCTGGACCGTCAGTGGCAGAGGACCATTTCCGAGTAAGAAGTTTTCCAGCCCTTTTCCAATATGCCGTTCTGCGGGAAGTCATGGATAAGGGACCAATAGAATGAACATTTTCAACTGTACGCTGGAAGCTGTGACAACTTCTGTTACACCAAAAGGACTTTTTCCAGCCTTCTCTATCACAAATTCTAGCCCTACAGCCATTAAAAACTGAACACCACATTAGGCCATCAACCACCCAGTTCACTCACTGGACTGGTGGGATCTGATCTCTGCTACAGAGGTGAATTACTGAAGTGCCTGAGCAGTTTCTAACTCTTTAGTTAGAATCCGAGAGCAGAAGAAAGTATTTCCAGTAAGCTGGCAGTGCTAACATCTACAAAGTAACCACAGTGGTTTTCCCACAAAAGGACTGAGGAGTATTGTTTTCTAAAGAAGCACTTTTACATGAGTTTATATCCTAATTTTGGTTATACAGTCAAAGAAATGAATAGGAACTTGCAGATGTTTTCAGAGAAAATAATAAATAAATCGTAAGAGCATCAATTAACTCCACATTGTTCCACACAGTTTGTTTTCAGCTGAAAGTTTTGGCTTTGAAATCAGGACTGAAGCAGTCTGTGCAACCTTTGCTACTCTGGCTAGGGCTACTAACAAAAACCAGATACATTGTTAGCTTCAAAAAGAAAAGTATCTTGTCAGCTTTATTCTCCAGAGGCAAAAGAACTGTCAACAAGCTCTCATCTGCAGGCTTTCTGTCATTAATAACACATTTTGCCCTACTAGCACTTTTACAAATGTTTTATTATTTCCCATTAAATAAATTCACCAAGCCTTCAGAAGATGAATTAGTTCTCTTACTGTAATTAAAGATCAAGTTAGATGAAAAAGCAATAATAGACTAAATATTACTGGCAATAACAAAAGTTTCAGCTGGAAAGTAAACAAATATCTACGCAATTGTACTTGTAAGAGCAGAGAAAGAGAAGGATAGTTCTGTTAGGACATAAAATGCAGGGGGTCATTTCCCACAGAAGGAGACGCCCAAACCCAGCGCTTCCCGCCCAAACCCAGCGCTTCCCGCCCAGCTGCAGTGTCAATGCTTAGGACCTGACTGGGAAGAAGGAAATGAAACCACTGCCACTACCCATTAGTTCTGCAGAACACAGGGTTTATTTGAATTTGAAAAGTGAGAGTTTAAGTGTTTTGCCTGTAGGACTGATTAAGAATAAGCAATAGTATTCAAAACAACCTACACAACAGATGGCTAATGCCTTGCAGCAAGGAATTAGCGGGGACAATTTTGTGCACAATGAGAGCAGTCAAACGCTGGGAGAGGTTGCCTAGCAAGGCTCTGGAATGTCCATCCCTGGAAATATCCAAAACATTACTAGATAAGGCACAGAGCAACTGAATTTAACTTTGTATGTTTCCAACTTTGAAGTTGGTCTGGCTCCGAACAGGAGGGGCTGGATCTGATGAGGTTCTCCGGGGTTCCTTCCAACCTACACTATTCTCTTCTGTCATTCTCTGATGCTCCCCTCCACCCTTCTCTGCAAATAGAATTAATTCTTACAATAGCTTTCCTTCTGTTATTATTACCATATTATTATATTTCTTACAATAGCTTTTACAATAGCCTTCCTACTATTTAAATAGATGTATTTTACATTAGGTGTACCTTGCTGTGATTAAAACAAGACGAATTCTATTCTTAGATTTAGATGACAATTCTTTTGTTGTTTTCATGTCCTTTAAACATTTGCTTAACAGTAAAATTTGTTTACACAGCAATGATAACCATAACATCTCCAGTGAGAGGGATCTAGCAAACTTGTTGCAGTGAAAGTGCTCCTTCTTTCCAAGCACAGACCAAGAGAAGACCTGGCACAGTTATTCTTCAGAGCCATCAGCTAACCAAGCCTCTCAGTAGTTAATCAGCTCTGTTTCCTCCAAACAGCAGTTTCTGAATCTGTTTCTACTGTCCAGAAATCTACCATGTATAAAGGCACAATAAACAAGCCTTACTAAAAGGATACGATATGCAGCTCTGCCCTTCATGCCTCTTTTCTATTTTTTTTTTCACTAGACAAAGACTGAAATCCCCCAACAAAACCAGCAAAAGTTTATGATGCTTCACCATGTGAATTCTGGATGCCATCTAACTTGTGTTGTACAACAGCACGCACGGGAAACACCAAGCCAGGTTTCCTAGCAACATTATGAATTTTCTGCAAGAGAGAGGGGATTTTTCATAGTAATCACCTTTTCATTTTAACAGGTTTGTATTATTCTGATTTATAAATAATTACTAATCAACAGACCCAACAAACCAAAGCAAGTGTTAAACCCTGGAAAATCCACACAAAACTTATGTTTGTTAGCATCTCCCACTACCTCTGTTATTAAATTACACTATAGACTATTCAAAGTAATTCTGAATTTCAAAGTTACAGAACACAGAGAATTCTACCATTTCACAGCATGCTTACACAGTGCTTGCAAACATAAGAACTGAGAGTCACCCACCATCTAAGACTACACTACACAGTTTAGAAAAACTCAAGACCTTTAAAATAGCCCCAGTGTTAATGCACCTGGCTAACATTAGCCAAATGTGCTGCTGGGGCAACTACAGTAACTTCTAAGTTGGCCCTGGATTCAGTGGTGAGGAGATGGAACCAGATAACCTTATAAACTGGATGTTGTTTATGATACTACTGGGTGGGTGGACGGGAGGGAGTATGTACAGAGAAGCAGACACCTTATCCTCTGAGAGCACCTTGCTGCTTGCCTTCAAAACGCAGCCTGGAATATTTGTCTGGCATTGATTAAGCAGGTCTGCAAATTTAACATAACATTGCCTGTCATTCCTTTGCACTACACCTTCAGTATAATGGAATTTAACTGATTTAAACACAGGAAAACCACACAATTACAATCCAGTCTCCAAACCTATAGTATAATGGACACAGGCAGGCACTTTTGCCTGCATGGATCCTTTTGCAGAACTCATAATTAACATGACTTCACCTATTTTATCCCCACACACACCCCCCCCAGTTCATTTTGTATTTGAGTCAAAGCCAAGTTTTAATAATTAACTTTCAGACATGACTGATGCTGATGACCTTTCATTTGAAGCCAAGCAAGCTTATAGATCACTTCTAAAGTAATCTAAATGCCCAGGCAGATGAATCTTAAAATGTGTGAATCAACTACTGATTGAGGCTACATCATATTACCAACAAATTCCCAAGATGCAAGAATAATTCATGTTGTCACTGGACAGACTGTCCTATAAATTATGACGAGCCATTTCTACAGTATGTATTTTCCATGTAGGCTGACTCCTTTATGCTTACCTGCAAGACTAGATAAGCATGAACATCTCTGTGTTCAACAACCCAAATGGTGATGGCAGTTACAGCTGAGCACCCCCACTTCTCTGGGAATTACTGGTGTGGATACAGCCAACAGAACTCCAGAGTGAAGAAGTGCTGTGCGGCCAGCGAGTCGTTAATCCAAACTGGAGAAAGTGCTTGTGTCTAACCAGGCAAACAGCCAGGCACAGCCTGACCTCACCACTGACCCTGCTTTGAGCAGGAGGTTGTGCTACAGACCTCCCAGGGTCTCACCCAAACCAATTTTCCTACAATCATAAGGTTGTGGAGAGTTCCTATTTCTATCATAAAGAAAAAAAAAACAAAACAACACAACCAAAACCCGTAACAACCAAAAACGTTTTGCAGAACAGATCTGTCACAGAATAATGCACATCAGTTAAGAAGAAAAACTCAGAATAGCATTCAAACCTGGTTTCTTCCTTCAACCTTTAATAACACCATTAATTCAGTTCGTCAAATAATTTAATCCAGAATCCATTTACATTCTACTAATAAATATTCCATGAAAGAAGAGAATTTACACAGCCTGAGCTCCTCTGGTTATGTGCTTTTCACAGGACACATGTTGCACGCAAAGCCTTTCTAGTAGTTAAGGACATTTAAAACATGCATGGTCTGTCTCAGAGAGGGCTCTAGCCCTTCAAACTGTAGTCCTACAAACCTCATCCCCTCAGACAGCAGGCTGAGGACTAAACCAGGGCATTAGCATCTTACTCACCAAAGTACCATTTAATATAAAGAAACCACAATTCCCAGAGTGCACACCTATTCTTGTGGGTTGGCTGCTCGTGTTTACCAGCATATATAGTAACAGAAGTTCCTTCATTAGTGACAAACTGTTCCAGTCTATCTTGTGGTTCCTTCTGAAACACTTCAAACTCTATTCGTGCACAGCTTAAACCAAAATTACAAAATTACAGCAACAAACTTATTTCCTTTGGTTTGTGTGATTCTTGCTTGTTTTAAAGGCGTGCTGCCTTCCCCAGTCTCATTCAGCTCACTGTGTTGGATAAAATATGATGCAGCTCCTCCCGATTTAAATGCGCTTGGAAAATGTATTTTTCCTCATCAAATCTTAAGTATAAAATGGACCGCTCCTGAAAGGCACTTTCTTGAGACAAGACTAGTAATACAGGATTATCTTGCCTAGGGCAACAAGTATAAATGCATGGAGTTTATCAGACCAACTCTTCCAAATACACATCTACAGATTACTTTCCTTCCCAAAGAAGCCCAGCACCTACAGCACCAAAATACTGACACATACCGAAGCCACGAGGTTACCATCGGTTCATGGAATGATGGATCACAAATCTTTTATACTCAGATGGGACATTTAATAAATGACACAGCCTTTGCAATGGTCCCTCACACCATCCTTTCCTCTAAGTTGGAGAGATATGGCTTCAACGGGTGGACTGCTCAGTGGATAAGGAATTGACTGGATGGTCCCATCCCGAGGGTGGTGGTCAATGGCTCTATGTCCGGTTGGAGATGGGTGACAAGTGGTGTCTCTCAGGGGTCCATGCTGGAACTGGTGCTGTTTAATACCTACATCTATGGTAATAGACAGTGGGACCAAGGGCACCCTCAGTGAATGAATGGTGGATGAAAAGCTGGACATGAGGCAATGTGCACTTGAAGCCCAGAAGGCCAATCGCATCCTGAGTTGCCTTAAAAGACGTGTGGCAAGCAGACTGAGAGGTGATTCTGCCACTCTGCTCTGGTCAGACCTCACCTGGAGTACTGCGTCCAGCTCTGGAGCCCACAACACAAGAAGGTCATGGGCCTGATGCAACAGGTCCAGACGAGGGCCACAAAAATGATCAGAGGGCTGGAACACCTCTCCTGTGAGATCAGGCCGAGAGAGCTGGGGTTGTTCAGCCTAGAGAAGGCTCCAGGGAGACAATATAAATGCCTTCCAGTACCTGAAGGGGGCCTACAGGAAAGCTGGGGAGGGACTGTTTCCAAGGGCATGTAGCAATAGGATGAGCGGAAATGACTTTAAACTAGAGAAGGGTAGATTTGGATTGAACATTAGGAAGAAGGTCTTTACTATGAGAGCAGTGGAACACTGAAACAGGCTGCCTAGGGAGCCTGGGGTGAAGGCCCCATCCTTGGAGACATCCAAGATCAGGCTTGATGGGGCTCTGAGCATGCTGAGCTAGTTAAAGATGTCCCTGCTAACTGCAGGGAGGTTGGACTAGGTGACCTTTAAAGGTCCCTTCCAACCCAAACCATTCTATCATTCTATGAAGCAACTAACAACTTTCACAATAAGCCTGGAAGTCAACAGCCAAATCTAACAGCCAAAGTATCAACAGTTAGAACACATGAAGTCAGGCTCCTTAACTTTAGTTCAAGGAGCAAGGCTGCAGCAAAAGCCAGCCAAAGGCAGCTTAGTACACCACTATATATAGTGGAGCTATCAGCTACATTCCTCCTGCACCACTTGAGCTGCATGTTGTGGCTGCTTTGTCTGGTTCTTGTCCTTTAGCTCCACCATAGCGAAGCCCCAACCAGAGCACTCCATTCTCACCAACAAGAAGTTGGGGCAGATAACACCTCCTGGTACAATGGCACTGCTTCTGACGCTCTTTATCACCAGGGTTTTTACAGCCAACACAGCTCCACAAGAGAGCTCATATAGCTGAATATGTGAGAAATATGCCCTTAAATAAGACCTCTGCCACAAGACCTACAATATCACCCACCTCTCACCTGTGTAATGTAAGGACTAGTTCTCTGCCATCTCCCCAAACTGGCCAGTGATGTGGGAAGATTCCATTTCTGACCTGAAACCACCAACAGATTGCCACTGCCACAGCAGTGTTCAGGTTCACACATCTCACTGGCCAACCAGCTTTCTTCCAGTCAGCCCAAGCACGGACCACGCTGAAGCAAGAGAATCTGTCAGCAGGCAAGCTCTCACAGTGGTGATGAGGTTTGGGATAAGGATGGGGAGCATCAGTAGGACTACAGACTGAAAGAAACTCCAAAAACTTCTTCAGATCCTGACTGAAGTCCTTTCAAATGCTGAATAAGTCTCTATCAAGCATGTGACTGAAACTTGGCAGCTACAAAGGCCAAGTAACTTCACACAAAATACTTGCTCTTTAGGTAATTATTTAACAATAAATACAGTGATGGAATGCCTTTGATAAATGTGCATCTTCCACTTACAGAAAAAACTTCTTAATAACTTGAAAACAGTCCTTCATTATTCAGGGAATTGAAAGTTTATTTTCCCCCTTCAGATATAGCAAGATTAAAAATAAAGTGTTCCAAAGCACATGAGTGAGCATAGCCAGACTAAGAGCTAAGACACTCCAGATAAGTTCATACCAGCACTACAGTAAAAAAATGTTTTATTCAATCCTAACTTTTACAATGCAAAAAAATATCACGTGCAATACAGTAAGTATTATATGCAGGTATATTTGCTCAAGAGCAAAGTACCTTTTCAGGCTTTCAGTGCTTCCAATGCATTTTAATGTACTGATTATACAAAATGCATAAAGTTTTAAGAAACACTTAGATAAATGTATAACCTAGCAATTTAATTATTTGCAAAAGAAGATTCCATTGTTTCAACATTTTGGTAGCGTGTTTGTTTTGGTTTTGCTATACATACTGACTGTTCTGTACAATTAAACCACCAACACACATCAACATTCCAAGAACCCCTGCGATCTTCCCTGCCTCTCCAAAACTACATTTGACATCAACAGCAATCAAAACCAAAGCTGTTTTTTTTCTATCTTCTTGGACAACGTGACGCGCTACATTACAAATTGTTAGGTTTAGCTTCATAAAATGTACTGGCAACGTTGATTTGCTTTTCACTTTGTATGAATGTAAAATATGTTAACTACTCCTTTTCAGGTGTTCTATCTGCTTTCCTAAGCAGTTGCAAAGAGTAGAATAGTTTGTTTGCACAGCTAGTCTCTTGGTCTCTCATTCTTCCACGTGAATTCTGCGTGCTCACGAAAAAGCCATAGCTTGTAGCAATAACCTCCAGCCACAGGGTAAAATGCTCCCAACCTGTTGTTTGGAAGGTTGTTATCTGTGATTACACAGTCACCTCCTCTGGGGCTTTAGCTGATTACAGAAAGTCAGGGCTTCTACACAGGAAACAGCTCCTCTTTGAGAGCAGTAAGTAACTAGACAAACCCCATATTATTTCCTCCAGAGGACTTCTTATTTTCTCCATATAAAAACTTAATTTCAGAGTAATTTCTATTTTAGTTTCTCCAATCAGCTACTGGACCTAATCAAAGTCACAAATCATTTCTCTGAACATTTACTGTGCATACTTCTTTAATCCTAATAAAGAGACCAAGAAAATGACACTTGCTCCTAAAACATCTCTTAACAGACACTGCAATTGCACTAATTTAAAATAATAATAAATCTACAAGCAGCACAGAAAAGAGCAAGTCTTTAGAGTGAGTGATTTTTTTCCAAGTAAGTCATCACTGACTCACAGAGTGATTCTGTGTCAAGATCATATTCAACAGTTCTGCATTATGAAGTTGAAGCCACCTGAATTCATTGAGTGTTGACATATCAGTTATTCCAGATACTGGATCAGGACTTAAAAACCTGTCTTTACAGAGAAATTAGGTTCTCCTGCAAGAAAAGAAACATATTTTGTATGACACCGACTTGGTTTTATGTCCTGCGTTCTGGGACTTGTTATATTCACGTTATAGGCCATAACTTTAAGTTTTACAACAACTGAACTATTTCACTCAAGGTAGCTCACAAATTCTGCAAACATCACATGCATATTCTGCATTCCTCTGACCTGAACGAGGTGCAGAGTAAACTGTTGTATTCTTAAGACATTAAAAAAAAAGCAGCTCAAACTTTTGGGCACATTGAAATGTCTGTTCCTACATGCCTTCCATATCTACATACCTATCTTCTCTCCCAAATATTTCTATTGACATGAATGTAAATTCTGTCTGCATGAGAACTACAAAATAGACAGAGCAGCTATTTTGTTGATACATTAGCAAATGACAACGGAGAGTTACTGTGGGAAGACAAAACCCAAACCACCAGAGTTCTACTTGAAAATCATTGTGTGGATTTTTTTTTTTAAATAACATAATCTAAAGAAAATAAGCAATGTAAGTGATTGAAGTTCCAGCACTAATGTTTCTGGTTAGTTAGCACACCCTACAAGAAAGGGCAACATGAAGTCAGTCAGGTACTTCGCAGTAAATTCTGAGACCACCTCCCTGCATTTCATATTGAAGAGTTCTCAGAGAAAATAAATTAAAAAAAATAACCCTGAAGCAGTTTCTTTAGAGTCTCCCCCATAAGACTGCCTGAAGGCAGAAAAAAGACAAGTGTACCATTTTTATTAAGTGCTCTTACCCTGCTCACAAAATCACAAAGGCAAGGACCACAGTCCCATTGTAAATATATTGCCTGCTACAGTTAGGAGTAGATTACTGAGGAAAAAAAAAATCCATATACATGACATGTAACACCAAGTAGTTTTGGAAGCAAGAAACTGTGGAGATTTCTATTGTGAAATCATTAATAAGCCAATCAACAAATAATTACAAGGGAATAACAGAACTTTTTCAAGGACTATCCATAGTTTATACAACCTGACCTCATTATGTCCTTGTAGAATTTGTAGGTCACTTTACATAAATATTAAAAGTCATTGCAGACCACAAACTGCCTCAATCCATAAGATAATTACAGCATTACATGATGCCAGCACTGGTGCAGCTCCACAGTGTTCACTCAACACAGACTGTCTGCACGTGTTCTTACCAACGACAACAGAATTCTAGGTTGCTCAAGATCTCCTACACTTGTTAGAAGTATCTGAACATCATGTACAGTTCATAAACTAAGTGTTCCACAAATTCTCCTCCTAACATTTTCAGGGCAGCTAGAGATTTTGCATTCTATCTGCTCTTTGTGTTATGCTACCATGCAGTGGGAATAGCTGAGTAAAAAAGCAAGCGTCGGGATGCAGGAGCAGTAAGGAACTGTACATGCAAGGGGACAGGGGAAGGCTGTATACTGGGCTGCAAAATGCACAAAGCCCACATGAACATGAATTCGATGCAGTTGCCACTGAGGAAGTGAAAAAAGGAGGGGAAAAAATAGTTCATGAGAGTTCTGGTTCTATCACAAGAAATTTTTCACTGGAGCTCAAATACCACCTACTACCTGAAGCTACCATATGAGGGACTGGACTAGCAAGAAATTTTATGTGCTTCCATAGGCACGCAGTGCTAAAATACACACAGCCCAGGTCACTGGCTTTTCACAGGACTTTCCCCTAGGCAAACAAAATTCCAGCTGCTAAGAAAGTCATAAAAACACTACATGGATTTTCCTTGCTTCCTAATCCTCTATAACTGACGCGTTCTCTTGAGCTCCCAACTGTTTCCTGGGGCTGGAAGTACAGGTAATTCCAGCTCTCCAAAGAAATATCCTGTCCTCTTCTTCATACAATAACTAATGTATAACTATATTATAATCACAGTATAACCACATATGCTATATTCATATATAATTATACACTTCTATAATCAAGATCACTATATATTCAAAAACTGAAGAATCAAAAACTATTAACTGACCTGTGAGATTCCAAAAGGAGCAGACTTTTTAAAATGCAGATATTAAGAATGCTGAATGTGGGTCATTAGCAGCAGCAGTTGTTTCTACAGATTAAATCTCAATGGTCCCAATTAGCAGATTTCTCAGGAGTTGTGTAACTTGCACTATTCAGAAATGGGATTCACAGCAACTTTTTAGGCTCTGAAAAGCAAGTGTAACTCTACACTGACTTTTTCCATAAAGTCTTCAAAAAATGAACTCTTGTATAAGGAGGAAAATCTTTACAGTCCAGTGCTGTTCTTTGTACAAATGCTGCATTAAAACTTACCTCCTGGAACATGTTCCAAGTCCCACCATTACACATATAGACTGCACACGCAGGCACACAGCCTGCATCTTGTAGGATGACAGGCACATGCTCCAGAAGAGTTTGAGAGAACAAATCACTACACAGGAGCTGCAGGGCACTGTGCATTCAAACCAACAGCAGCAGCTCACAGTTCCTGTCAATTTGGCCCTCCTGATCAGAGAAGGGCAAGAAAAAGCAGGGATATTTCACATGGCTCTTAAAAAGGACCTTCTGAAACGAAGTCACCTAGACACTATTTCCTTATACAATAACATCAGTTTAGAAAAGGATGTTTTGAAAACCCAGCACAGAAATCCTATTTTGTCCTGAAATCCTTTCTGAAACGTTGTAAATGTTCATAAAGAACCTCTCAGTAGCAATTACTCACTATAAAGTTGTCACTCAACTGTCACCATGACAACAACAAAAACCTTTTCATGCCTAGAGAAGACAATAGGGATTTTAATCACTGACTGACATTCTGCTGACACTTTGAGAAAAACAAAATTCAACTCTCTAAAAAAACACAAATACCAACATAAGATTTGAAGAATTATTTTTCTCCCCTCAAATAGTGTGCACTCTATAATATTTTTCCCCCAGGTTTAGATTTCACATTTGGTATTTATCAAATACTTTGGTGTGTATGAATTTTAAGATGGCTGGCAGAATTCTTTCAATGTCAATGAAGATTAGATTTTGTAAATCACTTCAGAAGGAAATCTCAAATATTTATCAGGGAGTCTCTTGACTTAAATCAGTATCTCCACACACTGCTCACTGCAAATGACTGGAAACAAAGCTGGGGGCAAGGCATCTCATGTATTTGCCAGCTAGTCCCAACAGCATGAAAGATTTTAATCTTTGGGAAGAATAAAGACAATTCTAGGTACTGCTGTGGCTTTTTTAAAAAAACAATATTCTAGGTACTGTTTTGAAAAAATTAAAATCAAAAGCCAGCATGTTTGGATCCCCCAGATCCTTAAACATCAACTGCTAACCTGACAGGGCAATTCATTAGTAGCAGTGTGCACAAACAATTCGGGAGACTGGAAAATATTTTCAGTTTCCTGGTAAAAATTCACAAGGGGATAAAAAGAGGAGTACTTGGTGCTCCATGCTAACACAAAACATAAACTACAGGAGTTGCTTTGCAGAACTACATAGCAATGTTTATCTCTAACAAGCTGGCAAATGGATACAGCTTGATAATCTCACAACCTGCCATTATTTGTAGCTGTTCATACAGTTCACCTATCGTCACACAACAACATTCTAAGTGCATTTGGAACATCAGGTTAGACCACAGAACAAAGAAAAAAGTACTTCTTGGCCTAAATCTACCATGCTATGTACTATCAGGAAATGTATAAATAAAATGAAAAAGAAACTCATGTAATGCAAGAATATATAAATGATTAAAAAGATTAATTAAAAAAAAAGTATAATGGCAGAAAATCTTGTACTTATACAGGTTTCAGAGTAATCCCTTTGCTTAGAAATTGTATAACCTACAAATCAGATATAAGATATTTGAAGTTAGCAGCTGCACTCATACAGATTCTGAAGTATTCACAGATGCCAAAAAGCCATTTCATTACACACTGATATACACTTACAGAGATAGAAAAGCCTGTAATCTGCACAGACTAGATGACATTTTCAATCCCTCGAGTGAATGAAACAACTAATCAACACAATAAAAAAGCTGAAGAGTAAGATACAAAGAATATCAATTCAAATTCTCCAGGACATGAAGCCTAGATTAGCACGGACTTTTAAGTACAGACTACAACCAGTATGATGAATTGCAATACAAAGACCAAAACAAAGACATAGATGAAAAGAACAAAGGAACAAAGAAACAAAGAAAAAATACTTATTCTGATGTTACAGGATGTCCTGAATAGGAAATATGGATGCAATCTAGAAAAGCACTTCTGGTGAAAGATTTCTAAGACAAATATTGAAGCAGGAAAATTGAACTGGAAAGCAGCAATACTGAAAAGTTTCAAGTTTGATGGGGTGAACAAAAATGTGTTCAATACACTAGAAGTTTTTCTTGATCAGTAAGCTCTTCATATCAACAGGAAGTCACTGTTACATGGAGAGCTGTGATTTAATTATTATCTCTTCAAAGTAAAAGAGGTGACAGGAAAGTGGAAATTTTGTGAGGAAGCATAAAACTGAGAAATTAAAGTCTGAATCTAACGTACAGTTTCACTACCACCACAGATACTTAGCAAGCTTGATCAGAAGTACTGAAATTACAGCACTGCAGCGAAGTACTTCAGAAGTATTGCAGAAGCCTCAAAACTGTCTAGAGACAACAGCCCAAGGACATTTTTGCAGGAAGTGATCTAAACCACTGCTAAGTCATTGAAAGAACACAGTGCACACAAAAAGAACAGTGCATGTGAGTTGACTGCTGTTAGATACAGTGCATAAAAGTTTCTCATCTCAGTATTTCATCTCCTACATAGCTGAATGGGTTTGTTTGTTTGTTTGTTTTCTAGATCAAGGACATAATTTCTGTTTTCATCCAAAATTCATAAAGGCACTCACATCAAGTAACAAAGGACAACAAGTAGAGTTGACTATTCTCAGAAAATACATCTGTATTTTTCCACAAAAACAAGTGTCCTTCTCTGAAGAGCTAGTGTTGAATTATTACTGCCAGGGCAAAAAGTGTCAGGAAGTCAAAGCCCTTTATTTCTGAATATTGTTCCAAACCATGACCAAGAAACACAGAGTGGTGATTGCCTTTCTTAAATGCACCATTTAACAACAGCAGGCTTATTCACACAACTTAGCAAGTTCTACAGGCAAAATGACCTGAATTGGTAAAAAAAAAAAGACAAAAAAAATCTCTGGCATGTGTATTGATTAATCAACTAAACGAAAATCTATAGCATTAATAACCTGTACTTACTTTGTTTAAACCATCACACTATAGAAGCTCATGAACAAAACCTATAGAGGCTTTATCCCCAGCACTGATTCAAAACAAATTTCCTACAGGGACCAGATGACTCCAGTGGACTATTGGATTTATTTACATCAATATTTTGAATTCAGACTGGGCTGATAAACACAGTAACTGGCTAAAACATAGTGCCTGAACAAAGGTTTTTATGAAATAATGCAATCAGCCCTTATCACAAAAGCCTCAAGTGATATCAATTGCCAATATCACTTTTGAAATCCAAGCCGTTATAAGAAGTGTCAGAACAATGCATTTGTCTTATGGCTGATCACTGACAGATCAAACTTACTAGGAAGAAACAGAGATGTACAGGCTACTCGTGTTATAGGATCCCAGCTAAGATGTAATGGATTTCACTTCAACAATGGGTAATATTTTCTAGTGTACAAATTCAATTAAGAAAAAATAATCAGAATTCAAGATGGACAACATTGTGATAGTGGGCTTAGAGCTGTATCTTTAGATACAAACATTAAGGTGGTTATTTAAAGCTTAACCAGGATTACAAGTCAGGAGAGAAAGCAGTCATCTTAGCTCCATGGAGATTTACTCTATCTTTAATTAAATGAAAATGAAACATTCCTGAAATTCAAATCTAAAATAAAGGAATAAACTTCACTCCTGCCAACTACCTAACTGTTAACTTAAATCATGCTAAACATTTTGCTGGCTATCTTCAGCACTTTGACTTGCACCTTAATCACAGACCATCTACTAACACATGAAAGGGATAAGAAGAATGATGCCATTACTGCGATTGTTGCCTTTCCTCTGTTCTGGGAAGCAGGCCTCATCTATTAGCAGTATCTAATCACATTTGTGCTTAACAACACTTTTATGTTGGATTCCTTATATTTTCAAGTTTATTGATAAAATTCTGGCGTGATGGAGGTCGGGATCAGCTATAAACATACACTCAAAATATTAAACTAAAAAAAAAACAAACACCAAAAACAAATGAAGGAAGCAGAAAGTAATTCCAACTTTATTTGCTGAATTATACAGCTCTCATACTTGGAAATTCATCAAATCCTATAAATGCTTCAATTTGTACTATGCATAGAAGGATTTAATTTCTGTGGTATCAGAAAGAAAAAAACTAGTTCACTAGTAGGAAGGAGAAGTGACTCAGAAACAATATCTTCCAGATACCAGTGATATTAAATCATATTAGTCAAACTACCTACTTCTAATTCAATGGCTACTGAAATTATCTCAATTATCATCTCGTTTTCCTGAAAGATCCTATGTGGAAAGAATTTCCCAATTAACAAACATCGGGATGTCATACAAGACAAGTAGCAAATTAAGAGCATACTATAAATATTAGATACTAAAAGGTGCAAAATTTCAGCATGTGTTATAATTATAGGGGAAGTAAGTTCCCAGTCAAAACCATAAGCTCCTTTTTCAAAGCAGCAAATAGCGTTATGTACTGAGTACTTCTTGTATGGAAGCACTTCTCATATAGAAGACCTTTTGTCTCTACACTCACAATACATCATAGTTAAAAATCTTTTGCTCTTCACTAACCAAACAACAAAAGAAAACCTCAAAGAATTAGTCTGAAGATTAATTACTCTCTCAGTAAACCAGCTCCCATACATTTACTGTCAGATTAGATTCCCCTGTAATTTCATGTACTAAGCACCAAAAACCAGCAAGGCAGTAAACAGACTACAGGTTCCTTGAAACACACTGGCAGGGCACTGGTACTTCCAAAACAGAAGTGTGTTTGTTACACGTAACAAAAATAAGACTAAATTGTTACCCTTCCATTTAAAAACCCAACCAACCAAGAAACAATCTCAGATTATATCTAAAAACAACAACAGAAGAGTCGGATGGGAAGCATGATGGTAGAGATTCAGGACCCAGGCAACAACCTTCATTTCTTCTTCAAACACCATCTGTGTTATTGCTTGTGCTCTCGCTACTTTGGCAGCATTTTCCAGTAAAGTGCAGGCAAGAGGATGCCTGCTTAGGCAAACCCCAATTACCAATCACATCTGATCAAAGTAATAAGATGACGTGAGGTTTTGTAAAACTATCAGTCGAAGTCCATGCAGCAGCTTTACGTTGTCTGATATGAAGACTGAAAGGTCACCTCTGCCCTAGAGGCATCTCCCGTTTCTGCTTTCATCCCTTTCTTTATCACCAGTGAAAACTTCCTCAGGTTCTACGGATGTAAGAATTCTTCATACACGAACACAGCAACATGCACAAATGAGCACATCCTGGACTGAGCCCTCTCTTGACAGCTCTGAATCCAGAATAAATCAACAGCTGAAAGGAAGCAGCAGATGCCAACAAGAAACAAATGGCAATGTTTTAAACTCGGGAGGACAGTGTCAGTACAGTACTGAGTACCTGTGGTGGTTTGCCTATCTCTGACTTCCTGGGTTTAAGGATACATATTGTCATGTATGGAAGGCTGACAGTATAATGGCCCGGTAAAAGAACCCTTACATTCAAACTAGTTTCTGCAGACTCATATGGGACAATTCATGCTGCAGGAGTCTAGGAATTCACTCTACAGCAGTTTTTCCTTCCACTGCCCAAAAAGAAAAAAATATTTCAACCATCTGAGTTACATATCTAAACTTGAGCCACAAAAGCTTGCACAATACACGGTGCCTTCAGCTGGGCGCCAGTGAGGGTTGCCAGTATTTCATCAGATTTCTGTGATGCACAGAAACATGTACAGCTTGGATCTGAGACACATGTCCTAACACTTACAGATCTCCAAATCAGCACACTTAACAATGATCAGCAGATTAACAAGGATCACTCCATCAAAAACTTCTGGCTTGTATCCAAGCTGAGTTTAATATGCCTTACGTGATGCAATGAGAAGCTGAATAAACTGTCAAGAAAAACAAACAGCAGGAGGATATTCACAACTGGAAAAACAACCAGTGAAGAGGCAATAGTTTAAAAATGACAGAACACAAAATGGATTCGTGTATTGGGACACAACTGCTTAACAGAACTAACTGGGCAACAGCATTGCTTCGGAGAACCTGAGCCAAGCACTTATTGCAGTTCCTCTACACCTCCAGTAATGAAGTAGAGATTAATTAATGCTGCAACCTACTATGTGTCTGTAATGCTTGCAAAATCTAAAAATTCAGTCATAATATAAACCCCAGAGATTATGGGAGTATGCTTATGAACTCAAGTTTAAGATGAATCTAGAAAGAGTAGAGAGTATTTTAGAAGAATATTTTGATGTAATTAATATAGTAATCCACACAGCCTTTCATATCACTGCAGTAAGTGGACTGCACAAACTTACTAAGTACAAACATTCATCAGCTTGGTTATTAGGAAAATTTCAGGTTTAAAACATGTAAAATGTGACATTTAAGCAACTGAGATTTTCAGAACAGCTTGTGCTTACAAGTAAGGGGCTTATCTTCAGGAGCTTTTAGCATCTGAAATACAGCAAATCATGACCCAGCAGGGTGAGAGTGGGCAGAAAAGAGTAGAGAGAGAAAGCACAATGGAGTGAAAACAAGGCCCATGGTGCACAGCAATAGAAAACTTTACATTAGCAAACCCACTGCAGATTTGCCTAATGTTTTCAGCACGTGGAAATAAGGCAGGCCCAGCAGACAGCAGCAATAAATCCATAAAAGAAAACCATTCTGCCAATGAAGGAACATAAAAGACTCTTAGGAGACATTAATAGATTGCTGCTGCTTTTCCTTCATTGAAACAATTCCGAACTTTCATCTGAGATTTTAGTATTACAAGTTGATGCAGGCCATGTACTAAATATTCCACATTTCATCCATCTACAGCAATGCAGTGCAGCAAGAGAACAGACCTGGCTCTAAGGTTCCCACACCAACAGCCAGAACTGGAACAAACCCTTGACTGCATCTTTCCCCATCCCAAAGCTGTATCAACATAGACATCACAGAATAGCTCACAAAAGCTGGAGTTAAAACACCAGAGGTATCTTAAGGACCCCTCGAACACCACTCTAATTAAAATCCAGTTGACCTCCAAGGCAATAGACATGCATTTCTCTGATCGATACGCCCATGCTGACTTTTCATGAATATGACCAATTTACAAGAGAGAAACTCTTGTGAACGATGTTTGTGGATCTTTGACATCACCTGGAACCCACCTTCCCTCACACCATGCCAACAGAAGACAAAAGCACAATTCAAAGACTCCAAAATTATGGGTAATGCTGCAAGTTTGCCTTCAGGCAACTTCTAGCACAATGGAAAAACCAGAGTAGTCATAGGAAAAGGAAGGAAAACACTCTGGCTTTTACCTGAAAGGGGACAGGAGGAGGAAAGGGAATTCAGTAAAAGCCAAAATAAGCTGAGAAAGACAAGACAATTCCACTTGCAGAACAGTAACACGTGAATAATTACTCTTACACAGCAAGTGTTACAAATTCTGTAAACCAGGACACATTTCAAATCTAGAAATCTTACCTAGTCAGCCTAGTCAAATCAGTTTTCTTACAGCCACATTCAAATGGAATTAAACAGAGGGAGTAACCTGGTAAGAAACCAGAATAGGGACAGAGCTAATGACATGTCCTAAAGCAAGAAAGACAAGCTTGAACTTGAGGTTTGAACAGAAGAGCCAAGAAATGGATTTTTTTAAACAGATAATGCAGTTAAAGCAGTAAGTAAAATGTGGGAAAATGTACTTACATGGGAATAAGGGAATGTGCTACAGAGCTCTGAGAAGATACAGTAACCCTGCACAGAGGCAGGACCTGTGACAGGAGGCTCTGTAAATCAGAAGGTAGAAGGTCTGCAACATTTTAGGGAAAGGGCCAGCTAAGAGCAGACACAGTTGGAATTTGAAGAGTAAAAAACAAAACGGTGGAGGTGATGTCCCAATTCAGAAGGCAGTAGCCACAGGAAAGACTAAATTAACATCTTCAATGTCACAGCAAGCAAAACTTAACAGTACAACATCCAAGAGCTTCCGAGGAAAGAGACAAAAGCACAACAATGTCTGACAATGACACGGGTCCCAGTTCCTAGAAGCCGCTCCGGGTCATCTGATCTGTCACTGGGGCATGTCCTGTCTGAGGCAGACACGCTGGGCAAGCAGCGTGGTTGTGTAGTGCCCTGGCTCCCTCCCCACATGAGGCCATAATCTCAGCCATTACAGTCTCCTCTGTAACTGTTTGTCCTCGGCAGATGACTATTCCTTACCTAACGTTATGAGTAAATGAAACCTCTTACAGGAGCTGAAAAGCTGATGTAAATTTTGAGCAGGTGAGTACCATCAGCATTCCCTGCATTGCAGTCATCTCAGCAGCGTACGGAGCCAACAGCACTGACCGCCTGGCTTGGAGCAGTGGCTTCAGGACAGCTCTCCTCAGCCTATGAGAAACAAGTAGCCTATTTTGTGCAAAAAATCTAAAAGCAGCATCTATCAGCATCCATTTATGGTGTGCTCCAATTTATGCCCATTTTCTGCAGGAGGATGTCCTCCAAATGAATTACAGGACTCATGAAACTGGATTAGCAATGTCATAACTCATACATCTGCCAAAATAACAGCGTAAAAAGTGAGACTAAATATAGCCTACATCTTATTTTAATAGATAGTATCTATATTTAACAATGTTATAATTCAAATATTAGCTGACAATTATTCAAATTTTAACATAACATCACTATTGGCTATAATTTTCCTATAGTTAATTGTTTTAAAAATAACTTCTAAGCTTCTGCAATACCCTCATTTCTGATTTAATAAGTTTTGAATCTGCATAAAGAAGAAACCTGCAAATTTATGCCTTACAAATTTTCTACCAGTGCTTCCACTTTTTTTTTCTCCAAACCAAATTAAAACCAATTCCTAGTTCACATTTCTCAACTAAATGCTGTACAAACCAGGACCATTTCTGGGACCATTCTGTAAGTGGCAGGATTTATTACATGTCCATGTTTCCTTTATGTATACTAGAAAGTACAATACTTCTCTCTAGGCTCAATTTCCAAGACACAAGGTTAGCTTCCATATTTAATTTCAAAACCCATGTACCGAGAGCATAAACTCTCCACGTTACAGGATGATTCTCTAACCTACACTTTGCTGCATAATCTGGCCCCCCTCACATCCCAAGAAAACCTCCAGCCACAGCCCTGTAAGGATTTTAAGAGGATTCAAGAGCTATCCAGGCAGCTTCAGCTCTAAGAGAAGCCATCACAGTGTAAATCTTGGGAAGCACACTACTGAACCAAGAACTATGATAATTTGTTAATCCATAAGCAGATTAGTCCACTGCTGAAGCACAAATTGTAACGGAAAGAAGACAAGAACTGAACAGAATTCTGAACAACCATCATCACTCACAAACTTAATTAGTGTATATTTATAGCAACAGAGCAATTTCATTTCAGAACACACACATGAACAAACTCCTCTAAAATTATTGAAATAATGCACAATGGTCCAAAAATAAAGAAACAAACTGCCCTTTCATGTTGAAAACCTCAGAATAATGAAAATACAAGAAAATGTGCATCCGAAACTCTAGTTACACTGCACATTTCCCTCTTTTCATAATAAAGAATATGCTGAAAAAAAGCTGTTAGGAAAAAAGTAGCACAGAACTTGTTGTTCTGGTTCTGCTGGCCAAATATCAATGTCATTAGAACAACTACAATTACATTTCTGCGCATAAGAACCTGAAATACCAGATATCACAAAACAAACAAAAAGAAATATTCAAAGTTTCAGTCAGAATTAATTTTAAAAGTAAGTAATCCACATCAGAGCTACTGCTTTGCATCCTATGCTGTTTACACTTTCACCTCCTTTTAAGGACACTTAACAGGTAACATTATGATAATACTCAGAGTTTTCCTCCGTTTCCTCTTTCCCGACGGAACGCTACGTACCAAAGTGCCGCAGTCTGCCCCGCGTTCATCCCATCACACCCTCACCAGCCAGAGCAACCCGAGCCACAGCAGGAATGTGGACAGAGACCTGAGGAGCCCGCAGGTAAGTGGGCTGAGCAAGCCAGAAGTGCCACACGAGCCTAAAGAAGGCAATACCCGAGTTAACTCCACACGGCGAAACTGGCAACGCACCGGGGCCAACAGGTTCACAAGGGCTCGGTTCAACCCCGGGACGGTATCAACACACTCACAGCTCCAGCTGGTCCTGTACATCCTAAGGGAGACACGTGTGGGATTGTATTGATCAACTGGTCACTCGCACAAACTTAAAGACTGTTCATTTCCAGTTCAGATATGACAAAATAATTCCCTTTTTTTTTTTTTCTCCCTTAAGTGAATAAAATAGTGAGGAAAAAAAGGGTGGCTGAGGAGCAAGGTAAGAGGTAGGAGATACCGAAGAGAGAAAACTTCTCAGAGGCATTTTATAAGAAAATCTTTCTTACCCAGCTCCACTTTTCCAAGGAAGCAACTGAGGAAAGTCGTGCAGGAACCACCACCCCAGCCCACGCCCCCATCAACATCTCTCACTCATTTTTCTGCTTGTATCTTACGGACAAAATTTAGAGACACTGATCTTGCAACCTGCCTCATCTTTAACAGTTTTCCTATCATTCTGTCTTCTCAGAGAGCAGCCTGTACTTAAGATTTATTCCCTTCAAGCAAAACTCTTCTTTCAAGTTCAATCTTGCTTAATGAGTTACTTTTTATTACTGAAGCTTTTTAACGCGTTGTTTGTTCTGTCAAGCCCAAAATAACTGCTGACATTCTAATCGTCAGGCCCTTTGGAAAACAAAAAAAAGGGTTTTGCTTAAAAATACTCTTTACATTTGCCTGTAGAGTAATTATATCATGTTTAAACCACTTTAATATAAAAATAGCCTGCCTACATTTAAATATTGCAGAGGATAAAATACATAAAACTGACATCTTCAGATTTTGGTCACTGCCTCTCTTACTTAAATCTGAATGCAATATACTTCTTCTTAAGACACAAAGGAGATAGCTAGTGATAGTAGCACCAGCTTTCTTCACTGGTTCTTCCCAAGTGCTGAAAAAGGAATTATCAATCTATAAACATCTCCTCTCCTAATATGAAAGATACATTTCATTGTAGGCATATATAGAAATCAAATTCTATGGGGAAAAAGCTTCTAGGATCTGCTCAAATTTAGCACATGAAGTTCTTGGACATATTTTGTCAATAACTGTCCCTACCCTTTCTTCTCCTCTTCTCCCTACACAGGAATGGGAATGGCTCTAAACAAACAAAGAACAAAAAATACAGGAAATTTTGCTTAACTGATTCAGTTATTCCAAGAAAAATGCAACTGTAAATCCTCGTCATACACATGCAGGCTGCTGAATATTCAGGACAGCAATATCAAAATAGCTACCCAGGTTATAAGCAAATACTTGAATATATATTTACATATAACAAATATTTTCACATATTTTTGTTATTCTTGATTGCTATTTGCCTGACCTAAGCTACAAAGAAAACTCAGCAATTATTTTGTTCCTTTCAAAGTGTGTGCTGTTTCCTAACACTCTACAGCAGGAAGGTGACCAGGATTTATCACACTAAAACACAGCGGCATTTTTTAAAACTTTTTTACAAAATAGTAAATTTAGGAACCAGCATTTCCAATGGGCAGTGTCTCCCTCCTCAAAAGAAAAGCAGCAAGGTGTCTTTCCTTTCCACACTTCAGCACTGTCAGTTTGTTGCTTAGTGTCAATTTTAAGAGCTTATTTACAATTTTGCTCTAACTAGATGTGATCTGCATTACTGCATTTGGAATCAGCTGCACAGATGCAATATACTCATCTTGAATACACAAAATTACAAGTTTTCACTCTCCCCCACTGGATAGCTTTTTTTTTTTAATCTTTTCTTTTTTTAGCAGACATAAGAAGTGTAAGAGCATGCACAATTCCAAGGAAGTCTTGATCTGTTGTGAACATGGTTTCCATCATCTTCACTACAAGAGGAAATACCAGTATTACAAAGGGCTGCAGAAGGTTCTGATACTGGTTAGGCCAAAGAGAGCCCTGATAAACCCTAAAAACTGCTTTGCTATTATGAATGGAACAACTAAAAACTGTTAAGATGTCTCAACTACACAGAACACGCCTGTCTTGACCCCTAAGCATTTGTGTTCAAAACAAGAAGATTCTTTCTGAAGAGGACTCTCCTTATGAAGAGTATCCCAGCCCACCAGCAGAACTCCAGCTACATTACAGAAACACAGCAAATGCTCCAGAGCTGAGGCAGGGCGGGGTTTTGTATTAGCTCAC
The DNA here is from genome assembly GCA_013399075.1 of Chloroceryle aenea. Lineage (NCBI taxonomy): Eukaryota > Metazoa > Chordata > Aves > Coraciiformes > Cerylidae > Chloroceryle > Chloroceryle aenea. The sequence continues at coordinate 798,243 of VWZY01002772.1, read as the reverse complement.
GTTTCCACGGGAGGAAGGAGCTGTAATTCTTCCTACTCAAAAGTGATTTTGAACGTGTATTTTGAGGCAAACAAAAAAAATGACCATTTTCTAAAATGGGTACAACCTGCTCATGTCCTGGTGCAGCTGAAAGCTCTGGCTTCTCTTGCCAAATGTGGCTAGGATACTAGATAATTTCATTTTCTCTTTGCCAAAGAAAAACTCATGGGTCTACCATCTTCTCTTTGAGCAGCCTAAAGCAATGAGAAATAGCAGCTTTCTTACAAAAAAGGTCTTTTGCCATACCAGGGTAACTGGGAAGAAGACATGAGCAGAGTCCTTGCAAGCTCTAGCAGAAAAAAAAACTTTGTTCTTAAAACTCTACTGATTAAGCTTATGAAAATCAAAGCATTAGAAGTGCATTTTCAAAGACTTTTGAACAGATTTCCTTCTACACTATATGATATAGGAAAGAAAACTAACATTACAACATTAAGTGGGTGAAAAAATGCAAGCTACCTGGTTAATGCCATTCTAGCTGCTCTAAGATGTCACACAGGAGGTTTACTTGCGTGCTTTGGCTAACATTTAACTACCAATGCTAATTTTACATTTGCTAACACTTATCTTTAAGGACAGGAATACCAGATGGTAATATTTTCTTTGAATTTCTATATTAAATTCCAAATCTGTAAAAAAACCAAAGATTATAAACTACTTGAGGAAGAGTTTCTCAATCACATGGAATACTTTCTCTAAGTAGTATCTAGATCAGATCACTTATGTTGTGCCATAAAAGAAACAAGAATTTGTTATCGATTTCGACATAAATTCTATTAATCTGTAAATTTTGTCTGAGTATTGAAAAGCTTCCAAGAAACTCCAGTTCTGCATTGCACGGATATCAAAAGTTAATTACAATAGGACTCAAAAAGACAGTCCCCAAGGTGAACTCCCGATTTACGGAATTTCCTAATTCACAGTCAACCAAGAAACCATGTCACCTTGAGGGACCTAGTTTTGTAGACTGTCTTGGTCATCTCCAAGATAAAGCATAAACATTGTCCAAAGCAGTCTTTAGAAAACCATAAATGAATCAAACATTGATTGCACGCTCCTCCAGAACAGGCTATCATCAATACTTCAGATCGCATTTCTGCAGAAATATCACACCAAAACTATTACTCCTTATGTGTAGCAGAAACCCAATCCATCCCAAACACTATGTAATTCCAGGGATAATTCTGATCTCTAAAAAATGAATCCTGTCTACACAAAAGGCAAAGTTTCCTGAAGACAGAGATTTCCCAGAAACCTATTCAAGCCTTCTATGCCATCCCAGTTGCAAGACAGATTAGATTAATGTCTCTGCCAACACAAAATCTTTGCATAATGTGTACCAGCCCTCCTCACTCCACAGAGATCACAAACCAATTATGATAAACAGTAGTCTCCCTGCCCATTTATTTTACTGGAAGATATTGACTCACCAGAATATGACAATTAGAGTGGAATAAAACCGTAATTCAGCCCTGTCTCTGTAAACTGTATTACTCCCCAGACAGAAATGGACACATTTGACTATTCTGAGAGAAAGCTCCACTAAGGATGAGCTCTAAAATGAGTGCAGGAATACTAATTTTACACAGTTGGAGCTGCCAAGTTATCAGTGGTTGTAAACAGCACAAAGAATTTATCTTCAAAGGTACCAGCACAAAACCAGAGTTGCCAAGTCAGAATGACTTGGCGATGAAAGGAAGTCCACCAAATTCCATATAAAACAGGATTCAACAATCTCAGCTGCATACCACAATCTTTTCTGAAAATAATTAAACACATTGAAATGCAATGAAATGCAGAATCATTGAAATGCAGAATAACTATGTTCAAACAGGTGAGAAACAAAGGTGAGAAAATTAAAAAACTACAGGGATCCAAAAGTTCAGGAACTTCAATCTATTTTCCATAATGCAAAGGTGAGGACTTGTCTCTGACAACTGCAGCGGGGTTGGGCAAGATGACCTTTAAAGGTCCCTTCCAACCAAAACCATTCTATGATTCTGTGACTCAGAATTCACTCACAAGACCTTCATTCTGTCCAGAAGGTCGCTGTGGAAATCGGGGAGTTGGATGGCAGGCTCTGAGCATCTTGATCTTAAGGAGTAGGTTTGAAAAGGTGTGTGTTTGACTGAACATCTAACTTACTTCGGGGAAAAGAAGACTTTGCATCAGCTGCCATTTACTGAGTTCCTGTTGTCTTTAATTTCCAGCTTATTCATGCTGATTATCACCAAAAAAGCCAGAAAAAGAGGAGAAATCCTACTACATTTCAGCATCCTCCAAAGTTAGGCCAAAGAACAGCAACTATGAGTAATCACTGTAGTTAACCTCTCCCTGGCCAACTCTGGTTTCAGTGAAACTCCGCTGATACCTTTGATCAGACAGCCTGGCAGTGCTACAGAGCTACAAACATGCAAATAAGTGCAGGAATTTATTTAAAGAAACACACAGAGAAGTGGTTAAATGGACACTGTGCATTACTATTTTTGTTCCTACTCACAAACCACTATGACTGCAGCCTTACAGAACTAACCCACACCACCTGTGTATTTGTCAGGTTCATTCTCTGGATACGATCATGTCAATAATTAACTTACTCTCGTATCCTGCTTTTCAAATGTGGTACAGAAAGATGAGTAATCACACAGAACTCCTATTCACTCACCGATTTTCCCCTCCCTCTGTTCTCGTTGCAGCACAAAAGGCAGGGACTTCAGACTTAGACACAATAAACAGAGATTACATTCCTTTATTAAGGTGTGCCAGAAACCTGAGATCTTTCAGCCAAAAAAAGTATTGTAACACATTCCCTCTAGTTATTAGGCAGTATTACAGTCTTCCACTGCAGGAACAAGAATTTCACGGTTAGAATCCAACCCATTCACTAGAAATCTGTTATAAAGCACACTCAGAAGGAAGGGTTTTTAATAAAACAAGACTGTTGTGTCAGAAAGATAAAAGCTAAGAAGCTTGTATGATTAAGCTTCATCACAATGCTAACATTTAGCACCCTTCCACATACACACATTTTTTGTGAATTGTCTTTAAAACATAATGACATAAGCACTTTGGTTTATTTACCTTATGCAGTTCTACAGGAAAAGACTTAAAATTTTTAATGTTTCTAGAAACCTGTGTCATTTCCATTTCTCAACACCATAAAAAAAAGTGTACTGAAATATATGAAGACATAATTCACTTTCAATTTCCAGGGTTACAACTTCATTTTTCCAGTTAGAAAAACTATCCAAATATTTTGTATGTTTAGAAATAAAACATAGCTACTTTAAATAAATACAAACCTGATTATAAAGTCAGGCACAAAGCATTCTCAAACTGTGTTTATGCTTTTCTGCTTAATTTTCCAATGTCATATATCTTTTCAGAGAACAAAGAAATGGAAACAAAAAAACAATGTAACAAATCTGTTAACACAAGCATCATAATACAGCTCAATATGCAAATGTATGAAAAGATAAAACTTAACACATGATATACCTGCATGACACCTGGTAGAACGGATATCCCGGCAGAGGAACGGAGTTTGAAAATCCAGGCTGACTCGACATTGCCTTCGGGTACTGTATCCACTGCAATCACCTCTATATTCCATATGTTAATTTCTTGCCCCAAAAAATACGTACGTATGTATCCATCTGTCCATTTGTTCAGAGCTAACTAAACGAATGCAAGAGCATATTCGAAGGTCTTGAAGATTCTGCCTGCATTTGAAACTGCTTCCTCAGTAGTGAAATTCCTAAAAGCCAACACCCTCATGACATCACATACTACAAAACCATAAACACGCAACTGTTTCAGTAAAGCAAGGACAGCCCGCTGGTTTTGACTCGACATAAAACCCTGCACCGCATTCGTCCTGCAAACACAGTGCCTTTGAGGCTGGCGAAAGGCAGCGACCTGCTGCCTCCAACAGCAGCCCTGCTCTGGCAGCCAGCCAGCAAGCAGCAGAACTTCTTGCCAATGCCGCAAATCCCTCCTATCAGCTAATGAAGATCCAGACTGCAGGTGAAACACGACTGTAGCCCATGACAGAATTTCCTTGAAAATGCACGAGATCGTGACCTTGAACTTAGTGCCTAAAAAAGCTTTTTACATTTGCAGTTAAATGTACCCTGCATACTGCTGCTTTATAAGCAGCATCAGATTGCACTGCACATTACAGTAGCATGAAAAATCACAGGGAGTTTTCCCATGCTAAAAAAGGTTCCTATCAGTCCACACTCTCAACCATGGGAAAGCATGAGGGAAGGACAGAAGATCAAATCTTAAACCACATTATTTAAGGTACTGAATACAGAAACAAAATTATGTGCTTGCAGTCTGCAGCATTTTAGTACAGCTTAATTCAAAGAAATATCAAAAATGACAGAGTTCATTTGATACACAGTGCAACAGTAAATTACATCTAAGTTTATTTGGGCTTGCCTGCATCAGAAAAGGAAAAAGCAACTGGAAAGCAGGAAGATGTGAATAGCCACAGTTTAGCCCAGTGGCATGACTAATGTCAAATAGACTTAAATGATTATCTACCTACACTACTCTTCAAGAGGGTGTACAGTGCCCTCACATGAACACTTGCTTAGTTTAAGCAAAATACTAAACAGATTTTAAAGTTATTTCATTATCTGCACAAGCTTCACAGGAAAACATTAAAATATGGAACATAATAATTCTATCCAATAATGTGTTATTTACTCTCATTTTCTTTTGTCTCTCAGTTTTGGAAAAAGACTGAAAGAGTTTCACATGGTTTATCCTGAGCTTATAATCAACATCTCAGTCATCAGTAAAATCGTGCAAAACTTGTTAGTATCCTAGATACCTTTTGAAGACTGACTTAAAAGAATGGGAGCTTGCATGATACCTTAGGTCACTGCATACAGCACCAATTTCTGAAGTCTTATCTAAATGTAAGGATAACACAAAAAGAGCACAGTTTGTCCAGAGAAGTAATTTTTTCAATAGCCCAACTGATACATCTAGAAAAATGAAGAAGCTTCTGGGTATATCATTTTGCAGATTTTTTTCTATTTTTCCTGGCTGTAAAGAAAAAGCTTGAAAAGGCAATTCAAGAACAAATGATGCTGTGGTATCAGCGGAATTTTTACAAACCGACTTGAAAAAACAGCTTTTAGAGCCATAGTCTCTCACGTCTAGTATGGGGCATCAATCCCAAAACCCACGACTCTCAAAAGCCACACAGGTAACAGCAAAAAAAAAGTTGTGTGCATGTGAGAGGCAGAAGAAACTCTACAAAACCTGTCTGAGTTCCCTTTCCCTGCGCCTAAGCAGGGACGTCTGGATAAGCACCATCAGTGTTCATCCCTCCTGTCACTGCTGCTGAGGGCCATGGAAACCATCCTGCTGCACTGCTGGGCTTGGACCTGACGACTCAGCTGGTGTGCATGTCCCTAAAGCACTTATGTTTCTATCCTTTTTTTTTTTTTCTTGGTGCCTCCTTGCCACTGACAATCACAGCATTATCGGCAGTTACCGGCAGTAATTCGCAGAATAATTCTCCTCAGTCCCAACCAGGATTTAGGGTGTTCCCATTTGATTTGCCAGCTGAAGAGAATGTTAGTGTCGAGTCAGCAGATTACAGGCTTATAAACCAGGAGTCTTAGAGGCTGTCAGTGGCTCACCATGCCATTTTGCAAAAATCACTTAGTCCCTTAATGCCTGGCTTATCCACATAGTAAGGAAAATACTGCCCGACAGCAAAGGAATGATGTGAGGTTAATTTCCTTTCTTTCTTTCTTTTTTTTTTTCTGGAATTAAGTATTGAAATCCTCATGAAGGGATAAAGCAGATGTAGGATTTGAGGGAAAAGGTGTGTGGGAATATTCAGAATAGAACTTTCTTTTTGTCTCCTGCTCCTAGCTCTAACACAACAGAAGCGTTATTGCTCTGCAATTCTGATTTAAATATAAAAGCTATTCAAATTTGAAAATGTGGTGGAAACTACGTATTTTTTAATTGTGTAGACAGCATTACATAGCATTTAAAGATGGGAATAAGTGAGACACCAAGAGGCAGAGAAACCCTGAATTTAAGATGGTCTTTACAGAAACAGAACCCTTCACTGGTAGGCATCATACCAGTTCAGTGATTTGGAAAGAGGCAGGGAAAGTGTGGCATAAGAGGGAGAAAGAGGGAAGAGAAAAATCTGATAAGGACGAAAGAGAAAACCTCCACACAATGATATCAAACATTTACCAAGTGCCCCTTTTACTTCCATTCACATATAGGCTTGATTACAGTACAGAACTGCTGCTGGGATCCAGACCTGCTTGCCAAACACCACCTCCTGTTAAAGAGAGGAGTGGGGTTTGTTCCAACTGCAGTCGTCTTCGTTTGAGTTTTACTTCCGTGTTTTAAAGCCAACAAACTTACTTTAAAATAACCACATTGGTACTGTTTGGCATAGCATGCCATGTAGTACTTAGTACTTTGTTGGAACAAAATTAAACAAAGTAAGTTTGAGGCACAGACACTGTGTGTTCCAGAATTTACAGTGCCCTTCCTACTGAAGTACCTGACCTGTTAGCCACTACTGCCTTTAATGCTGCTACTTGAAAAGCTATGTGATACTGACCTGAGGTGTAACTGCAAATCAAAAAACAAGGACAGGCTCAAAGACTGGGGAAGAGTAAACTCGTGACCACTTTCAGGTATTTCAAACAAACATCATCGTTGGTAAACTAATGGAAAATTCCTTAAAACTAAAGAAGGCAGACTGCAGGAGAAATAGAAACTGATCTCACTGGAACCTAAATCAACTTCATCAAATCTAGAAGTGAAAGCAGGCACACAGCAGACAGTTAGGTGAGGATATATCAAAATGCATATACACTGCTTAATATTCATCAAAATAGCATGAAGTGCCATGTAGAAATTATTGTAACATCAACTTCATAAATCAGTCATTTACTCTCATATCAAGTGTTACATTTGACACTTTCCCTGCCTGCTAAGAAATATATTAGATACTAAAATAGAAAGAAAAAAAATATTACAGGAAAGGTAGGAAAAAATCATTACATGGAGTTTGAAATGAACAGCACTAATTACAAAGAAAACATTACAGGTATTCCATATAATGAGCAGTATTTACAAGGCATAATGAAAAGCCTTTTTTTCCTTTCTGTATGAAACACAAGAATAGGGAAATACTCAACACCACCTTCCTAGCCTTTGTGCTGAAACTGGAGGTGGTACACCTTCCTCTCTTGCCTCCTCCCCTCTTCCTGGAAGTTGCCACTGCCCATTCATAAGGAGCTTAAGGCTCCATTACTTCTACTCTTCCCTGGGTGCTCAAGAGATGTGATTCTCTTTCGGGCTTCACATATTAATGCTGCCATCATCCCTTTACCATAGTGTCCTCTGGCACCTAATAACACCAGGCTTTAGCACGGTATTCTGGAACAGTCACCAACTCAGAATGGCTGGAGGGCCACACTGGAGGTTTGTTCCAGCAGCAGTTTAGCCCTGCTCACAGGAGGGCTCTTTATGGCAATGTATGTGTTCAGAGTTAACTAGAGCAATGTGCCTTACTAGTGTACCTGAGAGCAAAAGGAGGTGTGCTGCTGTGTGCAGAACTGCACCACTGAAGAGCCAGAACAGAAGCTTTCATGTCCAGATACAATCACCACCCATGCAACTCCTGTTTTACACCGCAGCTTCCCCATTCCTCGCGCATCACACCTTCAGAGACTTTTTAAAAGAAAAACAGAACTCAGTTTCTGGTTTTAGTTACAGCACTGATTTTTTTATGGTTATATTCAGAACACTGAAGGCAGGACAAGTAACTAAGCCATTGCGAGAAAAACCTTAAAGCTCAAAGACCAAAAGTAAGCCATTTGGGAAGCCTGGAGCCATAATGGCCAAATTTCATTTGACATAATTATTTCACTTATTTTGTATCTCAGGTAACATTTACACCAGATGTTACAACAGTCAGCCATGGATTCTCAACAGCTCTCACTAATACTGCCTGATAGCTTAAATGGGAAGAAAGCATGTGCTAGAACTGAGATTAATGAAATGGCAATCTTGATCTAGATGTCAGATAACCAGTGCATGTTTCCTTACTGCTTAGCAAGTGTTCAGGCAGAAGCTACACAACTCTTTATTGTGGCCAGATGTTCTCAACTGATTCATAAGCTACTGAGCATGGTTGGTATCATGCCTGTGTCAGACATAACCCTGTCCTGCTAAACTAGAGCAGTGAGTCTTCCTGCCTGAAAACCTATAATCCCAGTGAAGTTGCTATGTAACCATGTACTGTGTTCTCAGCCAGGCCACTCTGCCCTACAGCTGGCTAAATTACAGCAATTTGCAGAAGGAACGAGAAGAATTCTTGTCAACAATAAAACATCAGGATGTCTTCGGGGCATAAGAGGAACACCTAGGCTATAAATTAACCTACTGCAACTCATGAAACCTCACAGATAAAAAGCCACTGACCATGACACAGACAGGAAGGGATAAGTATCCTCCTTATGGCTTTACCTTCCCCTCTCACTGCAATTCCAGCTTAAACAATTAGCCACAAGTAACCTGCAACTGGAAACTAACTTCCAAGATCACCTGATGGCTACTGGCAGTCAGAGGGAAGCAGATGCTGGTTATTCTGTCCGTGGGTACATAAACAGTCCAGACTGTACATTGTTGAATTACATGTAAACGTTGGGGGATGATCTCAACCCCAACAGTAGCAGGAAAAGATACTTTACACAATCAGGTTCACTCTGCACCATCCCTTTGACCCTTACCCAGGAAACAAAGTATAAATACCACCTGGCCACAGAGTCATACTTATTGTCAGCAATCCATCACTTGCCAGTAGACTGGAAGAGGGAGATTACTGTTGCTGGCAAGCAAAAGCTTCACAGCCCACAGCACTAGATTCAGCAGTGAGCTTCAGTGACACAGCACTTCATCACTGGAGACTGGCTACCTGGGGACTGCCCTCACACTGCTTTGGAAGGAGGTGGCTACAGGACCAAACTCTTCTTCCCCTCAGCTTTACACCATATGCAAATTGTAAGGGCTGTCATCTGCAATACACTGAAGCAGCTCAGGTCAGGTGTAACTGTGTGGTAGAGAAAGGCTGCAGGATTCACATGCTTGAAATCCAGTGCTAGCAGAGCTGCAAGGTTGAGAATCTACACCAGCATCATTACCAGCCAGAAAGAGGAAAGAATACCAAAACAGTTCTACAGAGTAAAGGTTTTTAAGGCCTATACCAGGTATTGACGATCTTCAAAGATCATTTAGAAGTGATAATTCCATTTTCTGCTTACTGAATTTGCAAACACAAGAGTATAAATCTTGTGTGCTCTAAAATCAGCAGGTATTCCCCATTTCAGAGAATCAAATTACACTCGCTGTATGAAATAATTCCATACTCTTAAATCTGAAATAACTCTTCTAAACAATAACAAAAAAAATCCATGAAGACAAGACATTATTATATTAAAAAATATGCAGAACTTGAAATGGGATTAAGCTACTTTAAATGAATTAAACTGGATAGAGACAAATTTACTGCCAAGCGACACAAAGATATTGAACAGAAAACTAATGAAAATGATTTAATAAAAAAAAATATAGTTGGTCAAATAAACTTGAAAGAAACAAAAGTTTTGCTAAATGCAAACAGGAAATCCAGTATTTCACTGAGTATGTATGCTTACGAATTGGACACAAGTGACATCATACAAACAGTCACTACAAAGACACATAGAAGCTGGAATTGCTGGTATTGTAAGCAATTTTTAAAATTACTTGGAATTTGGAAGGGAGGTTCCTCTCTACAATGACACAAATAAATCTCACTTGAGTGTCCTGCTTTGGACACCAAAATATAATAAATTTCTCTCTCCAACAGACATAACTCATTAATACAAACTAAAGAGATGCCCATTTGGCTTGCTGGGTCTTGATGAAACTCCAGAATATATAAAGTACATTTCATAGGACTGCAAATAAGTAAGGCTGAGTCTATTTTTGATCTTCAGAATAAATCAGATAAAGTGTTCTACGTAGAAGGATTGTCATACACAGTCCTTTTTAACTCAGACACTTTGTGTTAACATCCCTGATAATTCTTACCTAGAAGAATAACCACAATTCTTAGTAGCAAATAAACTGTTGCTTGCAATGCCTTGTAAACTGAGCAAATTAAATATCAGATTACAGAAAAGAATTCAAATTAGAGGCAAATGAAACACTGTTATTTCACTTTAAATTTGGCAATTTGTGTAATTCAAAATGCCTCAAAAGAAGAAGAGTAAAAAGAAACTGTAGGGTGTACAAACTCCTGAGGTCATGGTGATAAATGGAACCACTTCCAAAATAAGCTTTCCTAATTAAGGCTTCCAAACCAGAGCTGGCTCACATTCAGTTAATACCACTGTTACAAGCAATCCAAAATATTCTTGATAAAATATTTTTAGTATCGACTCCAGCACATTAAAGCCAGTTGAAGGTCATTATAAGGATGAAAATAATAAAGTACAAACATGGGAAATTTAACAGATTAGTTCCTAAAACTACACAAAATACTTTGAGAATTCCATACTTAAATCAGTTGAAGATTCATTCTTTGCTTTTAACTATCAGTTTAATGTATTATAATCTGAGCATTAAAAAAAGAACAACATATCTATCCCTTCTTGGGTTACATTTACTGAACTCTACTTATTTGTCCCCACAGGCACACCTGAACTACTAAAAGAAGGGTGAGTGTTTTTTAGTTAAAAGACAGAAAAATTGTATACATAGTCTTAATCAAGTGTATGTCATCCCAGTCTCCCTGAAGAAATACTTAATTTGCTTAATTAGACTGATGGCACTTTTTATTATACTTGTTTTTATTGACTGCACTTAAGAAATTTCATTTGCATGGGAAAACTTTTTCATTTGCTAGGTCATTTCATGTGCCATTAAATAACAATTGAGCACTACAAACCAAAGCAGAGAAAAATCAAACCTATTCTCTGAAACACAGATAGCTCATACTAGCATTTTTCAACAGTCAGCTGTTTAAACTCCTCATTCTGTCGGTGTAAGAATGGATTATTTATTTAATTGTGGCATATTCATTGGATTACCACTTTAATTTCAGAAAAAGTAATGCTACCGAATCCTTTGTATTTTATGACATTCTTATGATTTCCATTATCGTGCACTATCTTGAAATGGAACAAATTAAACTTAACCATGAAATGATAGCATATACAACACACATCTGAATCACAGTCACACTGTTAAGAGCTGAACAGAATGCACAGAGTACTAAAAGAGCAATGGAAACACAACACTGAAGTACCTGAAAGCACTATGAAATGCAAAGTGCAAGGTAAGAGGAGCCAGACTCTTTCCAAGGGCATGGGATGCATTCCTACACAAAACACAGCAGACAAACAGGACATCCCTTAAAACGTACACTGACTTACACATCCAAATAAAAATCAGGGATTATATTTTGATTAATCTTCCAAAGCCTGTGAAATGATTCATATTTACAATACCTGACCAACCTCAGATGCTTTGTCAAAAGAGAAGAGCTCCCCCCTCCAAGAACAACAAGGATAAAAATGAGAAGGATACAGACTCAAACCTGGACAATACCACCTGTGTCTCACCATTATAAGAAACAGCTAGATATTTTCCAAGACAAGGCATAATTTCATTCACAACTGAGCTTTTGATTGTTAGAGCAATTTCTTTACTTCAGAAGGCATCACGAATACTTCCACTCTTCATACCTCATAATAAAAAACTCTTTAAACACTTTTGAAATAATTCAAATAATTATCCTCTTTGGTAAGAATTAATCATCAATCTGAAGGCAAAATCCACAATGACCAGGAAACAATCCTACCCTTCTCATCAGGATCTTCCAAAAATCTGGAATCTAAGTACTGAAAGCCAGAGGTAACAATATGTGCCAGGAAAATCCAACATTGACTGCCCCAATTATTTGAGATAACAGTACTCAACTTCCAGGCAGGTATTCTAATCACAAAGCAAACTTTGACAAATAAGGCACTAAATACACACTACCCATTTAAAGTTACAGGGTGGAAAATTCAAAAGGTTTATCAAAAGATCCATACAAAATCCTTCTATTATCTCAGGCACTTAGTACATGAAACACAGTAAAAAATACAGGGCTTCAAATGAAACATTTCAACCTTTTTGCAAGCACGGAACACTGATACATACCTAACACTTTTTCCTAGCACTCTACAGCCAGCCAGCTCCAGTCAGTCATTAACCGTTCTCATGATTAAGCCTGAAGCATTCATAAGCATTCAAAAGTGAAGCACAGCCATTAGAAGGGACCACACTTGCCCTCTCCCCATTTGCTGAAAAAATCATTAACGCCTTCACTTCTCTCTTTCTGCCTAGGGAAGGAAAGACAGAGAGAAAGAAAGGGGAGGGAAGAAGATTAGAGCAGAATACCGCCTACCTCTTTGCCATCATTTCCTCCCAACAGCTCATCCACACATAGAAAAAGGACTAAAACTGGTCTCTAAATTTGTTTCAGTGCTTCAGGCTGGCATAAAAGAAGCAAACCATAATAAATTTGTTTCGTGTAATTGATGTAGGTCTGAACATTTGATGTTAGTTGATTTTACACTGATGTTAAGCACTTCCTCCTGGAGATGCCCTAGAGTGACAACCACCACTTTGTGCCATCACTCTCTCATGTTTCAAGTTAAAGGCAATACATTTAAATACCAAATACCAAGAAACTATAATTGTGATAATATATTCCAGATAGTTCCTAAAACCAGGAAATTGATGTTTCTTAACAGAGTCACATTATTTTCATTAGCTCTTAACATCAGCCCTTTGCCACCCAACTTCTGTGGCCAAGATGACAGCAGTTTTGCATAATTACATTTTCAGACAATCACCTGCTGGGTTTTCTCCCATCTAGAACAAGCTATTCATCTTGTTATATAAAGCCAAATTAAATCTAATCTTTCAAGAAAATATCCCTCCTCAGATTAATCACTCAAAGCAAAGCAGAAAAAGTTATTGCAAGGATCACTTTAATGGAAGTTCTTACAAAATGTGAGCACTTTCAGAAAAGGTGGATCAAATCTGTAAAGTTCTTCTCAGAGGTAAGAATTAAAAATCTCTGCAGTTTGGCGAGAAACTAAATTTCTTAAGAGTCTTGACATGTTCCATGTCTTCAAAGTAACTAAATTATCAGGAATTATTATGCTTTATTTTCAAAGTGCCTTCAAAATATTACCTATTGCAAAATTATTTCTTGTCCAACTGCTTCAGAAGATTTAAAACTTGTCTGTAAAAAACATCCACACAAATCAATCAGAAAGATCACTGTACCTCATAACTAAACTCTTGGTAACTAAATTTGGTCTCAACAACATGCTCAACAATTATCTAACATATTATGCTAATTTAAGTAGGTCACACTGTTTCTATTAGATTTGCCTTAAAGCTCTTCCTAAGAAATCTAGTTGCAAGAGAAGCATTTGCCTTATTTTTTCTACAAAGTTGTTCATTTAAAATTATATATTAGGCAAGCCAGAGTCTTTGACTCCACACATTCTCTGCCAGGTACATCAAGGTACAGATGTATTTTGTATTAATCTTGTTATGTTACAGATACAGAGAGAAGCCTTTGTGAATATCCCACAATTTACAACTACACAAGTGAAATCCCTTCCATATTTGGGAGGAAAAGGGGGGCCGAATAGGGGTGGGTTTTGCATGAAGCTGCTTTCTGACTTCACTGGCACTGCTGAAATGCTGTTTGCAGCTCCCCTAATCTTCGCTGTTCTCTGTAGTTGTATTAAGGCTGTGCTCCAAACAGCAACACGTAAGGCATGACACCAGGTCGGGAGAGTCCGCCTTGATCGCCTGAGCGTACATGGGCTGTATCTGCATAGTTAGTTGATTTGAAAATAAAAATCCTCAGGCTGAAATAAAAGGCAATGCAAACAATACAAGGTGAAAGTACCATGCTCTTTTTATTAAGGGATATAATTTTAAAAACAAGCTAAAATAAAATAAAAAGCTGTGAAACTGCAAGTCTTCCATTTCCTTTCTCGTTCGCCAAACGTATGTGTGAGAAATTAAACTTTTGCCTAAGCTTTTATTTTACTAATTACCACAGGATCAAAACCTTCAAAGTTCAGAAATACTCCCATTACTCCTTTACCTTATAAATGAGGTATGAAAATACATGCAAAGACGTGGTTCTGGAGGCAAATGCTATGGAAGTATCTCCATTAACACCGAACAGGAGATAGGCTGGATTGCCACTTGCTAGATCCCAACTCAACACTTGGTTTTAGTTACTTTACATTTAATTGTAGGTGTTCACAAAGTTTCAAATATAACAATGATCTCTACTCACTACAAAATATTTTAAACTGGAATCATAGCATTAGTCAGTCACCAGTAACTTATTTTTGCTTTGGATAATATTTGCATAATGTTACATCATGAAACATGTCCCAGACAGTACCTCCTAGGGGTACATCAAAACCAGAAACAAGCATATACAAGGTTTAGAGCAACATCAGAAAGAAGCTTTTGTATTTCAGCAGCAAAGTACTGACCAACTTTCACTCTTCTGCTTTACACAAATGTAACAGTAATTACTGGCATAACCTGACACCCGTTCCCACATTGCTCATTCCCACAAACTACCTAGCACAGAAGGGGATGAATTTCTTCCTGCAGTGCTACACGTTAACTACTGAAATCCCAGTGTCCCATCCTTCTGATCAGCTGCAGTTGCCTTCTCAACACTGAACTACCAGTAAAATCAATTCTTAACAACCCCTGGCTGCAAGGATTTTTCTCTATAGAAATTTGTAATCAACACATCTGCTAAGTAATGTTTTCAAGATTATTCTATCTAATTTTTCTGAATATTTAAGCAACCACTTCTCTTCACAGATTCTCCCAGTTATCCCTATCACAACTATACCACTCTATTTTTCTTTTTTCTCCTGCTCCCTTTTCCAAGACTCCTTGTGATCTCCCCAATACTTCAGCTGCTACTTCCATCCCTGACACCTTCCAAATTTAGGAACTGTCTAAAACATGAAGACTTCTTATCCTATTCAGGCATTCACAAACCAGACTATTTTTTATATATAAGACTAAGAAATCCTGGCCATTCCTAACAGAAGTATTTATTCTCAACCCATTCCAAGTGAGTTTTTTGGGGGGTTGGATTTTTTTAGCTTTGTGGGAAATGCTAATTTTCATATCTTTACCATTCTTCAAAAATCAGAACTGTCTCCTTACCAAGAAGTGCACAATTTCACATGCTAATTTTAAATTCTAAAAGGGAATGGTTGATAAATATAGTACAAAAATCCCACAGAACAGGACCACCTCCTTTCCCACAGCATTTAGATTCAACAAGCTAAAGATCTCAGACTTACTTAAGGGCTACTCTATTATACCCCAAAGGTTTTCTCACTTAAAGAGGAAGGGGAGACAGATTAGTCTTTACATTAATGATGAAAAAGGAAATAGTAAGCCTAAAATGAGATACCTTTTCCACATTTTCCAAAGCTATATATATTATATACAACAAATTAATAAATAGGAACCTTAAACTATGGGATCCATTACCAATGTTCTTTGAAGAGAAGAGAACAAGATTACGCATGAGATGCCTGTGACAATTTGTGGACCTGTTTTCCAGTTTTGGTATGTCATCTCAAATGGAACAGAGCCACGGAAGTATCAATATGCTGAACAGCTTTTCTGCATAGAGAAATACTTTGAAGCTATGTGAAACTGTGTGAACAGCTTTCATAAGGTTTAAGCTTTTGGCACAGAAAAAGTAAATTTGTAAGAAGCAAAGTAAAATTATAAAGACTCTAGAAGTACTTAAAGACACAAAAATCCCTTCAATGCATTTCTCTAGACCAACAAAACATTGCCCCTCATGCGTGACATGTTTGGTACCATGAAGAAATCACAGATGGAATACCAGAGGCTGTGTGAAAATACTGTGACTGTACATGATACTTGAAGTTCTGATTTATTCCTGATTTAACATCTTTAAAACTCAAAGCTGTTCCCAGTTTTCTTGCCTTCCAAGACATTAATTTTGCCAGCTAAGATAGAGAAAAGCACTGCAGTTCCATTACAGAAGCTTCCAAATGTTTGTTCAGATTAAATACACATCATAAATGATGTGCTATTCTAGGTTTTTCCTTCTGCATTGCAGGCTAAAAACAACATAATAGGGACCTAGAAGACTACAGAAGATGTCCTGTGCTCTTTCATTCAAAATGTCAGAATGTAAGTACACTGCAGGCTTCACTGGATTTCTTTCAAAAAAATAAAGATCATCAAAGGTGCAGAAACCTGAACACCAGACCTACCCAGATTTACTTTTCACTTCACCTTATTTTCAAATGCTTCTGCTTGAAAGATTTTTAAGGATTTTTTTTTAGAACTTACTTAATTATCTAAAGTATGCTATGAATTCTGTAGGCATAGTCAAGGAAATTTAAAAAGAGCTTCAACAGTCTTAACATAGACCTGCTCAAATGATGAACAAGTACCACAGTGCAGAAGCAGCTATGAAGTTTCCTCATGATGGCAGCACAAACTATTCTAATGAAGTGCTAAATGGCAATGCACATTCCTACTCATACAAACCAGGGAGATCTCAAATGCTCTAGAAATAGTGCTGGCTACTTAAAATTTTCTCCAACACATTCCTATTTCCATGCTACTTTACAGTCTTTTAATTTAGTCCCCAGAATTCCATTGGAGTGTTACTATATTTCACACATATATAATTTAACAAGAAAGATGTCAAAATACTCTGCAGGGTGATACAAGTGATATATAAAATTTTATGCATCTACCTCATATGCACCATTAGATTCTGTATCACCTGTATACCCTATTTTGAAAAGTCCATAACTGCACAGTCCATGGATTTGAGTGAATCACTAAGCTGAGGCTCCAATCAAGATGTGTGAAGTTCTGCTGAAGGATCTTCCATCAAGATGTGTACTTCTACAAGGTATGAAACCGAGTTCCAAATCTGCATAGATTTCAGCTTATTGATAAATTATATCAATTAAGTCTGTGTTGATTAAGAAAAGGGTTGATATTAAAAAGATCCCCGTGCTTGGAAAGACTTTTTAAAGGCTATGCCTAGTGTAATTCACTCTTTTCAGACTATGCTGCATTACTGAGGCTACCACCTCCAAAACCTCATTTCATACTTCAGAAGGTCTGTCAATGTCTCCCTCAGATCAGCCACAGCCAAGTGTGCACAGAGTTGTTCCTTAAACCAGTCCTATCATCTTAGGGTTTTTTAACCATGCAGTAGAGTATAACGGAACACAGATCACGAGGACACCACTTAGGAAGAGACAATACACAGTTATGTTGGCTGACCCAAGGGGACAGTGAACTCCTGGAGGAAAGAAGACAAGCAAGAACGAGGGACCACCTCAATCTACTGCACAGCTGCAAGTTTTTGTACCAGTCTGCAGCCTTAAAAGTGCACAAAGCCCCATTTGTTTCTCTCCTAGAACACCTACACTGTTTAAACATCAGAAGTGCATCTTTATTTATCTTACCTTCCTATTCCCGACTAGCTGTGCCTAAGTATACCTAAAAACCTTATCTATCTGTAGGTTCACACCATCTTTGATTAATTGCCAACTGCCTGAAGGAAGCAATCTGGAGATTCCATCAAACTGAAGATAAACTGCCACTCACCCTATTGCTAGGTGTTAATAAAGACTGAAAGAACAAACATTCAGAAGGAAAGGCACAAGACAAAAAAAAAACAACAAAAACCCTAGTTTGTTTTATCTAAAAGAGTAACTAGAAGAAACAAAAATGAAATGTGATTCTAACCCATGAAAGAGAATGGATGTATTCATTCTAGAAGCTTAACTTGCAGCACATGTGGCAATACTAGAGCTTGTACTACTTGGCAGTTCCCCTGACTTGGCATTCCTGGACTGAGCAAACAAACAAGTCTGCATGCAGATGCAACAGCCAAAAAGTAGCAGTAAAGGTTTTTTGGCTGTCATTAATTTTTTTCCTTAATTGTCTTTTTTCATATTTTGGCAGTTTTATCTCCACTATGGCAAGGATGGTGGTGAACACCAATTTTCTCAAAGCAGCCTGAAAAGAGGGACTATGTCTTAATTTGAGTTAACAATGAGAAGATTACAACAAACCATCAGCATCTCTGTTTTTAAGCAGTACACTCAGTACATAGCAAACAGTCATTTACCACATCAAAGAAAAAGTAGCTCTGTAATGAAAGCTCATCTCCCAAACATTTATGGTTCCTAACAGAATTATTATTCCTCCAGAAACCTGTTCTCTTCTCCACATCTCCTTACAGTACACCTATTTCAGCCATGACAGAAAGTCTGCTTTGAGTGAGAACTAATTCTGTTCAGTGACTTGACTTTCCAGCTCAGTTCTAACTCACTGCACTGTCTGCAGTCAGCAGCCTGTTTTAACAGGCAGTGTCTGCTGCTAGCAGTGGTAACACCCCGTTTAGAGTTACTACCAAGGGTTGGTGTGCAGACCAAGGCCACTGCTGGATCTTGTGTACCACATTCGGGGGTGAAGCAAAGTAAAAGGCGGCACCTGCAGGGAGGAGCAGACAGGGAGGTGACCCCAAACTGACCAACGAGGTATCCGGCCCATATACATCATATTCACTATAAAGCTCTGGGGGTCTGTGGCTCTTCTCCACTCTCGGCCCACTTTGCCAGCTTGGCTTGGCTTGGCTCTGGTCCTCTTTCAGTTCCTTCCTCAGAGCATCCAAGGAAGACTCTGTCCGTTCTGCCTTCAGTTCCAATCTGTGTGTTCCTGAATCCAGTATCAGAATCCAGCTCCCGTCTGCTTCATGGCCCAGTCTGAGACTCCTGCCGTGCCTGCCCCACAGCATCAGTGGTGACAGTGATGTAATTACCATCAGGGGGTGGGTTCAGTATTGGTTTTGTATAGATTTGTACATATTCCATTTTTATTACTATTTCCATTTTCATTCAAGCCGTTCTAGTTTCCTTTTCTAATCACTGAGCCTCTCTCCCTTATTCCCTTTCTCTTCCACAGTTNTCCCTTATTCCCTTTCTCTTCCCCTGGGGGGAGGGAGGGGGGTTAACAGAGAGCATCTGTTATTGGTCTAAGGGGCCGCCCTCACCCTAAACCATGTCACAGAATCAGAACTTTATGACATTTCGTCTGCTAAAA
Organism: Chloroceryle aenea; assembly: GCA_013399075.1. Taxonomy (NCBI): domain Eukaryota; kingdom Metazoa; phylum Chordata; class Aves; order Coraciiformes; family Cerylidae; genus Chloroceryle; species Chloroceryle aenea. The sequence continues at coordinate 778,920 of VWZY01002772.1, read as the reverse complement.
GGATTTTTCAAATGAGCAACAAAGACTGGAAACAGCTGAGCTTCAGAAGAGGATTGCCTCATTACCAATAAACAGAACACATCAAGCGGAGGAAAAAGCCAAGTTCCCCATCTAAAATACAAATTACTAGGTTTAAAAATCACAGCCTAAAAATCAAGACTTCTGCTGGTGGGCAGGTTTGTGTGTAGTATTATGGAACAACAACAATGTAAGGAGTCCTATATGAATTCACACATTTTTGTTTCTTTAAGTCATGTTAGTTCAGTTCAAGAAACACGACGAGGTCAATTGAGTTATGTGAAAGAACTACCCAGGTGTAATTAGAAACCACAACTTCTACCATTTTCAGCATGGCACTTCTTCAAAGATAGAATGAAATATTCATGGCCATATTGAGACAGAATAGCCTACAACAACAAGAACAACCTAAAAGAAGCAAGAGGAATTGCATGACAGCTTGTCAATTAAAAAAAATAAAAAACCAAGAATCCAGTAAAAACGTGCACTTGGCACCTCACTCCAAAATTCTTTTTCCTCTAGTCTTTTCTCTCATTGCTAGAGACTAGCAGAAAGTACACATTTTTATAGGGGTGTAACTGTACAATAAATATAGCATGAGGAGATGTTTTTCATTTGTCAGAGAAAAGGTTTCATATGTAGGAGATATTTAGTCAAACACAAGTTTTAGTAAAAGAAATAAAATTCAAGTTTGTAAGTGCAAGGGAAACAGAATATTCAAAATTTGATCCAAAGCATGACCTCATAACTGAAAGGTCAGAAACGCAGAGATAATGCATAATGTATGTCTGACAGTAAACTGATCAGTAAGCAGGAGGTACCCTGGCACAAGCCACCACTGTAACATGGCAGTGAAAGGGACAAAATTCAATGCCAGGATACATCATGAGAGGTTATTTCCAGAAGAGACAAGGAAATATTTTAAGCAGTCTTTTAGTGTTTCAGCAAGAATTTATCAAGACTATCGTGCACCATTCTCAATAATCCCAATTTAGAAAACATCAAATAGGTGCATGTAAAACAGACTTTCTCTATCTAGGGAAGAGATCAGGACACATCAAGTACTCTGTCATTTGCAACAAGCTAGGGCACATCTACTTAGTAAAACATAGCACAAGGCAGAGAAACTTGAGGTAAAGCAAGCCAGGCTGGTGCCTGAACCAGAATGACTGGCGACGGAACATGCGAGACAGCCCCGCGGATGTGACCACGCTGCTTTTGGCAGAGACTCGCCTCGTGCTACACAGGTACCTGAGCTGGGCCCTGTGCCCAATCCCCTGCACGCCGCAGACGTGCGTTAACATGATGCTTATTCAAGACTTGTTTTGTATGGTGTAGGACCACTCTGTTTAAAAACAAACCAACCTACCCGGAGTACAAACACCAGAGAAGGGAAAGTTGCCTTCATCAAACAACAGGCATGGCAGGAGACCAACAGATACCAGACCACCACTAGTTGATACAAGTCAGAATTAAAAACAGAGTTCCCAAAGTTTCTTTATTTCTGTTGCAATCTGGTAGGTACAGGAAAAAAAAAAAGAAAAAAACAAAACCAAAACCAGTCAAACGACTAAATGTAAAAAAAAAGATGCAGATTAATCAGTTCATAAGCTAATCTAAAGGATGTGAAAATTAGACGTGCTTGCAGACACCAGCCCATCGTCTGCAAAACTTAGAAACAAAAGTTAATTCATGTATTTGCTAGTACTTCAGAACACTGTTCACGCAAAGAACGCATGACTTTGTAAATATTGATAGACTTTTTGGATTCTGTTATAGCTCTGAAGCCATGAAACTTCTCCAGTTGTGCAAACATCTGCCCGTGAACTTTAAAACTTCAGAATCAAGAATATTCAAAATAAGTCTTTGATCTGTAGTGTATTAGAGGATAATCTGCTGTAAGGTTACCATGCTAAGCTACTATGACAACTAAGATTTAACTCTGGTTTTTCCTTTTCTTTTAAACTGCAGTAAGCAAGAGCTAACAAGCACTACTGTAGAGCAGAGGTCAGCAAATACTTAAAAGTTGAAGTCATGTTTTAGTTTCTTGAAGAACATAGAGTATTCCTACGTCAGGAAGTCATTACATTATGTAATACTTAAAAACTGCTTAGATTCTGAAAATGATGTCTACAGTACTCTACTTATGGACAAAGCTCTAATTGGGCAATGCAGGGTTCTTGGCTCAAGAGAGTTCGACATCTGCCCAGATGTGTGTCTATGACACTCAATGATGTTTTCATCAGCTAAGAAATAACCTTTTCCTTCCTTTTTTGGCAGCCAGTGAAGCCCTTCCATTTGTAAACAGGAGTGATATTTACCAACCCTATTAAGACCCTCCCTCCTGGAATCATGTAACAACTTAAGAATGCCTGTTTTCATCTTATAAAGATGTCTCTACCTTGTAGAGAGTGTAGCTCAGAATAAATTTAAAAAGAACAAGAGCAATTCTTTGGATTCACTGTTTCTCAACTGCCCCACCTATCCCTATTTACACTCCTCTAATTTGCTACCTATCCTCTAAAAACAGACAAGCCATCTGAAGTCTACACATAAGCAGTGCAAAAACTTCCATTCAAGACAATTCCATGAGCACACAAAGGCTGTTTGGTGATTTTCTCACAGAGCTGTCATATGAAGATCAAAATGCACACATGTAAAACTAACCAGTGGAGCCAAGAACAGCAGAGTCCTGAAGAAAAAACAGAGCAAAACAATCAGAGATGCCTGCACTATCATTTCCAACTTGACTGTAACTTGGCATGAGCTTTTGCATCACTGGCAGTATTGGAGTTCTTCAGTAACAGTGGTTGATTGAAAACAAACAAACACAACAGTCTTTTGAAAGCTCAAAAGCTTGGTTACAAATATTTTAGCTCATAAACAGAAAAGCAGAATTAAAAAAAAAGTCAACAAACACCTCCAATACAGAGCTCTCTACCACTCTTTGAACACATTGACACACAAATCCTGTGTGCCAGGCACTCCTCTGCCGTGCTTGTCAAATGTACAACGTTCCACACTTGCGCTACTTTACAGCAGCAAACCGCGACAGAACAGACGAGCTCTTCATGCCTCTCATCCAGGAAGATGCTGAAATTCAGGCTTGTCTGTAATGCTGCTGATTTACCATACCAACTGAGAGAACTTCTAGAATTACCATACCTTCTGTCTTCAAAATAGAGAGCTAGAGAGGAAACCAGTGCAAGGGCTGACCAAAGGCCAGGCTTAGTAATCTTTCTGAATTTGTTACAAAAGGCAGTTTTAAGTAAGACTAGACTTGAGAGCAGAGCTGCCATTTGGAGGGCTGAAGAAATTTGCTGTCAGAAATGTCATGACATTCAACAAAGACAGATGCAGGCTCAGGCACCTGGGATGGAATATGCCCATAGAGCAGTAAAGAAGGCCAACCAGCTAGAAAAGCAGCTTGTACAAAGGGACCTAGGGGTCCTGGTGAAGAAGTTGAACACGATTTACTTGTTACACACTTCTTGTTCTAAATCTTGACCTCTCCCCTAAATGACAACAGGAAAAAAAAAAAAGTGAAAAGACAGAATCTACATCAAGAGATACTACACACCTTTAAGTTTTCTAGAACAAGCAGTCTCAGGAAAGCAGGGAACAGATAACCCTTGTCTCAAAGACATGAACTAACGCATCAATATAAGCTGGTTCACTAACAGGGACTGATGTGCTCTTGCAGAAAAGCACAGGCTGACAAAAGCAACTATGAATCCTGGATATACTTTGCCAACTAAAATTTCCTTGTTCTTACCACCTGGAAACAAGTCTGACAAACATGGGTTTCAACAAGGTTCAGCTTCTGTGGTTTCCAAAAAGACCCTCCTCGCACACAGCGCTCCTCTGGTACTCTGGCTGCACTCCCCAGACAGCTAGCACACTTCATTCACAAGAACCTGAGTGTTCCACTGGAAATAAAGATGAAGCTTTAACTAAGACAGAAAAGCACAAGTAAAATTACACTATTGATGCTCATTGCCTGTCTGACAGAGGTGCAAAGATTGAGCTCTTTGAAGATTTATGTTATTTCTACTTTGAAAATCCGTGATGTTCCTCTAAAACAGGCTTGGGTAAGATTTTTTTAGTTACATATTATTTCACTGTTGCTGTTCTCCCATTGTCTCAGGAATGCTCATGAACCATAGATATAACCATACACAGTTGTATTCTATAGATTCATCATGAAATTTTCTTGCTTAAGCCTGTATTCTTTGTAACATCTTTTTAAACATCAGAAATGGCAGTCAGGAAGAGTATACAACTGGAAAATAGATTTTGTCTAAATTTTATTATCTTGTTTGCCTCTGTAATTTTATTAAATCCTTTCTGAACTATTTTTTATAATATTGAAAATTCTAGCCCTTCATCAAAATAGAGACACCAAAGTAATTGCCATCTTGCATTAATTAGAATCTGATATTTCCAGTGAGAAAGAAATGCAGAGGATAGAGTACATGACAGGCAGATCTTCAGGAAATCTTGTCAGCCCTATAAAACATTTTTACCTTTACATTAGACAGCATTCTAGTATTTATCTATCTATAGCCTCACGACTGATGCAGTGGATCTTAAATTCCCAATTATCTCTCAATGATTACATGCCATAATCCCCACCACATTCTACACATAGGATGTTTCTTTCTGGAGACAAAAAGCTACTGTTACTAACTCTCCCACACATAGACACAAATAGACACTTTGTCAAATACAACTCTTAAGGCTTAACAAATATTTTGTTAAGGTTTGTTACAAAACAACAACAATTAAAAAATATATATATATAAAAAACCACCAAACCCCAACTGTCAGTTCCTATGCTCTTTGTTGGATTTCATTAAGAAACAGAAGTAGGACAATATCCAAATTCACCCCCTCAAGTTAGAAATATGAGTCTGGTTTGCCATCTATGGAAACTATTTTGTAGCTAGTCAATACCACAAAAATCAATAACCCACTAACAGGCTTCCTTCCTAGACCTTTGCAAATAACACCGGATTAACATAAAAAGCAGACAGTAGAAGGCTGCAGATTGGCTGCAGTTTTCAGCACGGCTTCATAAACATCTGAAAAACAATAAACTATCTATCTTCCTTATTCCAGTGAATCACTTCAGTTTGCTCACCAGGAACTAGACATGGCCAGGCAATCCCACTTTCTGGGCTACACAGAAGCGTGCCTCCTGCACTTTGGTTCAAGACACAGGCACTGTCAGAACGCTCTCCAGCAGCACAATGCCTCTCTACCCTGGCAATCAATGTCTTCTGCTGGACCATAGGAAAGACATGCTGTCTTGCAGGAAGGCCTCCCAATGAAGCCAGCCTTTCTCAAAGCTCTTAAGTAACACATTTTGTTAAATGTCACACCAAGTGCATTCCATGAGATGGAATGTACGTGGTGTCCCTGCAGAAACCACATCCTCCCACCACAGCTGTAGATTTCAATGTTGCTTTGTATTCCTTGTTTGGAAAAACAATGAAAATGTCATCTTTTCTTACAGAAGTAACTCTCTATGCACCAAAATAATGGCTTGGTATTTTGTGAAGTTCTTGAAAAGGAAATGTATTCAGTTTCCAAATCTCAAAGGTAGCAAAACAAACCAAGTGCCAAGCACTATCACATCTCCCCAGGAAAGCCCATGTACCATAAATATGCATCAGAACATATCAGTGATCCTGCCTGGGTGTCTTTGCATCCTTATGTAACACTCTGACTCCACAGACAGTACTTTACAGGCTAAACTGTGTCACGAGTATGCGTATCTGTGCTCCTCGAGACATTCATTGCCTGGAAGTATTTGTAAAGCATTTGTAAAGTGCTCATTTATTAAAACAAAACCTTAATGCTCTCTGAATAAAGCTTAAATAGAGATGTCAGATTGTTAACTATTCTTATCTCTTAAAGGTCTTCTGTCTTAGTAACTTCATTTTAAAGCTCACATGAAATCCAGAGTAAACTTTCCCAGGTAAAACTAGTTTTAATTATACATTATTTTTATTTGACTGGAGCTATTTTAGTTTCTTCTTAGTGACATGACAGATGTAAAAAGCAAAGGTTCCATAAGGGGTTCCATATGAAAATTAATGGTAAAAAAAAAATAAAATTAACCACTTCAGATGGGAAGTGTATAAACCAAACTCAAGGACAACTGCCAAATCTCAAGGACTGTCTACTCCCTTGAGAATTCGAAATCCCTGAGATGTGCTCCACTTAACTGTCATCTGCCACACAGTTCCACAACTACAATTCCAGTGTCATTTTCTAAAGAGCTTAAGTCCAGCTAAGATCCCATTGCTACCAAAAGGAACGGTCCCACCTTCTGCCTTCCCAGTGCTTCCCCGGCACTGCCACTGGTGCTCATGCAGCCACGCAGCAAAGTGAAGGGCAAGTTATCCACCTGAAACCAGTCTCCCCTAGGGTGTGGGTTTTGGCTAGATAAAGAAGTGAGCTGGAGCACCAGGCTGCTATACAAGTGTTGCAGGACTGGTCAGGAAGGGCTGCAGGGAAAAGACACCGTGGAAATACTAGCATCCTTTTCACTGACAGCTTTTTTAGATTAATTTAAACCCCTTGTGAAATTTAGTAGCAAGTCAATTTGTGTTCTGCTCATCCACAGCAATCAGAATAGGACTTCACACCTCCTCCTTCTAATGAAAGTGAAGTTGAATTAATTGGCCTCTAACTCAGCCATGCAGTAATCCAAAACTCATCAAATTCAGCAAGCTTCAGATTAGACCTTTAATGACCTGGAGTAGTGAAAGCACATCATTTACTTTTCTTGTCCTTTGTTTCTACAGAACTGCTCAGAAACAGGCACATGGTAATTCCTTTGACTCTTCCACTCCCCCACACTGGATATAAGTAGGCCACTGTGTGGTGGCAACAACTGCTTCAACCAAGCACACAATACCCTCCTAATAAAAATAGTAACCTAAGAAAGAAATTCCTTCCAAGTTTTAAGAAGCAACAAGAAACTTTTCAAGGCACCATTTACAACTTTACATAATGAACAATGCATGTGCCTGAGATGGGGAGAGGGGAGCGGATTCGGGAAATGGTACCAAAGAGAAGACAAAAGTACAGAACTACTCAAGGTCAGTTGACTTCAAAAACTTGGTTCTTCTCCCTATACATTTTATAACCTGAAAAAGGTAAACAACACAACTACTGAAGGAAAAAAATAGAGAAGAAGGGTTTAATAATATACTTTCAAAACAGGCACTGCAGTATGCTTTAGTCATCAATTTTCTGACTTTAATCCCTCTAGTTCCTTGTCTTTTCGCTTTTGATACTCCTGCTGACGGCATTTGGCTAGCTGTTTGGAAAGATGACAACAGCTATTGTCACAAGTGAGAAAGCAAAACTAGGGACTTTGTTGAACAGCTTAATCATATGCAGGCAGACTACATTTTAGAGCCAAACTGAGCTCTGAAAAATAAAAAGCGAGATATCTCAAGTTCAGACTCTATTTAGAACCAACACTTTGATTAATCCCAGAAAGCTACTCTAGGAACACCTTTATCCTGCTATCTGTAAATGAACCTGCAGGTAATGTTCTCAGGTATCATCTATGTTACAGGTATCTATAGCTGGACAAAAGTAAATTTCTAGCTAATGGCTTTGATACCATAACAAGCACACACAAGGCATGGATCAAAGTACAAAGAAAAGCCATGGGTGTGTGTATCCCATCCCAGATCTGGTTGAGCTTGCTAACTGGGCAGTCATAGAATAACCAAGTCCCCGCAAGACCAAGGGTAGTTTGATGGATGGCACAGCTTTCAGAACAGACAGGGCTGGTTCCACACTCATCTTTTTGGCAGCTAGACTCTCATGATCATATGAGGATACAGAGCTTCTGGACACCCTTAGCACAATCTCATTTTCCTCTCTTATGGGGTAAGAAACCCCACAGAATGCTAAGAATATGTTTTCAGCCCTCTTGGTAAAGCCATTTCTAAAAAGTACCCACTGTAACAATGTACCACAGCCCTACGCCACAATCCTGGAGAATAACACTGCACAAAGGATGAAAGGATGCTAGAAAGCAGAACCAGAATGGCACTTTTACTAAAGCAACGTTCAGTTATTAGAGCCACAGTTAAAACGGATCCTACTTAATTCTTCATTTGCTTCTTTATGTCAAACAAACTACAGTACTATTAAAGAGCATTTAAATTAAAACCTCTGTATTTATGAACTCTACCATAAAAATATATCTCTAAGTGTAAAACTTAAAAATGGATAGTACCAAAAAAAAAAATTTGAGATCAATCATTTCAATTTACATTTTTTAAATATAACTATTATCTGGCTTGATATATGTGTACATATTATATATTTATGTATATAATTATTCTGCCAATTCTTCTGTATATTCTCAGACTGTACTGAAAAGATTTATAAGCTAAATATTAATTATCAAAGTAATTTATCAAATCAATAGCTACTCTTCATCAGCCAAGATCAGCACACTGTTGAATACCCTCAAAACATATAGCATTTATTCTGATACAGAAACAACTACACAACATTACCCAATACCTGGAAGTCTGTCATAAAACTTGCACATATAGTGTAAAAAATGTAAAATTAAACATATATGCAGATTTCAATATATAAAATGCTGTCTGGGAAATGCTATGGCAGCATATTTTGCAAACAAAACTGTGGTGGGGAAGACATTTACAGAAAGAGGAATACAGAGATACTGAAGAGAGTAACTTTCAGATTAGAGCCTTCAGGATCAGACTATGTTAGGAATATCCAAGAACATAAAGGAAGCAGACACCATTAGAACTAATCTATCCCAAATCTGAACACCCATTTCAATGGTTAAATTGTTTCCACAAGAAAGTCTAGTCAAGGAACATTTACCCATTTTCTAAGGCAGGACTGCAGCTTGTGCTAGCTCACCAGGGAGTACAGTAGTCATGTTCGCAGGGACCTGGTTTGGAAAGGACTTTAAAAGGAAGGCGTCGCCCCCANGACACTAACAAATACTCTGCCTGATAAATGAACCTATCCTATATACATCCCATTTTCTCTCTATTTTTCCACCAAGGATGCATTCAAATACGTAACAAGCATGAATACTAACTGTCCAAGCCGTAGTTAACAACAGAAAAATACTGCTTTTAAGACAGTTCCCTAAATATCATTCTGTCCCTTGTCCCACTTATTGTGGTCCTTTACAAAAATCCAGAACTCTACTGGCAACCACAGGCTTTATTATGATTGCCACATAGCCTGAAATCTCAACTCCTTATCAAAATGTTTGGCTATGTTAAAGTATTATATTTTCTCTATAGAGAGAAATTGTGTTTCCTTTATAAAAATATCCTGGTTTGAAATGCAGAACTCTGGCAGCCAAGCCTTCCTGGTTTATATGTATTCCCTAGCATACTTCAGAAAAGTTAAACTACAGAACAAACACATATTAAGAATATAACAACACACAAAAATGAACCTGTAACATGCCCGGGTTACATGAGAGTGTAGCTATGTTGATTTTCAATATTTAGCTTTTTCTGTAAACTCATCTGAGTGACCCATTATGTAGCATTCCTCATTTTCCACCCATTAAAATTTCAGTTATAAATACTCTCACAACCGTCAGCATACCCAGCTTACTTGAAAGGTTATTGTTAAAAGCTCATATAAAAGGAAAAGACAGACAGGTATTGTGGGTTTACTTAAGAAAACAGAAAGTTCCTGGAAAAAGCCAAGGCAAAATGACAGAAGAAAGCCTTTAATTATTATTCAGTGGATCACCCAAGTATGCTAATTTATTAGTGTGCAAGTAAACATTTGGTTGTTCTTCCAAGTTTTCCTCTATTTCCCACACAATTTTTGCCTCCCGTCTTTACATGTATTTGCTGATACTCACTATTTATGAGTAGTTTGGCAGAAAACCCATCCCAACAGAAGACACACATTCTAGCAAACCATCACATGCAAGCACTCCTCACTGGACGGAAGCCGGTGGGATCTCAAAAGTGTAGTTTGAAATTCAGTACCTTGGTTGCAGGCAAGAGATGAGATTGTCAAAATGCCAACCTGGACATTTTAGGAGCAA
>VWZY01002772.1:749508-768000 GCA_013399075.1 Chloroceryle aenea | reverse complement strand
TTTGGTTGTTCTTCCAATTTTTCCTCTATTTCCCACACAATTTTTGCCTCCCGTCTTTACATGTATTTGCTGATACTCACTATTTATGAGTAGTTTGGCAGAAAACCCATCCCAACAGAAGACACACATTCTAGCAAACCATCACATGCAAGCACTCCTCACTGGACGGAAGCCGGTGGGATCTCAAAAGTGTAGTTTGAAATTCAGTACCTTGGTTGCAGGCAAGAGATGAGATTGTCAAAATGCCAACCTGGACATTTTAGGAGCAATCATTTTAGGAGAGCAACAGGCACAACTGCAGCTACAGAATTAACAGGAAGAAATGCTATAAACCATCCTACTCCTTTACACTGTTAACATTTTCCTGTGTGTTTCTTTCTGTGTGTAGTTTTAGTCAACACTACTCTGACTTGCTGATCTCTTTTCCATCTTTGGCTTTCTTGTCCTGGAGGGCTCCTCAGTGCTGGGCATGGAAGCCCAGCACTTCCCAACACACATCAGACCACTGTTTACACATTCCTACATTACTTTTGTGTGGCTGCTGAATACAGTATCTGCACTACTTTTCCAGCTGATTATAACTCGGTTATCTGAATGGAACTTATGAGGCACACATAATGAGAGTTAATTATATTCACATGCTGCAACTGAATTTATGGTGACACGAAATCTCTGCTACTGTAACAATTACACAGACCCAGCAAATCCTCACGCACAAAAAGCACCAAGTATCCTGTGATGACATTAAGAGGTAAGACAGGACAAACACGGACATCGGTACCACCGTTAAGTTGTACCAGTCTAAACGATGGCAAGATGCTTCACCCAACTCTTCTACGTAAAATTAAATGCAGATATACAAAAATACATAGCCTTGCTATAAAGTTTCAGAGTATGATCTTCTTACCTAAGAAACACATATGGTTACTATAGTGTTTAGAAATAAAAAGCAATAACTATTTTCTTCCTTTGAGCAGTTTAGCTATCTAAATTTGACCTTTTGAGGTATAGACAGAAGCCCACCTCTGTTAAGATTCAAAATTGTGAACACACAATAATGTCATTTCATTATTTAGCTTAAAAACAAAAGGCCTAAACAAATGCCTCAAAACAGATAAGGTTGAAAATTAACTGCTAAAGAAATTTCATTTTCTAAAAAAGTACTCTTGAGGTCACCAGCTGAATCATCATCATCAAGTAACGTCTATCTTCATTAACCAATCCAGACAGTTTTCAAGACTCATACTCCCATAATAACCATAAGGGAAACTGGGAACATGTGAAGGAAATGGGAAAAACAACTTTTAATGGTTTAAAACACTTCACTGTTCTCCTGTTTATTAAGTACTTGTAGGAGATACTTTATAAACACACAACACTTTGATTTCTATGGTGCTCTTAATTGTTCTGGGTTTATTCTGTTACTTCAAGTGCAAAAATTGTAAGCCATTCATATATTATAGGAATACATGCAAAGATAATTTAGTTCCAGTCAAACAGGTATTTTCTTCAGATTAAACAAAAATCTTCTGCCATTCTTTCTCTTTTTCAAAACCCTGGAATGTCACACACAGAGGACTTCACAAAAGCATGATGCATCTAGTAAGCTATGATACTCTCCACACAAAAAAACCCTGCCTACAGTGGAGTGGCAGCACATGACATATTCAAAAGCACTGCAAGTAAGAACATGTGCATCATGGCCAAATTAACATTCCCAGGGTTTGGGCCTGGCTTTAAACCAGAAAGCAGACATGCTCTAGTTATATTCTGTAATGCCATATTTTGTATTTCTATCACTACTGTTATTTTTTCCACACCAAGTAATACAGCAATCACAGAAATCAAGTGGGGACTAAAATGTCTTCATTTATAGACACATATATAGCTGAGTAATCTCCTAATAATTCATTGGAAAAGCTCACATCCAAACATTACATGTTTAGAAACAGTTACTTACATTCTGTATACATTACAGAATGTCCACTAATGCTTTCCCTCTCCCATTATGAATTGCAGAAGTAAAGATTTCTTGATCAGCACACAAACACACCATTCATTCACTGTTCTAATAGTTCAAAGCCAAAAAAACCCAGCATGTACTATGATGTTAAATGTTCACGCAAGTGTTATAGTTATAGAAGTTATAGTGTTACACTGGAAAACTATTATGAAAAATACCCAGCCCATAAATACAGTCGGATCAATTACCAGTCATCTTAGCTGAAGGTGATTTTCCAAAGTCATTCTGAAGGCACCACAAGTTAAACATCACTACTTGAAAAGTGCCATTTACATTACACACGTGACCACAAGCAATCACTGTCTTGTCAGAAGAAGGCTGACTGCAAACAGTGTACACTACAACAGGCTCTTTATTGTACCATCCCAGAGCTTCACCGATCTGAAGCAACAATGAAGTTTTAATGGAACTTCCCCGGAACCTACTGCTCAATTTGTTGGCTAGGCCTCCTCTGGAAATACTTACTACACTAGCAGCGTCTTTGTAAAACCTTTCCATCCAAAACATGACTTCTGACAGGGATATTTAATGTCTTGTTTTCCATAAAGCCAGCATGGTTTCTCCCTCACGTGTATGGATACAAGCAAATATTAAGTTCTGTCATTTCTACATGTGTATGTGTGGGAAGAGGGAGGGTATGTTTGTTTTTAAATACAGCTAGCACAACTTGTCATACTGCCCAGACTCTAGATTTAGAACAGAAGGCTTTTTGAGAAGTGTTTTATTGGCAGTATGAGTTCCAAGTCATGGATATATCTGCAGGCAAGTACGTATGTTGCATAGGTGTGTATCTTTGGAATTCTACCAGCTTCCCCTGCAGTTTAACACCAATTTATAACACAATTTATGGAGGAAAACAACAGAGATTCCATGAGTATTCCAAGCCAAGCCTTAATTAAGACTTTCAAAACAATAATTACTTGGTACCAATTATGACAGTACTTCTTATATGAACAGGCTTTAAGAAACCAAGAAGGGGTAGCCAAAGACTGCAAATAATTAGCCTTTATTCATTCAACAGAGTCTCTCTAAAAGCACTTCTAAATCCAAACCTCCAGCGGCTTTCTACAGTTTTGATTGTCACCCTTAACACAGAAAAGAGCTTTAGTTTGGAACTAGCTGGGTTTGCATTTCTGTGCAAAAACAAGCTGTAAAGGTTTAAAAATAGAAATAGGTAAAATGGTTTTAATTGCCATCTTAGTGTTAATAAACTTTTCCTACTGACTAAACCACTGTTCCTGAAGGGCAGACAATAGCGGTTACCAGCACGTGCACCTTCTCATTGCAAAAAGATTAAAATTCTGTAACAGCCTCAACATAAAGATGACAGAGGTGCACTGCAGAATACTTTTTGGTTTTCAGATATGTTGTTATCTTTTCTGTCAGCATGTGTTCAGTTCGCTGTTTCTTCTTTCAGAGCACATTCACTACAATGGTGTTTTCACAAACTTCTTCATTTTTAAAACAGACAATAAAGTAGATTTTCTTTCAAATTAAAACAAACAAACAAAGAACTAAACAAAAAAAAGCACAACAACCAAACAAAAAAGTAATGAAGTAATCTGATTGTTGGCAAGCAAGTCACAAAACCAGGCACATCATATAAAAAACACATAAAGTTTCAGGGAAAATAAAAAGCACTACAAAACAAACAAAAAAAAAATCCCAATAGACAACTACATCAGCAGAATTAACTTTTTTTCATAATGAACCTTGTCAAATCTAATTGAACAGCATTATTAAAAATAACAATCCACATTATTTAACTGATGTGCAACAATTACTGGTGCCATCACACCCCTTCAACCACCCTTCGAATAAGCATGCAGAGCCAAATGACAGACACAGCTGAGACTTCTCCTGACACAAAGCATACCACTGACTTTTAAAAGCACAATTTCAGTACAATTTTGATTTATGAACTGGAGTATTTTAGAATGTTTCACACAACAGCAGAGAATGTCAAGTGACGGAAGTAAATAAAGCTAAGGATATTTTCCTAACATTTGTTTTTTATGGACAGAGACCTACTATTTTCTTTGAAGCTAATAATGCATAGTTTGGTTATTAAAGAACTAAATTATTTTCTTTTATGTTAAGTGTGAATATGGTGAAGCAAAAATTACATTAAAACCATCTAGCCAAATTTTGCTGCACATAGAATTTTCATGTCAGCTTTTCAAACGCTCACTGTTGTTTCTCTAGTTTTTACTAATGTCTTCATGCTAAATTGGGCCCACCAGAGAGCACGAGTTCACAAGGTTTAAATTGTCACATTTTAAAAGACAAACAAACTAAATCCCACCACAATTATGTTTTGTGTTCAGTGAGACTGGAAAGTCCCTGAAGATTACTTGAGCTGGCATAACAAACTGAACCTGCCAGAACAATTCACCTGGCTTATACGCTGTTCCTTGTGGCCACACGTCCCGAGGAATGCTCAAAACCAAACCTATTTCAACTTGGATAAACTCTGCTGGAATTCCGCTCCTGCAACTCTCTTTGATGAGTAAAGAGCCCCCTTATCACATGACCGTTGTGGGAATCAAGATAAACAACCGAAGCACATGAATGTATCCTCTCACCTGAGCAGCACAGGCGCTGCAGGATGCCTGGTGTTGTGAAGAGAACATGGTAAAAAAAATAAAAAGCACTACAAAACGCAATCTCATTCGACAGCCTCACGTACACAGGGAAAGCAACAGGCGTAGGTCTTCCAGGGCTTGCTGAAATAAACTGTGGCTCATCCCACTACAAAGGGTGGGCACCTCTGAATTAAACAGCAAGTCAAACTTCCTACTGACATTTTTCCTCCCATTTACAACTTTACTATCTTCAGTGATAAAATGCAAACTTACACAAAGTTCGTATGCTGGCATCTTGCACTATTTAAAGTACTTTCAGTTGCTGTATTTATAGTACATTTCCTCTAGTTTTATTAGTCTTGTATTCCATATAAACAGAACAAAAGGACACACTGTTCTTATCATCACAATCATCCACTCTGAACCACATTATTTTAAGTTACTTGGTCCTAAAAGGAAAAAGTTCTAGCGCCGTATTTTCTTCAATGTCCAACTTGTAATCAGTTTGTGGCAGATCATCTAAATAAACTCCACCAGGCACAAAATTCTGAATCTAACACAATCTTACTTTGAATTCTCATGCTTTATGTAATTACAAAAACCATTCAACAATTCCATGTTAACTATGAAAACAAAGATATCCAACTGTTCTTAGTTATGAAACCAAGAAGTCTGAAGAAAAGATCTGTCACTTCAATTCTATTTTTCATCCAAACTGAGAAATTTCATCTAAAGTGAAACATTTAAAAGCACATTTATTTCTCATAGTTGCAGAGTTGGCACCAAAAATGCCCTCTTGTGGTATAGCAGAACACTGCAGAACCTGCCCTCGCTTCTTTCAACTCAAGGGTTTAAAAGAAGAATGTATTACTCGGGGCTTACTTTGAATCTAAAATCAGATTGGAAAGTCCATAATAAGCTAAACTAAAACTACTGACATTATTTATAGTCTGAGTGAATGCTTGAACACACCTTCTTTATGTGGTTCTTCTATTTTCCTTTTTGGGGTTCAGGTAAGTAGTGAGGACATGTGGTTCCTCCTGTAAATCTAAGCATAATCAGATTCCAGGGGAAAACTGCTCTGGGATCAGAGCACCGTCACTTCGGCAGATTCCTAAGACAGGAATCTTTGTGCTGATTGAAATTTTTTATTAAAGAATATATGAAAAAAAACAACAATTTCACTGGGAAAGTAGCCGTGCACTTCAGCACCTCCAACAACAGGTGACACGTTGCAAGGCTGCCTCACTCCCATCCCCACAGGCCACGAATTCTCAGAGGTGCACCGCTGAGCATCACAGGAATCAACAGGCAACTACCCAGCAGGTCTGCTCTCCCATGGAGCAAAGCTAGCACACTACAAGTTCTCCTGTTCCTAGAAATGTGACTGTGATGGCTTTAATTGATTTATTTGAAAGCAGCATCTTTCACACGGGTTTTATTTTCTGCTTTTTAACTCTTAGTCTGCCAAAATGACATTAACAGCAGTTCATTTGCAAGCAACCCATAAAACACTACAAAAGCGTTTCAGCTGAAGCCAAAGCTCAATAGGCACTGAAATCCTGATGCCCAGTGAGGCGGGGGAGTCTCCCATCTTGCATCTACAATACAGCCCGGTTAAGAGCACATTCTTTAACAGATCATTTCCCAACCGATGGCAATCCGGGCTGCTCGGCAGCCTGCCAGATTATTCATGAGGACAGTCAGTAAGAAGCTTGTTTCCCTCGTTCTGCTCCTGTGTAAACAGCCTGCTGTGCAAGGTGTTGCTGTTTTTTTCAAAACACAGCTCGAGTAGGAAGCAATTGTTTGTAAGCACAGGAATACCAGATTGCAGCTGCCAGTTACCCTGCGACAACCCAGAGCAAGGTCCTATTTCACCAACGCGTGCTCATTTACAAAGGCTGAAGCTGGCAGTGGCCCTACAGGCAGCACTGCGCAGCGGAACAGATGAGCCAACAGGCAAGTCTGAAAGTGTTCAGTCTGAAAGAAACCCCCACATTTTGGTCAAACAGGAAAATACTCAACCAATAATTTTACCTCCGTGCAATAATTAAAAACAAGGGAAAAAAAATCCACCACACAATACTTTCACAACCTATTATATATAAACCCTCAAACACAAAATTTCAGCTGGAATTTTCAGACAAGCTTAGAAAATAACAAACCATTTTAATTATTTGAGTGTTTAATCCTCTTTTTTTTTTTCAGTAAGAACCCATCCATGTTTGGTTTACAGAAAGGCATTTTCAAACTTTTTGACTGAACTTCTAAGAAAATGTTTTTAAATACTTGTTATAAAAAGAGTGTCCTTTAAAATAAAGTTACCATTTAATCCTTAGTGAAATCACTATGTCATTTCATCTGTAAAAACAAAGATATGAACTTAATTAAAAAAATCCTTTTTGACAAGTGTCACTGAGCTTCTCAAAACTTGGTTTGTATATATGAGATGCAAGCCTTCCTGTGAAGCATCAGACATGTGCACTATGGGCTTGTCACCTGAGCCCCCGAGGGTGACACCGCTCTACACAGTGGTCATGGAAACATGCACATTGCTGTCACCCAACATACAAGCAGATTTCTCAAGACAAAGTCCTGTTAGCCATGCTGCAAAACTACTCAGTTCCAAAACCACACAGGATTATAGCAAGGGAGTTTACCAACCCTGCATGACAATGTGGGACATCGGTAGGATTTAAGCTATTTTTGATCATCTTGCTCAGGCATCATTTCCAGTAAAAATTCTCAAAGTGAAGAGAATCAAAAGTCATTAAACTGCATTCTTTCAGGTGTAACAGTCCAACAGCCCTTTTCTTTCTACGTACAAGCAAGGTTTTAATCCCTTTTGAAACCAATAAATCAGTATTTCCTTTCAGAGTTATCCTAGCTTGTGTCTATTTTCTACATCCTGGCCTTGATACCTAAGAGGAAAAGTTCATTATAAGTCACTGAGTAAAGACAAGCCATAGGAAGCTCAAAACCAGTTATCTGGTCAGGATCCCAAACCTATCACAGCTGCAGCCTTCTATCGTTTCTATGTAGTTCTCCTCCACTGCCTGTAGAATATAAGAAAAACATCTCTATGTGTACACACCCATATAATGGAGTGGTAAGGGTTGGGAAAGAAGAGAGAAAGAAATCACCAAGTTTCCTTATTACCTGCGAATTAAGCCTCACCTTAGGCTGGAAGAGATAAGTCTCCCATCAGTAATTATGTAGCCTTACCAGGCTTCTTCAACCAGCCTTGGTCAAGCGTATTGTAAGAAAAATTCCTCTCTCCATAATTGAGCCCAGATCACTAACCTGTGCAGTCTCGGGATGTCTGCAGCTCTCTTAGCCTCTCTGTCTTCTGATCCTGGAAGGAAACTCTCAATCACTGTACCCACCCATTCTGACTCAGCAAGCCTCCTCTCCAGAGCACCAGCTACCCATTCAGGCAGAGGACACCATTTCCCAACCCCTACAGGAAATACTCCTCATAATCCTTGAGCAGTTGAATGCTAAAAGGTCTGTCATTTACAATTTCACTTCAGTGTATGCATGTCTAAACAAATGCTATTGATTACACAGGTCACAAACATCTCAGTTTTCTTGAGCCTAGGAGCACTTTTCCATCAGACACAGTATCCACGCCACCACTACTATCAATTGTGTGAAGATGGCAAATATTCAGCTGTCTGTCTGCAGCTACTCTGGGCAATTAACACAACATGCCATACAGGATATCCTTATACAAGTCAACTTTTAAAAGGCAGCTGTGACATTTAAAATAAGCTTCTTTAGCAAGCAATCTAAGGAGAGGCTCTTATTTATTATTAAAAAAAAAATCCACATTATTATTATGTACTAAGCCATAGCCCATTTTAGTGGGTTGGTCAGCCTTTCTTCCAAGTAAATAAACATAAATAATAATAAAAATTAAAAGCTTCACTGTAAGAATTACCCTAGTCTATTATAGAGTACCCAGCTAGTGAAAAGAGTCTGTCTTTACGCCAATCAATGGTAACGGTCCACACTTCAAAGAAGAAGGAAAATTAACAGAACAACACCTACAATCTAAAAGTTTACTACAAACCTTTTAGCAGCTGAAATGGCATAAAGTCCAAGGAAGACTTAAAACAGAACTGCTCCCACCATTTTCCAAAGCTTTTCTTAGCATCAAGAAAAATACCCAATACTGAAATACTTCCCAAAGCCATCTGTCACAGTAAGTAGCATATTTATAATGCTGTCTTAATGAGGATGGTTAAGTGCCCACCACTCCAAAGATTTTTTTATCTAGTGTGCACTACAAAAAAAGCTTCCACTAGACAGTCTTTGACCTGTTTGAGCTTCAAGAATACTTTCTGCAGCAGGAGGGGACAAGCTGTTAGCTACATCATTATAAATGTATTTTAACATAAATGCATTTTGACATCAACTGATTACACAGAGGGAATAACTTCACTGTCCAGAATTTGCAAGATTAGAGCTCTTCATCTTTCTTAAAGAATGGAAGCCTTTCTAAAAGCAATTGGTCTCTTAGATGGAATGACACAAAGGAAACCACATTTTTTTACAATTTAAAATAGCAAGGAATTATGGTTAGTTTTTTCCTAACAGAAGATGAAGTATAAAGGGTTGCTTTTTAAGAACTCAGTGCAAGGCAGTATCAGGGAGCTTTTCCAAATGTATGCATATGTGATTATTTCAACACAACGATGCCACACAAATCTTTCCTATCATATCAGAAGCTCTGCATTTTATCATCATCCTTCTTAATTTAGTTTGCCCATAACACACAATGATAAAGTAATTCTTGTACCTCTAAACTGCTTTCAAAAGTTTGATTAATGCTTTAGCGTCTACTCATCATAGTTAAAGAAAGTACTTGGGAAACAGCTGTAGGACAGCCTAAGCATAAATTTAGGCTCCCTAAACCAACAAAATTCTCTTCTGCACATCAATAATTCAGAAATTCTTGTAGCCTTACTACTCACATAACTTAAAAACACAATCTATAGCTACTACATTTTATGATTTCAGGTGACGATCTGAGCTGCACTTAGCACAGTTGACGTGAGCTTCTGCTGCCTGCCTACCACAGTGACACAGAACAGCACGCTGGTGATCAGAGACACCCCTCAGGCTGCTAACCAGGGATCTGCTATGAGATCCACTGAGGAAGATGAGCTGTAAGAAAACCTGACCTCCTGTAGCTCCCTCCTCTCTGGCTGCTGCTTTTCTGGTTAGGGAGGAGAAAAGTCACACTATCCATGCACAGAATCTTCACCTTTTCCTCCTTGTTTTCTCTTTTCAGCCCGTTTTATTTGTCAATACCATTTAATAGTTCACTTGCAACTAATTTAAATCAATCCTTTCCACCCCTCCCACTTCACTAAATTTTACATACTGCCCATTGCTCACGCAAGAATATTCTCCCCAGAGAATTCTCTCTCACCATGCAAACAGCCAATGTTATAACTCCTGATCTTCAGAAAAATAAAGAAAATATTACTAATGCTGCTTTACCAACCAGAGAAAATTAAATATAGTGAGTCACACTCATTAGCATAGTTCTGTCTGCAGATGTGTTTAAACATTCTGATGAAACAGATCTAACAGATTTATTATCTGTTATTTCTAATTATTAGGAAAAAACACATTTATTTTCCTTTGATCTGAATAGGCATTGAACTCAAGCACTAACAAGTTAATGGTGTGTTCTATGGGTTAAAACACCTAACAAAACTACTTAGGTCATCTATTTAAAGAAAAAACAAAACAACCCAAACATCTGCCTTTTCTCTCAGATTTAGACTGCTTGATAAACAGTGCCTCTAGTTTTTCATTATATATTAATAGTAATATCCTAAATTAACCAAGATGAGTCTTCTGCCTAGAAAAGGCAGATAATTAACTGCAAAAGGCAAAGAACTGACTAAATATTAGGTAAGTGAAAGCTGCTGCTCAAACATTTTGCTAATTTGAAGTTGACTGTGAAACTATGACATTCTGAAACAAATATGCAGCTTGCAAAAGGCCAGTAACTCTACATTTTTTTCAGATTAAATAAACAATTAAGATCATCTTTTTGCTTAGTCATATCTGACCATCAGTGTCTATATAGAGTTGGGAGAGAAAAAAAAAAAAATCCCCTGCATGTTGCAGAATCAGTATTTATTTTCAAAATGCTCAGTACTCTGCTCTTAGTTTGGGATATTTGGCCTCCAAGAAGTAAATAAAAATATAACAGAAGTCCTCATTTGACAAAGTAGCATAAATAAAATTCATTATTACTCAAATGCTTTGTTGCAGCATGGTGTACAAATCTCATTTTACAAGTTCTGGTGGTTTGGGATGTACATTTTATTAAACTAAAGATAAAAGCTTTAAAGATACAGATAGGCAAGAAGGAAAGCAAGGCTTCAGACAGAAAACATCAGGCAGAGAAGCACATACCTACTACGTATTAGTAACAAGCCTTTGTACCTGCCTAGACAGGTCAGTGACATTCTTGCCAATTACTACGTGGCAGACAATTAGAAAGAAAAGGGTTGCATGCTTAACCAGATTCTCCTTGGATTTTAATATCCTTAATTACAAATTTACTTTGAAAAGTTCTGCTTCTAAGGACATCATGTCAGAGCAGACCTTGTAAAACTGTCCAATAAAGCTTCAGGAAAAGACAATTAAACTACAAATAATATGAGGTTTTAGTACCATCCTTTACCATTATCCAGGCCAAGGACATAAAAACCATATTTTAAAAAGCACATCTAGGAGGCAAAAACAATACAAATTAGATTTACGAGTAAATTAGAATGTACAGTCATACCGGATAGAAGCAAACGTGATACTAAGTAAATGTGACAGCACATTATTCAGGTTGGTCTTTGCAAGGATGAAGCACTACAATACTGAAGCAGTACACTTAATCTGTACCAATGAAATGTAAATATTTGAGATGATGGCAAACTTTGATCAGTAGCGAGGTAAAAACTCATTTTAGTATCATCCATCTGCAGCAAACAGAACAGTGGGAAAATGCAGAGCATTTCAGGAGAAAAACCTGCAGCAGCACACTTCACAGCAGGCGCTTCTCTATTCACTGAAGCACTTGCTAAGATTGTTTAGTTTTGCCAGACTTGCCTCGAAAAGGTACCTTGTTGTTTCCTCCATTATAAAATGCAAAAGCATCTTGCATGATACATTTGCCTGCAGGCAGGTAATCCATTTAACTAGGTGCAGTTGCTAGAGAGTTTAACAGCTACTGATAGCAGAAGAAACCTTCTTCAAGAAAGCATGTAGTATTAGCACCAAGACTCTGCTGTACCAAATATGCAAGATTCTTTCTTTTCTGGCACAGAATGGGTAACAAATATAACCAGACGTGTTGAAGATATTACCTATTTCCTCATCTGATGCAGGAGACGTGTTACACATTTCTAAATGTAGTCTGAAATGTAACACAGGATTATGAGAATAATTTTTAAAACTGTAGCAATACCTACCCAGTACAAAGGTTTTTGGGTTTAATCTTTACATTTTAGGCAGACTTTCAAAAATATTGAAACCCTCACAGCAATATGCAGCTTCCTAAAACATACGCACATGTTCACCTGCACACAGACTCAAGGAATGCAGAAGTGGACACTACAGGAAAGAAGCTGAACGAATGAAGTTTTTCTGTCAGGTTCATGTTAGAGAAGCTAGAATGCATACTGAACAAAATGTGGATGCTGGCAGCTCTGGAGAACCAGCTCATGCCCTTGTTTCTGAGCTACAACACAAGTAAGCCATACGAACCCAACCAGAACCCAACCAGTTCCTCTGTTTCCCTGTCAACTTCGATTTTCAGAAGCTTTCAATGCTCAAAACATCTCAAGTTCTGAGAACGATGCTTTAAGGTGTGCTATCCTGCTGGCCTCCTCAAGTAGACAAAATTCTGTTTTCCAACATGCACATTTCAGAATGAAGGCAAACGAGGACTGATAAGCTAAGTACTTTTTGTTGCAGCCTTGCTTTAAAAACAAGCAAAACCCAGCACCTCCCCTCATACACTCCTCCCTCCCCTAAGGAATGCACACAACATTCATTCATATACCTCGCTGAATAACTGCATATGGCATTTTCTTTATGAACAGTTTCGAACTTGCTCTTCTAGGGGGCACTCTGTGATTCGGCAGCACGAACGCACCCTTCTGCGTTCTGAGAGCTCAGCTGCAAAGTACTCCTGCTGTCTGCAGTCGTCAGCAACCTCGCCTCCATCCGCACTTACTGCACTCTTTAATGAGTGATCTCTCTTTTTAACTGCCATTAAAAGGACACTTAATTGGTTCCCCAACTTGAATAAAACATAGCTACTTGTATCTACCCAGCAGGTCCAATATTCCCAGCTCAGTTCTTTTCACAGTCCAGACAACATTATTAAACACGTTCCCTGATCCAGGCAAGAGCGTGACAAAGGACAAAAGTTAACGTACGGAGAAACTTGTACAAGTAATATTATTTACTTTTACTGTATACAGTTTTTTCTCACTGTCCAAAAGGAACACTTTCTTAAGAGAAGATTAAAAATAATAAAGAAAAGTGCCAGCACGGATTGGCCCCACTTTGGCAGCTTTTCCCTTGCTGCCCAATTTCCTGCCGGTGGACCAGTAGAGGCCGCTCAAGACCGTCTGTCGCTTCTGCAGAACTGCAGGGTGGGACGGACAGCTTCCCTACCCTCCCCTTCCAACACAAAAGCCTGTTCGAGCCTTTTTCTTCTACTTCTTAATTTCATATCCATTTTTCCACCAGTACAAACTACCTCAGTGAAGTCTAGTCCCCTCAAGAGCAACTCCTGATTGAATTCTAGTGGCCAGTCATAACCTACAGACTGCTGCATATGGTGCATCTCAAGATTTATCCAAAGTAGAGGTTTATCCATTGCTGTGGAACCAGTCCAGGTTTCTTTCCCTAAAAGTTGTCCATGACAGTTTGCAGCACACAATGTAACTTAATTTTGCCAGAGTCGATCCTCAAATTTGCTAGTGACAGTGAAAACATTCACTTCTGGTCAGCAAAGTTCTTATGTGGTTCCAGCTACCTAATTTTTATTTCACTTCAGGAGCTCCACACAACTTGAACTGGTTATATAGAGCAATGACAGAATGAAGTACTTCATGGGCCTGCTCCTCACAGGTGGATTTTCTTTCAGTTCATAACCTTACTTATGAACTAATTGAGACCATTTATCTAAGCACGTGTTCAAGAATCACAAAGAACATAACCTATATTGAAGATGGCGTTATAAGGGACATCACTACTCCTTATGGTAGTTAAATCCTCCAATATCTTTTGCTTCTACAGCAGTAACCATCATGGAAAACAGAGCAAGAAAGAAAGAAAGAAAAAAAAAAATAAATAATTAATCATTTGTATTTACAGCAGGCCATGGAACACATACAGTAAGTAGTGCTTTCACCCACTGAGCCACTATAAACAGTCTTCAACATCCTACCAGGAGCCAGAAAGACAGGAATTTCTGCAGGGCAAAAGAAACTTGTTGATTAAATTTATTAATGAGATAATAAAACAATCTTCTCAGATAATCGAAAGCACTGAACTCAATAATCCAGATGGTATCTTCCCCTTTGGGCTTCTGTGATTAAATAAGCATTAATTGGGTAACATCTGTAGCCCACACCAGATGAGTCTGAGCTCTTGTGTGGTTTTCAGTGACATGGTATCTGAAGGTACACGCTTGGCACAGAAGAATCAAACTTCCAAGGGCAGACTTCAATTTGGTATTCTTTGCTCTTTTACTGTATCCAAATACCAGAAACAACTACCATGCATAATTCCTACATACAGTACAAGCTAAATAAAAGAAATATGGAATACTTAATTGAACAGTTGTAAACAGTTATCGTTACAAACAATGGGGATTTCATAAAAAGTTTTGTTTCTTGTATATCCACCGTAACTCAAAGAAAAGGCCAAGTTGGGCTAAAAACTGGTTTCTGAAGTGATGTTTTCACTTTTTTCTTTGTAATTTTGGGCTATAATTTGAATGCAATATTACCTTTGAGCTGTGCAATGTTACTGGAGCATTCTAAAACAACCTCTACAGCAGCAGTACATTTTTTTTTTAACATACTTTAATACAAGCCAGTCAGTTAACTAATACTGGAAGAATGGATCCTTTCACATCAATATTCATCTCAATCTTTCAAAGCTATAAGAAGGTTAAGAAAAAAAACAACTACCAGAGCAAGCATTGTCAAATCCTTGTTCAGTTCCACATATGCTCCACAACAATGCCCTCTCTGCAATGACTCTGACATAAAGCAGTTGCCCAACAAACACATTTCAAAAACATCAGCAGAGGAAAAAATAAAAAATAAAAAGAGATGGAACAGAGCAGTGCAAGCTGTCCTCAGCATTCAAATCAGAAAATGCAACATCTAGGATGCTTTTAAACAAAGAAACACTGAGTCCTGAGATCACCTCTAAACCAATATTCCTTTTAAAATAGACCAAAGGATGGCATGTAGAGCAAACTGAATGCCCCAAAGTCTAACAGTTCATGAGCAATGGCGACCAAATTGCAGTCTTTCACAATTAGTATCTGTATTGAATAGAGCTGATTATGCCATGTCTTTATTTGATTAAGAGAAACAAAGATGCTGAGGCTACAAACGTGGAAAGACATAGAATTGTATAAAGTTATTCCATTTTCTCCTTAGAACAAGCTATTTAAGTTGCAAATAAGACACAAAAGAAACAGCGCAGTTTTACCAAAACTACCAAATGGAGATCCAGAAAATTCAGTTAAACTGAATTTATTTAATATTTTATTTAGAGATTTTATCATAAAGGGCAGGACTACTCTAAAAGGGTTTGCCACTATTAGGAAAACCTTAAGAATCATCAGAACAGAGAAAAACATTCAGGAAGATATGGATGTACATAAACAGGAATGTAGCTTCATACAGGGATTCCTAATATAAATTCCTGTCTTAAAAGTTACAGCAGTGAAGGAAAAGAGAGATCTGGATGTATCAGTCAATTGGCAGCACTTGCATGTGCTGTCAGTGTGGGTGTCTTCCATCTCTGAGGATGCAAACAACCTAAAACGCAGAAAGCTGAGAAATTTTCAGAGCCAAGAAAGCACTTTTGTTGTTTGAGAGTCTCACAAAAGCTCATTCCAGGCTGCGATTCTGTTCACTTCTATGCGACTTCGTAGTGCAAGAGGTGCAGAGAAGAGCTACAAGATAATCAGAGAGCTCTTCTTAAGGGACTGGACAAGGAACCCAGCTTATTTAGTGGAGCAAACCAAGACTAAGAGGGGATGTGATTTCAGACAAACACCCCAAGTAAAGAACTAAAGGAGAAGTAATCCCCTTTAAACTACGGGACACCCGCTTAACTACAGAACAGAACTGACATACAACAGGGAAAAAAAAAACAAAATTCTTTATAACCAAGAGCACATTAATTTGGAAAGGTCCTATCCAACAGAAGTGGAGTTCTGGAAATTTTCAACTTCCTGGTATGTGGACACAGGAGAAAAGTTTACCTGGTCTTGATATTAAGTTTGACCAGCTTATTTTTTTACTAGACAATGTTTCAAGGTTGTCCATAGAATTGAAGGCAATAATAAAGACATGGAAGTAAATGGACACAGGATTAACTTTTTTTTTTTTAGGTCAAAGATGACTCATATCCAGTGTTTTATCTAATATTTTGATTACTGCTGTACCAGAAATCAGTTATGTAAGTGGAGTTAGTCTATACACAAATAAATGCCCGCCACATTAAATTATTTAAAATAGAAAGAATACTCAATAATGTTTCCATTCCATTAAAGAAATAATGCTTAAATTGTATTTAAATTATAAGTAAGATTTACAAGATACATAAAGAAATGGTGTAAAGAGGAAAAAATACAACAGGTTGTATTGACAGTGTAGATTTTCACAAGAGAGAAGGGTTACTCATTCCTCCTGACATCCTTCAATAAATTAGTGGCCAAGGAGTGACAACACGCTCATTAAATTACTATGGATGACACCAGACTGGAAACTATAACCAGTACAAAGAGGACTGGTTAGTTGTGGAGGAGAGCTCTCGCCTTTGTGAGTTGGAATGCCAGAAAGTCAAATTTTATAGTAAACATGTGAAATCATGCGTTTAGGGACCAGTAACCTTCTCTGTAAGCTGAGAACACATCACGTGGAAGCAATATAGGAGGAATGAACAGAGCAGTGAGAAATCCTCACCAACGGATGCTGATGTTTACATGAGCCCACTGAGAGTTCAGTACGTCCACAGAAGAAAAACTGAGAAATTCCATTTGGCTCAGGAAGCCTCCGAAACGAAAGAGGCTAGAGCACTACTGGGGGAAGCACCACAGCTGAATCTTTGGTGTGAAGCAGTACAGCAGCCAAACAAATTTATGTCAAAAACCTGCTGTTGCTCCTTGCAAAACATCACGTGGCTAAAGATGGCCAAGTTTACACACTCCACTGCATACTTCATTTCTTGCAGCAGTTCCAGTCAAACTAAAGAATGGCATTAGCACAAGACAATGCACTACACACAACCGTAATTTAAAAGACTAGAAATTAAAAGTTTTGTAATTTCCTGAAAAACAAGACATGAGAATGGTCCTCCAAAGAGAGCATCTGGGAAAAGGAATCTAAGCCATTCTAAAATTGTACCAGTAAGCTTCTGGAAAGGGCAGAGAAACAAAGGAGGAAGTTTGTGTTGGTGTAATCTTGTAAAGGATCTGTTTATACTCCATTTACAGACTGTACAGTTATATCTTAGAGTTCTACCAGTCACCTATGTAACCAGAACTTTCATTCCTTCCTTTCATTTGTGCTGGCGACAGTTACAGGGTGGCTGCTATGAGTGGTATTCAGCTGCTCTCCACTCCTTTCTGCTATCTTCTGTACATGAGTTGAGAGTTAAACTAATTTTCCAGTCCAGCACTGTAAGGAATTCTCTGGCTCAGACAGAGAGGGACTGATGGGCTTTTTCCTTTTAGCACAAGGAAATAGAAAGGACATTTTAGGATCATTTAGAATTTTATTTAACAGACACCCTACCATGTGGGATATTTATGATGCTTCAGTCAATCCCTCCTTCACCTGGCCCAATGTTGTTCTGAAGTTTGGTGTTTACTAAAAACCTTCAATTTTGTTAAAGGTTTTGGGGTAAGTTTTGGAGGCATTTCAAAACTAGACATCTGTGACATGGCTGGTGACATGACAAGTTACAGGGGACCACTAACTGACCTGGGTTAACCACTCCAGTCCAGCATAGAAACAATAATGTAGCTGAGCATTTTCCAGTTCTCTTCTATGAGTTTCACTGAATTTGTCACGCACGCAGATTTCCAAAGGAATATGCAAAGACATCGTAAGTGACACAGAACTGCATAGCCAGGGTGTGCCAGTTTTACTGATTTGATTAAATCTCGACTTCTACATCAGTGTTTACATTTGTAAAAGCCTTGTACACGTCATGTTTGAAAGCTCTAACCCTGTTTTACTGCAACATTCATCTCATAGAGTAACAGCCTCAACGGGCTGCACATCTGAAGTTTTCAGCTGTACACATGACAACCACCACCAGCCCAAGCAAGGCAAGCTCATCTCTTCAGCCCTGTGTCTGGGAAGAAACACGAAAAGCCTTTCACTTGCTGAACTTCCAGTGCTGCACCCACAGCCACAAGCCATTTAAAATAAAAAACAAAACCAAAAACAACCATCCACCTTCAACCGTGACCAGCCTTCAGCCATGCAACGCTCCACCTGCCGCAAACCGCACTTTAAATAGCGGGAAGAGAAAGTGGAGGGGGAAACTCAACAAGAACTGAAGAGCTGCCTCCGGGGAAACCTGTTGCTAGCC
>VWZY01002772.1:704988-744361 GCA_013399075.1 Chloroceryle aenea | reverse complement strand
AAAAAAAAAAAAAAAGTATAATTTCCATCAGTCACAATTAGATCCAGTGTCTAGGAGGCTGCAGAATCACAGCTGGATTTCGGGCTGCTGTGTACTCTAATGATCTATTTCCTATTTTTCTGAGTATTGAATATAATTGAATTCGATGGTCTTAGAGGTCAAAAGCTGCTGCTGTTTCTCAGGAAGCTTAAGTGGAGTGAGAGATCATGCACAGCAAAGCCTGCCAGTTACCACTTTTTATCATGGCCTGTAGATTTCTGAAAAGGAAAAGCACAACCTATAAAAGGTGTGAGGCCAGACATAGGCAGAGCATTTGAGGAGCAATGAATCTGAGTAATTAACTCCTGGTTCAGAAAGCTCATAAGCCATAATGCAAAATGTGCAGTATGCCTTTTAGCATGATCTACCAGCTCTACTCAGAACAGATGAGAATTAAAATCACAAAAGGCTTCACCGTGAGACAGATTAATTTACAATTCTGGAGCAGTTTGCCCAAATCTTTTTCTGATTATACTTAAATATACATTGTGAACTGAATTTTCTTCAAGATTATAAAGTGAGATTCCCATCTAGCAGCAGCAAGTGCTTAAGAGACCTGAAATCAAACCACTGATTCTTATAGGTAGAAGAATATTTTAATCAGAAAACGGAGGAAATATTAAAAAAGATCTGGGAGAAATTAGGCAAATCCACATCCAGGAAATTTTCTAATGCCATTTCTCCAAAACTACAACACTTCTTCAGATGGTGGAGGAACTTCACTAAGGAATAGCTGTGGTGTATTTGTTCGAATGAGAGAAAAGGGCTTTCACCACTGAACTCTCAAAACACCATGGGTAAAAGCCATCTCAGAACAGTGTTAATGATTCCAAAATAGCACAATAAGAATAATAGAGTCCTTTGTCCCCAGGTAACTCAAGGAGACATGCTGAGGTCCCCAGTTGCTGAAAGTATGAACCCACAAAAATGGTAGACCTCAGGACACTTGGGCCACTTCTGTGTAGCTTCTCTTTGAAAGGAATTATAAAGAAATAAAGAGAATATATGTAATTGATTACCTAGCATCAGAATCTTAGTGCAGAATAAAAATACTAGTGACATCAGGACTCTTCAATAACCTGAAAAACACAACATGGCCATGTGCAGCCAGTGTCATGCTGTGGGATAAAGAAACACTATAAAGAAAGAGATCAAACATGCAGAAAGATTTTAAGTCCAAAAGTTGTCTACAAGAAGAAGAGGATAAATTAAAGATATCCAAGTCAAAGAATGACCAAGTATTAATTTATTGGGTAGGGAAAGCAAACAGGATAATGGAAATATCAGCACTGTATTCTTTCAAAATGAAAATACAGTTGATGGGTTTTAATACATACCAATACATTTTATTTCATGTTCATCCATCTCAGGGCAAGTAGATGCCGAGATAAATTTGAAGATAGATACTAAATAGACAATTTCCTAAACTGAATTAGCAGTAAAACAGACTACGTAGGGATATTGTGATATTCCCTTCATCACCATGTTTTAAAGGCTGGTCCAGATAAAGCTTCTGTCAGGGAGCTTCTAAGGACAGTTATTCCAGCTCAGATCAGGAGCTATGAACAGGTGATCTCAAAAGATCTCTTTTAGCCCAGATTTCTATGAAAACAGGAGCTGATTCAATATGTTAAGATTTTTAGAAATAGGTGGACATCAAAAATTGTCCTCACCTGGTATCTACTAAAGAGCACCATCACTGAGTGGCTATCTAGCCCACAGAAAGAATATATGGCAACCATTTGAATTTAAAGATCTCTGTTATTCACAATAAGAGGAAGGACAGTCCCTGGTGTAGTTAAGAAAGATAAGCAGTTTGCACAATGGTACTACTGATGACATGACTAAATATAGAGCACTTGCTCATTCCTGATCTGGAATGTTTTCAGCTGAACCCATTGCACCCACAGAAGTCAGGACAGCTAGACACAAGGAAGGGCCTCAAGAGTCACAGGATATATACAAAAGTTAGACAAACCATCTGCAAGATACCATTCATTTCCAGCCAAAGTACATTCCGGGACAGGATTAATACATATTGCTCACAATGCCAAATGTATAGAACAGGAAAGGTATTGTCACCAATAGATTGGGGGTTTTATGGTTTTTTATAAGCATTGACATTAAATTTAACATCTTTCCGCTCTGTACACAAGGCAATTCATGCTGCAGGGCAAGTTACAGCAATTCTTAGACAAAGTAAGATTTTTAGAGCCTGTTTCCCTTGCAATAGCTTGAGACATTTCCCTAAATTTCCACGGGACTAGTGTCAGGCAATAGAATTCTCCGAGTACCAGAAGATAAATACAGCTTATAAATTAAGAAGGATTAAATAATTGTAAATCTATTCTTGAGGGAATTCCAAATACAGGAAAAAGGAATTATTAATTTTCCTGGCCACTGGAAAGAAAATAAACAAGTTCAAACTGTATCCACATTTCCTTTAAGGAAGATCTGGAACACGGCAGACATGGCACAGGGACATTTTTCAGACTCACTGCATCACCACACAGTGCGGTCTGACCGCTGACTGCACCCGTGGAGCAGCTGAGACTGTAACACTGCTGAACAAGACAGATGGGGAAAATGACATTGAGAAGGCAAGGCTTGTGCTGCATAACAGATCCAAATTTCTCCTTCCAAAACATGCTGGACTCTCCTAGGAGCAAGAAAAATAGTAATTATCTTTAGTTAAAAGGTTTTCTTTTCCAAACCACTATCAATATTTCAAAGTGCTGAAAGTACTTTTTGTGGAATCCAGAAGATATCTTCAAAACAATTCTATTTTCCTTACAAATCTCCTTCATTTTTAGACTTCCTACCAGTTTACCTCTTAGGTGGTAATATCTGAATATACCCAATTACCTCTCTCACCTGAATATCCTATTGCCCAAAAGATTTATATTCCAGGAACCGTTACGCTTGCCCCTTGAAATGCACAAAAATGCATACAAAAGCAAAAACGAATGACAACATTTTCTAATGACTATGTCAATTTACAATTTTCTGTCAGGCAAGCTTTTATGATTACTACATTTAACACAGTCCTATCGTTCCTTCTCTTCACTTTCTTTTGTGTTTCATAAAGGCCCAATAGTTTACATACCTAACACCTAGAATCCTTCTACTAAGAAATACCTACTAATCAATAATTTAGCTAAGTGACAAATAGACATAATTTGTCATGAGATCTTATTCTAAACACAAGTGGCAATAGTTAAATGGCTGCACATTGTTCAAGTTATTTATAGAAGGGAGAGAAATACAAAAGAACAATTGAGTGCTAAAGTCACTCATGGGGATCATTTCCAGAAATGTAACTAAGATTTTTATAATGAACAGTTGAGGGTCTTTTCTTACTTTTTTGGCAAAGGACACTGTAGGCCTTGTAGTGCTGAGAAACTCTCAGTTCTTCAGCACTTATGTACCTGTGACTATCACCATTTGGTTTGTTTTAAAGCAGACATTTGCAGTCAGTCCCCTGTTGAAGAACACCAGCAGGCTCACTGTCATCCCACAGCCATGGGCACCCAAGCCTCCTCCTGAAGTTCACTTTGCAAAAACACACTTTTCATTCCCACTCTTCAAAACATGCATACTGAAACATAAACAATACAAACTCACTTCATGCAGAAAAGATGCCTTAGTGAACTTCATTATTTTATATAAAGTAAAAGAAATTAAACCTTCTTCATTTACTGCAGCATCATCTTTCAAAAGAATATTCTTTCTTATTAGAGACTTCCTTTCTTGAAGGGAGTAGGTCTAGTCCATGTATCTTTTAATCATATACAAAATTGCTACTATTCACAATAAAAACCACCTGAAATAGATTTCCTTTTAATCAGTGAAGAAAATAACCATGAAATGAAGGAGAGTGAATTATGTGTTTCAGCAAGGAATGTGTCCTGATATTTATCACACTGGAATATTGTTACACCTGATTCAGTTTTATACACTGACATCCTTCCATTGTTACTGATCAATGGTTAAAACTCTCTAAGGTTGTTACAAAACACTGCTATAAATAACTTTTATTATTTAGATACCTAATGGATGTCATCTTTACAATTATGAACTATATCATATTTCTTAATTACAGAGTCCTCTAAAATCTAATTTCAAGAGTAGTTAAGCAGATTAAAAAAAAAAAAAGAGTACAAAAGCAAGGCCATTTGCAAAATGATAAATTTATGGTTTTTTTCTCAGCACTGTAGAGTTTTTCCACAGACTGTTTTGTACATATCATCTTTCTCAGTATCTCATTAAATCACTGTAATCTGGATTACATATTGATTCATTCAGTTTCAATGTCAAACATAATGTGAAACTGTAATAAAAACCAACTCTAATTGTTCTTCAGAGACTTAGCAGTAATTACTGCCATGTCATCTCAGTCAAGGAGGTGTCTTTCACATGTTGTTTTTCAAGCATAACAATTGTATGTTTCTTTTGGGCACCGCATGCGTCTCAATCCAGTAGTTCATTCACTGAGATGCTGATGGCTGCCTTAACAACATATCACACGGGCTACACTCGATCAGATTGGAACTGGATTCTGTCAACAGTAATTATGGGGGTGTTTTGCTCAGTTCCTGCTATATCTGTCCCATGGCAACAGTGTAAAAGCAATACTCATTTTTTAAATACATAAGTGACTCCTTACATGACACATTTCTGGCTCAGGTCCAGCCAAGGCATGGTGAAAACAAAGACTTTTTTGAGAAACTATTACAACTACTTCCATTATATGCAAATCTGCAGGGAATGTGCTAATTCTCGAGTGGAGGGAGCAGCTTTGCTGGAGTAGTAGCAGTGGTGGCCTGAAGCATTTCCAGAGACGATAGCAAGGCAGCATTTTCCCTTCGGGCCATTCTCTCCTCTTTCTGGTGAATCTCCCAAGAAATGCCTCAGCCAAAGGTCATTATTCCAATTAACCCTGCTTTTGGGCTTGTTGCTGCTAAAGCAAGTCAGACAAAATCACCTTAAAAAATCCACTTTTTCTCAGCATTATGGCTTTTGGGAGTGCTGAAAAAAACAGATGATGGTATTGATGGGAAATCACCTTTGCAATTTTCAATTGTTTTGTGAATATTTGCTTTTCTAATATGATTTTGTTGCTTGTGAATCGAGATGAACAGGTATTTGTGCATACACTTCATAATGCAGTTACAAGATGAGTTAGGATAGAGCAGGCTTTGACTCTTGGCTCTGTGAACATCTTGAGTTCTAATGTAGTATGACCTGATGGCAGGATCAAGTGCACCCACAACTCCAGCCATTCAAATATTAGCTTTACTGAGAAAATTAGCAAAAATATTATACCACTATGACTATTTTTTTCTTTATACGAGCACCTTGACTAAACTTGTTTCACTTAAGCAGATGCTAATGCAGTGAGAGACATCTGGAGATTAACAAGGAGAACAGGTTCAGGCTGGATTTTTAGAAGAAACCATTTAATAATCCACCAAATGTCCCTGGAAGCATCCCTTCATTTGGTTTTAACATTCCAGAGGGATTTTAAGAACAAAATGTAGCACTAGCCAAGTGGAAGATCTATAGATACATGTTTTTAAGATAGGCCTATGATAGAATTCAGTGCACAACAGTTTCGCACGAGGGGGAAGAAAGACAACTCTTAAGTGAGGCAACTTGGAATGACAAGCTGTATACTGAAAAACCCAGTGTGCCAGGAATGCTGAGAGTGAATCTTACACTAGCCACATATCAATTGTCTTCTGTCTTGTCTCATGGATGTAAAGGAAACCATGTTTGCTACCAGCATCTGATTAACCACTGAATTCTAACCATAGTTTTGGAACAAAAAAGAATTTTATTTGATGCCAACCATTGTCTTTAGCAGTGCAACAGCACATTTTCCATTACAGGAGGATCAATTTTAATTCCGGTAAAATGTTGGGATGAAATGTTAACTTAAGCCAAATGAATATTCATATAGGAAAGTGAAAATAGGTGTCAAGGACTTGGTGCACTTAAGTCCCTGGTTACATGAAAACTGTACACCATTTGACAAAACAACACGGTTTCTAATGATTACTTTCCACATATAATTTATTCATCTATTCCAGAGCAGTGTTTCGTGGCTTAATGAGTATTTGTAAAGCTCTGGCTGAAATGCACTCTCTAAATGCAAAACATTATACCATTTACAATGAAAGGAATAGATTGCTGTTCAAAAAAGCCACTTAGGCTCATCAGCATGTGCATTTCAAGGGTGTATTACTTCACCAGCTAGGAAAGATCCTTGTTAACAGCCTATCCAGTTGAAAGGCTAAGAATGTGTCCTTCCAAGGCTGAGAATGTGTCCTTCCCACTGAATCCACTCTGAAGTGTAGAGAGAAAGGAAGTCGTGTAACTTTGTCCCTTCTCTTATTTTCACCCTATTTCACCCTTATTTTCCCCATATGGGGCAATTCTGTACCTCATCTCAAAGAACTCAGAGAATAAATAAACAAGATTAAGTAGCAACAGTACTCCCTTTGGAAGCAGCTTTTGCTTCATTTCTGAAGAATGATAGCTGTCTTACTGACATGGGCCAGATCTCTTCTCCATGTCCTGTGAGTTCAGGCACTTTTATCACAATCACTAACATCAAGAAGAGAGTGCTGGAACACCAGGACAGCTGAACTCTGTCAGCCCATCTCTATTACCTTGTCAGCCTACTCAAGTCCACTGTTGTTCCTTGCATGGCCATGTTCCTCCCTGGAAGATCAGCTTTCTGAAACATGTATTTCTGAAAATGTACAACATACAACAGAACTCTCCCAGAAGCAGCAAACAGGAGGACCTCATGTTTCCATGTGCTATCTGCTTGATGATGCGATTCTCTTGCCGTACCATCACATCTGTTACAGCTGGGTATGCCTTTTTAACCAGTTAAATGCCTATTTCATTAAAGGAGATGTCAAAATAGTAGTTTTCTTAAACTCTGAATTTTTTTCATTCGTCATATACAGGCACGGTTGCATTTATCACTAATGACAAAACTGACAGAACTCTAGTAATCTGGTCATTTAACCTCACTAATATACATATAAATAAATATGTAAAGGCAAGTGTTAGGAGGATGGAGCCAGGCTCTTCTCAGTGACATCCAGTGACAGGACAAGGGTAATGGGTATAAGTTGGAGCATAGGAGATTTCAGATAAGCATAGGGAAAAACTTTTTCACGGTGAGGGTGACAGAGCCTGGAACAGGCTGCCCAGGGAGGTTGTGGAGTCTCCTTCTCCAGAGACATTCAAAACCCACCTGGATGCGTTCCTGCGCGACCTGCTCTAGGTAGTCCTGCTCTGGCAGGGGGTTGGACTAGATGGTCTTTTGAGGTCCCTTCCAACACCAAACATTCTGTGATTGTGATGGTGAAGAATAATTCTGCTAAATCTAGAGGAAATCCAAGACTTTCTAAGACCAGGTTTTAGCATGAAAAGAGAAAGATCAGACACAATAAACACTGTGGAATTAAGCAGTCCTTCCTCCGCTGTTAACTAACTGCTGCCCAAGCACTTTGTTTCTACATCTTGCTGTGCACAATAAATGAGAAGTCAGGAAAAGCACAACCTTGACTTCTAACATCTCGCACCTTTGTGCCCATTTGTTCCTCGCACCCCCCTGTAAATGGTGGCCCTTTCTACAGTTGCTCTTACTTGCCTTAGACATGGCTTCTACTGCATCTTGGGACGCAGGAGAGGCCACAGTTTATATTATATGCATCAATGTCAATGTACCAACAAAAAATAAAGCTGTCAGCGGTTCATGGCAGCCTCATGGACAGAGAAGGAGATTAATAAAAAGAACATAACAATAATTTAATAGCCAACTCTGCAGTTAAATGTAATTTTTCTTCATTAGCCAGGCACAGTAACTAGTTTGGGTAAAATATAATGTAATAACCAGAGGTCAGTGTGGAGACTGTATTCCGTTGGGAAGGAGAAATAAAAAATAGCAGAAAAATTGCCCAGGAGAAACATGACTGGAATTCAAGGTTAAGCCCATTTCCATAGCAGTACTGTATATGCAGATAACATTTAGAGACACTAGCATCTATCAGAAAGAAGCATTATTTAAAATGTGTTGTAGCCTAAAATTACACTTCATTAATTCCTGTTTGCAAGAAGATCGTGTCTAATAATTTCCTCTTGGAGCTATTGGTTTTTGCAATTGGACCATTAAAGATTTTGATTCTTGTTCTACTTATAAAGTTATTCATACTCTTGCAAACACAATTGCCAATTCCTTGATCTTTTTAAGTTTTGCCCCAATGGCATTCTCTTTTTCTCCAGGGAAAGCAGCTGCACATACATCAGGAATTGTAATTAGTTTTGCATCAATCCAGAATAAAAGCCATGTATCCAGATAACCAGTACACTCCAGCATTCCAGACACACAGGATAAATTCCTGTAACAG
This sequence comes from Chloroceryle aenea, assembly GCA_013399075.1. Taxonomy (NCBI): domain Eukaryota; kingdom Metazoa; phylum Chordata; class Aves; order Coraciiformes; family Cerylidae; genus Chloroceryle; species Chloroceryle aenea. The sequence continues at coordinate 735,893 of VWZY01002772.1, read as the reverse complement.
CCCAATACTGTTCCCAGTTGCATCATTGCTGCTTTACCACAGCTCTGACAAATACACAATTCCTCATGAACACTTAATGCAGAATCAGACTTAAATGCCTATTAAAGTATGTGTGGCAGCTTACAGAATATCACATATTCAAAGTATTCTGGAGAAATGAGATGTGAAGGAAAAAATAACCACCAGCTTTAATTCCCTGGGGGGTGGGAACATCCTGACCACTGTCAAGAAAGTGTATTAAAGTCTCACATTCAAAATAATTTGGAAGCATGCAGAACAGAGTGGTTAGATGGCTAGGCAGGGACACAAAGTCATGTGGCCAAACTGTTTGAATAGAACTGTCATGAATCTGTTCAGAATACATCTGTGTCTGATGTTACCAGTAGCAGTAGGCAGCACATTCCACCATTATAAGTATTATTTGTAAATCTCAAACTCTTCTCAGTAATATTAATTATTCACATTACTGACCCGAGCTCACAAAAAGATTGAACCAAAGGGAGGTAAGCAATTAAAGACGGGTGGTCAGTGCTGGTGAAAAATAAAAAGCCCAAGCTTGCCTGAAGTTCTTTTCATCCTGACTCGATGTGGTGTTTAGTGACTCTGCTGTACAGATCTGCTGTACAGACAGAACAGTCTTTCTAAATTTACTGGTGGGACAATCAAAACTACATCCAGTCCTGAAGACACTGAAGTGCATGCTCAACTTTACACAGAGTCAGCCTTTGAAGTCAAGGAGGATGGTCACCCAGATTACACACCCAAGGCATGCATACAGATTCCCATACCATCAGGGTTTCACAGTCTTCATTATCTCCCAGCTTATAAATACCTATGACTTGTTTCCATTCTCCTACAAGAAAACCAGTGCTATGAATCTTCCAAAACATTTGGCCATGGCTGGCAAAGGTATTATGTACATGGGGAGGAATTTTGGAACTCCACACCTATTTTGCACTCCTTAAAGATTAGTAAATTAAATTCCTCTGTGTATTTTGGGCATCCCTAGCACCTGCGGTGACTGAAAGCATCTTGTGGTACCAGCACGTGCTGTGGTTCTGTGGCCGGGGCTCATTCTTGTTGGTGATTTTAAAGATGCAGCCTCCTCAAATTCAGACACAAGCTTAGCTGTCCCTAGATCAGTGCAATGTATGTTGGCACAACAAGTGCAAATATTTGTAATCATGTCTCACCGGGGTGCCTCATGACCTGAGAGCAAAGAGCCAGTACATAGTTAAAAGTGAGGAAAGTGCTTTCAGACAGGTAAGGCAACTTTTCAACATTATATGAATTCTGTTAGTTTTACATGTCCTGAATTTATTCTACAAATTGAAAATTCTCTTGTTTTGACATTTGCCTGAGCAGAAATGTCATTCCTAGAACCTGCTTTTGAGCTCCTGCCTGAAAATCTCTCAGTGAAAGTAGCTGTCATCTGAAGAGGCAGCAAATCAATGCGAGAAAACTGTGGTGGTTGATAAACTTCCTGCTTTCCCATTCCCTGAAGCAACGAGCTCTGAAAGGCTTCTTAAAGACAGAAAAATCAGATACATACCAAAGGTCACAGTCAATGTTTTCTAGAAAATTTTAAGCTTGAGCATCTACTAAAGCTTTGTTCACATAAAGAAATATCAATTTAACTAAATTTGTTTAAATTTTTTAAACTTATTTGGTGAAGTGGTATTCTGCTCCTGGGGGGACACGTCAGATGATTTAATACAATCTAAAAAGCCAGTTGCTTTGCTCTTACTAAGACCAAAAAGGCACAAAACTGAGGAAGATCCAGTTATGGCACAAATACAGTCTACAGCTGAGGGCACAGTTATAGCCTGTACCAGTCCATTGGCTCAGTGTGACCATACCAGCAGCATAGCAATGGGGAACAGATACGGCAGCTAAACAGCATCTCCACTCTACCTGAAAGGGAAAAAACTTGCTGCTTTTTTCCCCAGGCCCCTTGTGTAACATTTCTCAGTCCCTGCAGGAGACCAAAGGCACTTCAAACATTTCTCTTTCCTGTCTGCCAGTGAGCTAAATTCCCTCATCCCTTCTCCCCTTCCTTCCCACAGCTGACCTGGAGTAAATCCTGCCTTCGGATTTGAGCCATACCTTGAAGATGCTTCCAAAACCAGTGTGGTTGCAAAATGGTACACCTTATCTTATATGGCTACACTGGCACAACTACAGACTATTCTGTTGGCTTACTTTATGGCTTTCAGGAAGGTGGGGAAATAATGCTGCATGTTCAGCAAGGCCTCTGCTATCCTGCCTGCACCAGTGCAGACAAACCAATAATAAAAATGTGAGAAGTGCAGGTTTTATAACAGCATTTCACTGGGAGTAACTCACTGGCTTTAAAACAAAACCTGTCAGGTTTAAGAAAGAGGCTGAATGCAGTTGTACCTGTGACAGCAGTAGGCTGGATACAGTGATCCAAGAAGTCCTGTATTTTAAAGTAAGAAAGAAAATGAAAGTACTAAAGCCTTGAAAAAAAAGACCTGGGCCTCGAAAAGAACAACAGCAGAAAGAAGCTAGTTAGTTACACATTAGCCAACACACGTGCTCCTATGTGGCTTCTGTGACTGGCTTGCTGAAGCTCCCAGAGAGATGCACATAATCCAGCAGGGCCAGGGCAGTCTGCCACNCTCCATCCCCACTCCATTTCTGAGACACACAGCAATCTTGAAAAAGAGGGAGAGGGGAGATCATCTTTACAGGCATGGCAATGCAGCCACAGCTCCTAGCAGCCAGGAGACTGAGCAAGCTATGATTTGTGGTACTAGAGTAACTAGAGACCTTCACTGCAATCAGGGTGCTACGGACAACATGCTGTGAAAACACGTGCTGAGAGGTCATTCCTATATGGAACAGTATTTGCCTTTAAAAAACCAAGATAGACAAATAAAGAGAGGGAAAATAACATCCAGAAGGTGAGTTACCATTCAGAGGCAGATGCTTTTGTCTCCATTCCATACCTTCTACCTCCAGTTCTTCAAACCAACACCCATTCTGTGGAAGTCCACTAGCCAGAAATAAATAATATTTCATTGATATAAATATTTAGTGTACCCCTGCCAAAATAAAAAATACAACAGAAAAAATTGGGTTTTGTAAGGCAAAGAGCAAAGAACCAATTCAATCCCCTTGGAATTTCTTTTGGAAATCAAAAGGCACTTGGAGTAAACATTTGCCAGCTCGACAGTTTGAAATGTCCTATACACATCTCTCTAATAGCCTCTGTAATAATTGACAGAGCACAATACAGAGAAAAGATGCCAGCACATCACAAATATGAGGCTGTTGAGAGGATTAAGCATAATCCTGTCTCACCAATGAATAAAGAAAATAAGAAATAGAACTGTGTTGTGTTGAATAGCACTGAGTCAAAGATACACTTATGACAAGCTTTTGGGGTTTTTTTGCTCAACAGAGCTTCACTGAGAAGGTCATGCATGAATTCTGAAAAAATGGCATTATTACTGAAGAATGTCAGGCAAAGCAGGAAATAATCTTTAATTAATTTGTGAGAAACTTTCATTTGGCAGACACAGTCTGCCAAAGAAAGAAAGAACAGTAGCTTTCTTATTAAGCTGATAAAATTGACCAAAAGTGAAAAAATCCCATAGTTAAAAAGCATTAGAGCAATGGATTTTTACTAGGAGATGTAATAGAAATCCACAGGGAATCCTGGTAATACTCATTGGAGTTTTTCTCCTGAAATCAAAGGTATTTCTGATAGAAGTGTAAAGAAAGAATCTTAGCACTTTCTGGTTTTCTAGACTTTGCCTCAGCATTTGATCTCAGACCCTGTAAAACACAAGCAGGTTCAAACTTAATCATCAATTCCAACAATCCAAAATACAATACTCTGTGTTTTCTTATCAGTGTTATTGTCTTTGCAATTCCATTTCCAATTGCCACATCCACCCCCCACCAGCTTGCACAGGTATTAAAGAGATATTTTTGTCGTTTGTAAAATACCAGAAAAACTTGAGATAATAGGTGCTTCATAAAGGTTATGTGGGATTTTAGTGAAACTGGGACAAACCACTAGTTTCAAACATAATTGGCTACAATGGGAAAACTGGAGCATCGGTAGAAAACTGGGACATGCTATGTGTGAGGTGCTAATATTTATCCTAATGTGGCAGATCTGTCTCAGTTCATCAGAGCTCACCCCTATATTTAGGGGTGTGAGCAAAAGAGAGCTAAAAGAATTTCATCTTTATTTGAAAATGTTTCCTGGGAACAGGAGGCAATTCAGCAAATCAATGTGTTTGTTTTTCACATCCACAAGCCAAAATTCAAATCTAGCTTAAGCCTAAAGGGAAACAAGTTGGGCAATTTCAACATAATCCCTTCAGAAATGTATTCTCTTCACATGAACGCTGCTCAGCACAGTAGCAGCTCTGTGCAGAAGCCTCACACTGAAATACAAGAACTGCTACAGTTTAGGTTAAGAAGGAGAGTCTTTATTGGCAGCATTTATAATAATATCCTATAGAAATTCATACACAGTCTTAGCATATTGACATCCTGTAAAGGAAATGTGGAAAACTTGCCTAGGAGCTGCCTGCATTAATCTTCATTCTATCCTCTCCTGGCATTTTTCCCAGTTTCCTATTCCCGAAGTTCACAATATCTGTTTTTAAAGGAACACACTGACCCTTATAGAGTAGGGCCCAGAAAGCCTAATTTGCTACTAGTTTTAATTTTTACATCTTCTTTCCCTATAACAAGCAGGTTTTGAAGTGTAGTTTCTAACAAGCCAATGGAAAACAGTCTTTATGTGAGCAAACTTGGCATGGACATGAGACAACTAAAGAATGTACATTTATTGCACCACTGGACCTTATGGAGAGTGCATAATATAAAGGAGCCATATGCAATGAAGCTAAAGCTTATGGTCCAGCCTCACTAGTGCACATCAACACTGTCCAACAGCTTGTCTCAGGCTTTAAGCAGATACCCGGGCGCTGGTGTCCTAGTTTAAGTAACAAGACTGTTTTCAGCCACAGCCTACAAACTCCTTGCCATGATCAGCAGTAATTTTGCCTTTGTGGATTTGGTACGGCGAGGAGGTTTGACACAGACTGGAGGCTCCTAGTGCCTCCTCGGGCTGAGAAAGGGAGAGGTGAGTTCAGAGCCAGGCAGCTGGTAACTGCTCTGCAGACATACTCATTTGACAGTTCCCAAGCCTATGCACACCTCACAAAGCTCAGTGCAGCCCAGGCGAAAGACACTGGTGGGACCGAGTGTTGCTGCCTTCTCCAGTCCATGCTGTGGAAGGCAGGCAATCAGACTGCATCTCCTTGAATCCCCTGGCAAACGGGGCTTGCCAAAGTGTCCTGTTGAGAAGATGTCACAGTCATGTTCTCCAGTGAAGAGACTGCAACAGCACGGCAGGGGCAGAGGCAGCGCGATATCTTGGCACACGCACAGCAAGCTAGAGGGACAAGCAGTGCTGTAGCCGAGCAGCTGTACCTGTGACTATCCCAAAATGTCTTGCCCCGTGCAAGTCTTAGCAGGGTAAGAGAACAGTACTTTCTAAAGCTTTCCTAAGCAAAGTTCCCCTCTTGCAAGGCTGTTACCCTATAGCTCCTGTCATATACAGCATTAGATTATATACTGTGCTAACAGAGACACAAGACTAGCAATTCTAGGTCGAGCTTTGTACACTTTAAAACCAGAGTAGCTGTGCTGAGTCTCATAAACCTGAAAGAAGAGTTTATCCCTCACCAGTACTGTGAGAATGTGAGGACAACGCGAGATGACCATGTAAATTAAATACAATGCACCTTTTATGTATTGGAGATCAAGAATATCTTTGTTTCTCACATTTTGAAGTTTTCCCTCTGATGCATGAACATAATCCCCACTGCTCTCTGCGAGGTGATCCATGCCCCAATTCCCATTATCCTGGCACACTGCTCTCAGTGACAGGGGACACAGAGGACAAAGACAACAATAGAAGAGCCATTATTAAGGCAGGTAAAACTTCCCACAAGAGTAAGTCTTAAAATATGTGTGTTAGATGAATAGACACAGAAACCGTTTGCCTGAGGTTGCCTTTATTACTCGACTGAAAAGACATCTAGGAAAAAAAGATATTTCTACTGCCTTGGCAAGACAGCCAGCCTGTATTCACTCCCTGAACACACTCATTCACAGCTTTCCCTCATTTTTATACAAACACTATGGTCTGGTCTAGCCAAAGTTTCACCCCCTACGGCTGATGTAATCTGCAGCTTGGCTTTATCAGTTGTGCATAGCAAAGTAAGGAGACCACAGCAAGGCTGGCTCCTTGCTCCTACCAGCTCTCCTACCCCACCTGGGCTGGCTGCGCAAAGGACCAGCTGCTAAAACAGGTTCAGCACCCTGTGGTGGAGCACCTTGTGTCAAGGGCATTTGCCAGCAAAGCCCAGTGCCTGCTTCGTTCCCCAGTGTTACCGTGAAATAGAGAGGACACAGCCCAGTGCACTGCACTGTGTTTCAGGTGTTGTTTGGAGACGGACTGTACAGCGTGGGGTTACCCACCTGCATAGTCAAACCTGGGGCAGTCCCTACAACCAGCAATAGCAGTTTAGAAATCTTTTGATTAAAAACAAAACAAAAAGTATCTAGGATTCTTTGTTTTCTGGGCTTTCTGTTTTTCAAGCCCTAGTTTCTCACTCTTGAGACCCTAACCACTCTTAAGTGAGAACTGGAAGCATTTTGTTTTCGGACAAAATCTGGCAGCGTGGCCTAATCACATGACTTGAGGCTGCTAAGGAAAAAAGAAAAAAAAAGGAGAAGAGGAAAGAAGAGTATGAAATACCTAAAAAAGCATGAAAACTAGCAATATCCAATGGAGTATTATATTCCACAAAGCTAACATCCAAAATTACTTTGTTTCTAAGAACTATTGTAACACAGCAGAAAGCAAAGTTTATTAAAACCCCCCAGGTTTACATTTTACTTGCAGATAAAAATGTCAAATTCTGGCAGGGTGAAAGGCCAGGCGAAGACCTTTACTTTATCTGTCACTCATCATTTTTCAGAACATCTTTGCTTGTTACTGGAGTGCTGAAATTTTGCAGCAGTGAAATTTCAATATATGGGAACAGGGACAAAGGGTAAAGAGAAGCACATACAGAAGGAAGCTCGTCAAAGAGCTGCCAAACACACCAAAGTGGCTTCTGAGTTTGTTTCATCCCAACCATGCAGTAAATACAAAAAACAGAGGAAGGATATCTTATAACTGAACACTGGCCTGGGGACAGCCGAGTACAGTTCCCAAATATTTCATAAACTTTCAGATTCAGTTGTCATCTTACAAATATACAAAGGAAAATCACGTTTCCTTTCTTGCACTCTTGTTCTGTCCTTTTTCTTCATATTGTGAATCAGTCTCTTAATTTATATGAGCTACTTAGCAAAAGGAAGCTCTGATCTCAGCAGGGCCCTGTAGCTGCTGTAATAGCAAATAACTGGGGAGAATGCTAAACCAAAGCCCACCTCAAACCTTTGCAAAAGTGTGGATTTGGATTTGCCTTTAGGAGCGGGAGCATTTCTGCTGTAAAAGGACTTCTACCTCTGAGCTAGTTGTGAGCAGATATCCCATGGTTCTTACTCTAGCAACCTCTAGCTTTTTGACAAAAATACTTAAAGAAATCTAAAAATACAGTAAGGAATAAAACACACTGCCTGAAATTCTACCTTCCCCCCCTAATCCTACGCCTTTTATTCTGAAATGGACAAATGGCAAAAGCAACAACGAAAGGGTGATTATTAATCTTTGATCCTGAGTCACTTTCTCCTACAGTGCCCTATTCTTCATCTCAGGAAGTGCGATACAAGAACACTCCCACAGCCTGATTAAGGTCCAGGTATGGGGTCACACAGTGCACAAAGAGAGCTGTAGAATTTCAGAGAGCGATGTGTATTTAATGTCTGACTAAATGCAAGCACGATAAAGAACGAAATAATGAACATTCCTAATGATTGTCATAACTGTGAAACTACCACAGAACTGCTTGAGGTAATTGTGATAAGAAATGGAGGTGCTTTTTAAGAAAGAAATGACCAAATCTGTTTTCCAGAGGGTTGGCCTGGGTGATTACAAAACAGAACTCGCTGAGAATGCCAAATTGTTGGAAAATGGCAGCGTGCCCTTCTCAACAGAAAACAGCAAAATGGACCTAGGTTTTACTGGCTCACCCGAAAGCTAAGGAATCAGAACTGAAAACAGCCTACGTGAGGTAGCTAACAACTGGGATTTCAGGTTTGTCAGCAAAGAGATGCCTAGAGAAGGGTCAGAGGTTACACCTGGAGATTTAGAAGATAAAGACAAAGTTCAGATAGGCATCAAACCCATCTGGTCCCTCAGAAAGTGAATCATCATTAAATCCAGTTTTTATGAGAACAACTTGGCTTCAGATGCAAAATTCATTACTTTCCAGGGAAGATGCTCAGTCCGGCTCTCCCTTTATTTCTTCTTCTCCTAACTGAAAAATGAGAAGAAATATTAAAAAAAAACAAAAAAACCCAAAGTCTGAATTCTAAAAAGACTCCACAAACAAAGCAGCTGTTGCAGGAGCCCCACACAATCCCAGCTGACTAAAATAGCATCCCGCCTGCAAGCTCTTAACTACTGCTCCCAGTGAAACTGACTTTTATGATGACAAGTTTTCTACAAGGGATTTGCAGCTCTCTGAAAAGCATTGAAATTGCAGATGACAACAAAATTGTCTCTCTCTGAGAGCGGGCAGCACAGGGAGGGCGACAGTCTCGCAGCCAGCCCACTTTGGGAATGGCAGCCACGTCCCACCGCCCTGCGTTGGGCAGGAGCCTCTCTTTTCACCAACACAAAGGAGGACGTGTGAGCATGAAATCCACTTTGAGCACTTTCTTCACAGAGCCAAGTCTAAAAACTGCTTTGGCTTGGCCACCATGAGGAGCTGCATTTTGATGTTCAAAGTGTCAGAAAATACCTTTTTTTTTTTCGCCTGTATCATTCATAGGATTTTTATGTTCTAAATCACTTTAGAAATCCAGCTTAAGGATTTGATTCTTGCTATCAGTGGATTTTACAGAGAATCCGAATGGGAAATGTCTGTAAAGATTACGGGAAATCAGTAGCTTTGCTGGTAAATGAAAAGTCCCTTGAGATTTCTGCATCCTTGGTCAGATATGAGAAAGCAACCTTCTTCTCTGAACTCATGCTTTACACCTGTACAGAACACGACCAGATTTTAAAGGTTATTAGCAGGAAAGAACTGGCAAAACTTTAGGACAAACTCAACATTTCATATGCATTTTACCAGGCCTAACAGCAATTCAAGATGTATCAAGAACTCTGCTCAGCTGATCAGCCAATGAGCAACCTTCTAACTCAGATGAAGCATTTATGTTCAGATAACACAAAGGCTTACTCACTTCTTCTGGCAAAAGACTTCTTTAATCTGTTAGAGAAATTTTGTTTACACTGAACAGAAAGGCAGCGTTTGCAACCATTTAATAACAAACTAATAAAACAGCATACACTTTTAATTTAAAGCTGGACTTAGTCATTCTGGAAAGTCGGGAAGTATGAAAATATGTTGGCTCCTAGCAGGAGGGCTGTTGTTCTGACAACTGATATAAGTAGAAGAATAAAGATTTTATGGCCTTGTTTCTGCATACACCTGTGAAAAAAACCAAACACACACAAACCCAACCAAATTCCAAACAATCTGCTTGGGAAGGCTCAAGAAAAGCCATAGATTATAAAGCTCTGGAAATCCTTGGTCTCATCACATATCAGACATATATTTCACATTCAAATGTTACTTACAGCAGTAAGTGGCCAGTACAGTTCATGTCCTGTGTGACTCAGAGCCTGCAGTCAAATACACTGGTTTACAAACCGGGTGTCAAGGACGCTTGTCAATATGTTGGAAAAAAAGCAGAGCCATCACTGATAATTCACACACTGCAAAACCCCTACACGTTTTGTATAATAATTACTTAAAATAAGAACTGACCTAAAGACAGCAATAGCTACCAAAGATTAAGCACAGGTATTTCAGTGTGGTGGCTCTTAATTATGTCATTCTTAACCTTTCCTATTTTTTCGTTTCTAAAAAAGCTGCTGCATCCATCTACTGTACTGGAAAATTCAGTGCAATGAATGGTTCTAAATTTGGGATGCGGGACACTGCAGCTGTGATAACATTTCGGAAGTGGAAGGCATAATAGATACATGACATATTTAGATAAGACAACTATATTTAGTCAGAAATGAAGCTTCATTTTGGCTACCCTTGGCAAGTGCACTAATCTGGCTAATCAGTTCAGATAGACTGTATTCCAGCTCTCCTCCTCACCTACAAGATACCACATACTGTGACCCCCTCTCACTCTTTGTCTTCTGAAAACTAACAGGTACCACAGGAGAAAAGTCATCATAAACTTGTCCCATAGCATTTCTGCTACCCTTTCCCTAAGCACCCAGTAGCAGATACTTGGAGGTAGGCCAGCAGCCTGTCTCCTCCAGTATGCCCTGACTTAGCGCAGCCATGCTCTCCCCCAATTTTCTCTCCTCTCTCCCGATTGCTTTGGTTGGTCTCCTCCAAACAGATCGAATTATCTGCTGATCCATTTCTGCTAAGTTCAGCATTTTGTTGTACCAAGAGATAATGCAGTCTACTATATCTCTTCTACTTATTTCAAGCTTAAAACATTGCTCTGTGACTGGATCATTTTTCATCTTTTTTTCTCTTTCCTAGCAACTTCTCCTCATTTACGTCCTTTCCTCCTTTAAACACATCTTGTCTTCAGAGTAATCCATCCTGCTTTCTTAGGTCTAAGCCTGGTTTCTGTTGGATCTCATTTTGACACATACTTGACTTGTCACTTTTAGATAGCAAGTGTCTTCTATCACATGGAAACATCATTGACAGCACCAAGTAAAGTGGCAGTTTTAAAATCAGACTCCAGGCTCCCAAGTCAGGAGCTATCAGACACATGGTTATAAAATTCACTATTGCATTTTCTTGATAGAAAGAGATTTTTAATACATTTCAGTGAAATGAGTCATTGTGGTCAAGATCTGAATGCAGTTAGTATTTTGTATTATTGAGACAGATTTTCATTAAGAAAACACACAAGTATTAAGGTTAATTATTTCCAAACTAATCCATACAAATTTCTCCAAATATTTTTTAATTTATTCATTAATTATTTTTTTTTTAGCAATTAGCAGTAACATTTTTCAAGTACTGCTGTAGCTCTGGTCGCCAGCCATGAAGGGATAAGGAGCAGTGGATCTACTGGCACAGTGCTAATGATATACTATAACTGGGATTTGGGCACCTGCAGCAGGGCAGTAGTTTTGAGCTTCTCCGACAGCAAACAGTCCAGCAAACTGAGTTAGGTGTTTACAGCTGAAGGAAACTGTGGGTGCTAATGAGCCTGATCCAGCATGCAGCTTAGACACAGAGCGCTCCCAGTCTGCAACTCCACAGCGCTTAGACCCACCTCTGAAAGGGCTGGAACAACCTCACCTCCCAGTGCACTCAGTGGAAACTGTTTCCTGTAGGTCTGAAGAACAGGTTGCACCACACAAACACCCGCCCATTGCCAGTTCTCGCTCTCGGGTATAGCAGTGAAACAGCACTGATTTCAGTGGAGTTACACCAGCAAATACGGCAACAACCAGCTTTAGGTTATCCATAGTGTGATGAAATTTATACAACACCCCTGAAATTTCACAGAGATTACACAGGCATATCAATTAGGTCTCCAAGAATTTTAAAACTCAGTACCCGAAATTAGGCACCATTCATTATTTTTATCCCCGCTGAGCTCCCAGATTTGATGCCCTGGATTTGAATTTCTCTTGCAGTACTTCAGTGTACATTTTGACAAAAGAATTAAGCTGCCAGAGGCATACTCTCTTAGCTTATTACACCAACACTGCTCTCTTGTGGCAGACACTTAAAGTGAAATATTGATCTCCTGTTCTCTGCATACCACAACTATAATACAATCCAGTCGGTAAAGGACATATACAAAACAAATCACCAATAAAAATGGATGTTCAGATTGCTGATAGATAAGAGAGACAAGAAGTGACAACATATCATTAGATTTGCCTTCCCAGATCTAAAATATTCAAAGATTTTGCATAGTAAGCACTGCTATTGCAACTCTCTTTTCCAACCTGTTCTGCTGAGATACATTTATCAGACCAAACCTAGCAACCATTCTGGGCATTTTCCAATGTCTTTCAGAAATTCAACTCTTTCTCTCAAAAATGGAGCATCCTTATTTTTATTTTTTAACCCTCAGGATTATCTGATGAATCCACTGTTTACTAGCAAGTCAGCCACTTCCTAATTTTTCCTCAAAAGCAGTAAAAATGATTGTTTCCCAGGTCTTACTCGTGTTAGGAAGCTAGAAGATAGTTAAGTAAACAGCTTCAAGCATAAATTTCTTTTTATTTGAAGAGTGCCAAGTAGGACAGAAATTCAATCACCAGGAGGACTCTGTGGCCAAGTGACTAGCGAGTACATGCCTAAAAATGGGAAAGAGATTCCCAGGTTGCAGTTCATATATATCCAAAGCATCAAAATCCTACCCAGGTTCTACAGATTTTTATGATCATGGGCTCCAAGAATACCACTGATGCCCTAGCCGAGTAATTCTTCCCTGGATAAACATCAACCAGGAGGTTTGTTACCTTTTTTCTTTGTACATTAAAAATGAAAAATAAAAAAAGTGGTTTTTTTTTCCTTCAGCCCATTAGGAAATGACTAAATTGTACACAGCATGCACAACCACCATTAAAAGGACAAATATCCCTTGAACAGGCATGCACGGGCACACACGGCATAAAAACCCAACACATTCATACAGATGTAGTCACAAGACATTCATTTAAAACATAGTGTTAGTGACACTTCACCACAAGGTTCACAGCACTAAAATGAATCAACAATAAAGGGCCACACTGACATCAACAGAGTTAAAACAATAGACAATGGAGAAGTCAGTTAAATGTTTGTACTCCTGTGTGGTAACTCATTGGATCATTATTGCTTTTTTTTTTTTTAATGCTATTTAATACATTCATGTACTGCCCAGAACTGAGTAGGTGGGATCACCAGTGAAAGCATGTGCTGGATTTTTGCCAAGCCCTTCCCATCCTCTGCCTTTGCCTTCCTTGATGCACAATAAGACTTTCACAACCCCAAGCTTCTTTACCCTTGTTAGTGGAAAAGAGAGCCCTCTAGATGCAAGTCTCTGCTCTAGCCACCAGGTTATTTTGTCACTCGGGTCTCAGGTGCAGGACTGCCCTTCCAACTCTCTCACCTTTTGCAATCACACCCTATCTGTAGAAAGGCTTTGCATATGCCATGCTTTTGGCAAGCAAGTTAATTGAGCAGTTTCCTCAGGACAGCCCCTGGGCATTGAACATCTCTGTCCTCTCGGCTTTTCCAGAAAGGTCATGACAGCAACATCAACACTTGTTTAAGGTTCCTGTAGCTTTTGCTCTGTATATGTGTAACACTGAACAAACAACAACCCCTGCCAAGGCTGAGAACTGCAAGTCCCCAGCCCTCACCCAGCAGCTACTGCAGGGGACTGCAGAGGCAGGGACCCCACTGGCCAAATAGATCCTGTAACTCCCCACAAGGAAAGACCAGCTGCAGCTCCAGGACACAGTTGGAGGACAACATCCTTCATGGAAACCCTGCCCTGTTCAAGCACACACAGCTTTTTAAACTCACCACATAAAGATGCACAGCCTTAAAAAAGAGTCACAGGCTGATTTTGCTTTGCCAGTGATGACCCGACCTGTGACAGGACACAGGCGTCTGGTATTTTACGCAACTCTCGTGTTTTGATTGCATGTCACACTCTGGCAGATCTTTAGGTTGAACGGTACGATGAGCTTTTAGATTTCCTTTCTCACAGCTTCATATTGTATGCCACTACAGGAATGAACTTGTCAACTCAGATGCAAAATGAATGAATGGCTTTTAATCACTTTGATAATGTTAACGTTATTGCTTTGACAGGATAGCAGCAGATACAGTTTGCTGATTCAGCCACTTGTGTAACGATCTAATGGGCTTTTCTGACTAATGCCATGCTCTAAAAATATACACTGGATTAATAGATGATATTCTGCTATACTGAAAAACAGGCTCATTAAGACAATTCCTCTGAAAACTGGCATTTTTATGACAAGATACTGAAGCATTTAATTACCCTGTATCCTGACAGAGCTGAAATTAATTAAAGAGAAAAAAAAAAAAGTGCAGCAACGTAGCAGATCTTGAGGTAGGAAGAGACGTCAATAGCCAGTAGTGTGCAGGGGAATCTGAGAACTGCAAGGCTGTTTCCCCAGAGGAAATGGTCTGTTGATAGGCTACAGATTGTGGTCCATTTACACAGAACAGAAGGCCAGCTTCTGAGGGCAGGCTTGTCATTACGGAGCAATTAATTTTCCCTGCTGTAGTCTGTGCCAGGAGAATATCAGCTGCTCTTAGAGGACAGTGGAGTCAGAGGTTTGAGAGGGCAGAGGAGTCTTCAGTGGTATTTGAGGTAAGGGACTTGTTTTCACTGCAGTGTTAGCTTTTACTATCCACCCTGAAGCTCATTCCCCACTCTTCAGTTGAGTATGCGAGAAGTAAAAACCCTGCTCGGCCGCAGCGTGCAGGAGGTGGCTGGCGTGGAGGTTTCAGCAGCGCTGGCACTTGTGACTGTTGTGCGGGAAGCTGCTCCCGTGACTCCGAGTGCAGCCCCGCAGGCAGCTGCCTTGGCGTCACTGGGTGACCGCACTCTAACGTAAATGCAGATGGCATTAGCTCACCGTTGTTGCTGGTCCTGCCATCAAGCATGAAAACAAACCTTACACCATCCCTGTGGCTTTTTGGGCAGAGATTTGCTGCACTCTGACATAGCTGTTTGTGCAGCAGCACGGTAAGCCGAACCAGAGGAAAGATTTTTAAAGGCTGGTTGTTGTTTTGGGGTTTTTTGTGGTTTTTGTTTTTTTTTTTTTTAATCAACNTTTTTTTTTTAAAAAACCAAATAAAACCCAATGTTTTTTTTTTTTTTTTTCCTTTCTCAAACTATATTGATTCTCACTCCAGTTTAACCACCCTGATGCACCAGTCACCTTGCTGACACAAGAGAAAAGAGAGTGGAAGAGTGAGTGACCCACTCCATGGAGACCTGGGAACACCACCTAATTGCCTGCATAGTTAAGTACATACACAGGCTAAAAAGATGAGGAAGCAATGAACTAGTCGGTCCCCCTAGCGCTGCCTTGCCTTTGACTGTCATTGAGAAGTCATCATGGGAAGGTCCCTGCTCGCTCTCTTCCTACTGTCAGTGGAGCGGAGTAGCCCTGCATCTGCTGCGCATTGCTGCCTGCCTGGGAAAGGTGACCCTTCTTCGCAGGAGACTGCAGCAGTCCCCTCTTTGTGTGAGCCACTCCTCTCGAGCACAGTCAACACCTCTGTCCGGGATATGCAACACTTTTATTACTGCAATTAACAAAAAGAAGCTGCTGCAGAGAGGGACAGGTACTATCCTTTGAAGAAACATATCCAACTACAGAACGTTCAGCAGATCTCTTCCCTCTGTCATAGAGGATAAAAGGACTGAAAACAGCTGAATGAACATAAACAGCTCACAAATGGCTTGTTAATAAGTGCGTTGGATCTAATGATCTGTGAAACTGAAATGAGATTATTTGGGTTATCTCATTAAACAAGAATAATAGCAATAGTAACCAGGCAATAATTAGGAGTGGGCCAATCCAAGGACAAACTAAATAATAAGGCCAAAAGACTCTTAATACTCTGCATGTTTGTGCCTGTACTTCCCCATCCAAAAGCTATGAAGAAATTGAGGATCCTGGTTAACCAAACGGGCTGATTTTCAGAATGAGTGGCAGTTAGGTCAAAAGGTCCGTGGTATTGAAGCCTGAAGTAACTGCTGTTGTGCAAACCCTACCGCTCCTGCTGCCTTCCCTAAGCACTCTTGACCTAACAGGAAGAGCAGGCAATATAATACACAGTGCAGTAGTAAAAGGCTTTTCCAGGGAAGTGGATAAAGGAATCTAAGAAGTTAAGACAAACTGCTCCAAGGCCCAGAGCTTCCACACAGCACTGTCCTCCGATGGGTTTCCTAAGGCAGCATGTTCTAGCTGCACTTACTGCTCCAGAGCTCAGAGACCACACCACAGCACAGCAACAAACTATGGGCTGCACTTACAGAGATTTTAAACTCAGAATCGTGCATCTTATTGGTCAGAACACAAAGTGTTTATTTCCCTTCGTTTCCCGTCTAAGGCTTTGCTTTCACATACTGAATTAACATTAGCAAAGCAAAAAAAAGGGTAATGGAAGGAATCTACTTTGAAGAAAGACATCTTTGCTACTAGAGTTATTTTATTAAGAACAGAAACTGCAGCCCTACCTAAAACACTCATAATTCTCCACAGGTTCAGCACAATTTGGATCTTGCTTTTGTAGCAAGTTTGAACTATAAAAGAACCATGGTTTTTAAAAGTTAATTTTAAAGATGACAATGGCTTGGTAGACATTGAAAGACAAAGAGGAAGGAAAAAATAAAAGCAAATGCAATGACTGCTCAATTACCCTGAAGGGTAAAGAGCTAGAACTACCTCTAACACAAGAAAAGCACTCAGAGTAATGAAAGACTGAGGGAGGAAAGGTTTGAACAGTCACAAGAGGGGGAAAAAGACTTCACTAAGAAATTCCTAAACTGATTTGGGGTCCCTTTGAGAGGAACTATGACACTGTTACATATAAGACTAATTATCCTGATTTTCTGGGTTTTAACATCCCCTCACAGGGCTGCTCGGGCTGTGACCTGCATGCTACACACAGCACACTGGGCAGGGCCAGGAGTCTGCACCACAGCTCCTTTCTCTCGGCCTTCTCCCTTTTGTTCACAAATCTATGTGGGTCACACAGCACGGAGGGGAAGAGAGTCTCTCAGAAAATGCATTGGTGGCAGCAGCCTCCTGGTACTGGGACTGCACAAACTCATCTCACACCATTCCCCACAGCTGCTGGGTTACGACGCCAAGCATTCATGGGCTGAAAGCCTGCTGACACAGCAAGCCTCCTCCGGCACCAGTGAGCTACCTGACCTGTGCACCCACTCACTTCTCTGCTGCCTTGAGCCAGCAGCCAGGCAAAGCTGAACTCTGCAGTAGGCAGGACAGCAAAGAGCATTTAACAGAAAGCTGTGCACCCAAAGGGATCCTGTTCCACCTTCCACTCCTTCACTACCTCTTTCCTTACATCAGATCTAGTGTCTGCAGACTGAGCTGCAATAGTGACTACACCACACTGCACCTGCAGCAGTAGAAGGCTAGTACACCAACATTAGTCACACAGTAAACTGCATCCTACATAGCTGATGAGAGAACTTGGCACCCTACTCACAGGGTGACTGCAAATGAGGGCGTCAAAGACGTCACTGGCAGGAGGGGTGAAGAAGATGAGTTAAAAGAAAACAGCCCTGCACCTTGTGCACAGGAAACATATCCAAAGTGCACAGATACAAAGAGATTCTTCACACTCTCTTCACCCCTAGAGCAACTTAAAGCCTACCTACATCGACATATAAAAGGTTTGGCTCTTCTCACACCATGGAACAGGAAAGGCTCCCATCACCAGGAGCCAGCCTAGATGCAGATGGCAGCTCATTCTGCTGCCTGGGAAACTGAGGGAAAATGTAGTTGCCAATCCTCCATAAAGAAACAGCTGTCTGCAATTCATTGTGTCCTGCATCAAACTGGAGGGCGATTTCTTGTTCGAAAGCAGAGCAAACTTCCTGGCAATGAGAATATGATGCCTGCAACTTGAACAGGTGGAAGGTTTCTGTTTAAGCTGGCTCTTAACTTGTATCTTAAATTGACTCCAGCAAGTGAAACTGCATTTAAACAGGATTCTGTGTGTACAAATGGGGCAGGGGTCAGTGTGTGCTCAACAGACATGGGAATGAATCATGTAGTACTGCATACTAGATGCAGTAATCAGATGGGTCACCTTCTGTGCCCTCGGGGAGAGGAAACATGGAGCCAGGCACCATTACTTCTTGATAGCTTGGGAATGAGATGTCTTCAGCAGATCACCAGGATGCATTGGCTTGGAACACCCCAGCTATCCATCTAGTGCTGATCAGAGAAAGCTCCAAACAATGCACATCATGATCCCAGGCACTTTATAGAATCATAGAATAGATTGGGTTGGAAAAGAGCTCCAAGATCATCAAGTCCAACCCCTAACACACTCCCCAATGAGTCTCTGCACTTAAGTGGAGGAATACTCAGGGACTACAGAACAGAGAAGCAGCCACTGCTTGAAATACCCAGCACAATCTAACCCACAGTCTGTCACTTTCTTGTAGACATAAAAATGTGGCATGATGCTAACAGTGCAGACCAGGACACCCAACAGTTCTTCCTAGTGGCCATATCTTCCCATCAAAACCACACAGTGAGAGGCAAATTCCCATCATCATTCCTCCTAGCTCATGTGAGAAGAAATATGATTAAGACTAAACACATCAGTGACCAACTCTTTTACAATCAGGTGCTTGTGCTTAACTCTGTAGTCCAATGCTGACAGGGCTCATTTTCTTGCACTGTTAACTTGGATGTTTAAGGATTAAACATCAGGATGAAGGAGGAGGGCCTGTTATTCAGATTATTGCAACTAGTGAAAGCTCTCCATTTTAAGACTGGCTGACACAAAATGCAATTCATTCTGGTCTGTTTTTTTAAGCTAAGATTCTTGCACATTTGCATAAATCCAGGAGGCAGAGCTCTGCAGAAGCACCCATGCTAGTGGATGCAGAAAATCAGGCACATACTTCTGAAGTCCGTGCTAACCCCCTGAGCAGCACTTCTTGCTGGCGTTGACTCTTGCATGACTCTCACCACCGCTGCTGCAGCTTTCTGAAACCTCTGCTTAGTTTCTCTGGGTAAACCTCAGGTTTATAATCCCATATGCCATTTCACTTGGCACAACATCCCAGTTTAACATGGTTATTGATCATGAGGCACACTAGAATGAAGGAGAAAAAATAAAAGCATGTGAGAGTGAAAGGAACCAAAACTGCAAGCTATATAAGCAGCACTAAACTGCTGTATGCCACAGGATTATCCATCATTGTGATGAACTGAAGCCAAAGCCTGTGTTTTGTTAAACCATATCTATCATCACTATCTGCAGTATGACATTTCCGATTACAGTTGATTTCAAATGAGCTTTTCAATTTTGTTGGGTAGACAAACCTAATTGCTGTTTTAATACCAAACCACGCTGCAGCAGGACATGATTGCTTCACTTAAATAACAATGTTTCATTAAACTGCTCAGATTCGACCCTACTTTGATCTTTGGATCAGATTAGAGGCAAGTCTGACAGGTATCCTTATTTGAAATAGAATTTCTGCCTAGACCAATTTGTGACCCTCAGAATTTTATTACCCAATGACAGAAGGTACAGATGTTTGCTAAGAGTGGAAGACAGTTTCCAGAGATCATTGAAACACAGGCTTTAACATTTAAAAAAATTAAGGGGAATTCTGTACAGTAAGCAGCTAAATCAAGAGGATTATCACACAGTATTTTACCACAGACCACCTAAGTCAAGAAGTTTCAAAACTGAGAAGTAGCATCATCTCAAGTCAAGCTCTTAACTTCTCCTGCTCTTTGTATCCTCCTCTGCTACATCCAAACCTGCCATACACAGAATGACAAGCTAACAGTAGGAGACCACATTATGATCTGCCCTGAGCTGGTAGATCCAGACTTAAGTGCCCCACAGGACCAAAGCCATCTACACAAAGCTCCAAGACAAAGTCTTGCTCCCTCTCCCTGGTGCTCTATCAAGGAAGGAAGAAAAGCCCAGCCTCTTCTGTCCCGAGTGGGCTGGGGAATTGTTCCCTTAGTGCTAAACCTGCGCATACAGGAGTGCAGAAAGGGTTTATTGTAACTGCCCATGCTGTCCACTGAGAGTCACACTATGGTATCCTCTGCCAGGCATAAGCACCATGGTCTGTGTCCTCAAATACCTTTGTCAGCTGCCTCCATACTCAGCTCTACACCACTCCCCACGTGCACCATTTACATCATAACATCCATCTTTGTTTAAAGTGTAACTATTACTGGCTCAAAGGTAGGGCACAGGGCTGGGATTCAGTCCATCAGAGCTGCACACATAGCTCTTCTACTATCCCAGGCAAGTTCCTGCACTGCCTTATGCTTCTGTCTCCCTGGAAAGGGTGGGGGACAGTCTCCTGTGTTCTTGCACAAACCACTGAGATTTACAAGCAAAAAGTAACATTTAAGAGTGAGGTATCAGTGAAATTTTTTTTCCCTCGGCATCAAAGTTGCCACTCTCACATCCGGTGAATTCCAGAAAACTAAACACTTTCTTCAGTAACTGTCTACTCCTGGTCATTACACAGGACACACAAGTGTAGTAACAGCATTTGGAATTTAGGGTCACTGAAACACCAATCACCTCTCTGCACATCACAGGGACATTATTTGTTAGGAGGGCTTTATCTGTTAATCATGTATGTTCTTGAGATCCTAGGTTGATTTGCACTAGTGAAATACTATTTCTAAATATTACTTTTGTATTGCTTTCCAGATACAGTGTGGCTTCATCACAGAATACTAAACCAAAGGAGAATCCATGTCTGACCCTACTGCTGAATAAAGTTACCAGGAATAACTACTGCAGTGAGGTCTAAGGAGGTAGCTGTAGCATGAGTTTGAGCTGTAAAAGGAACACCCAATACAGGTTTCCCTATCAGTTTCTGAAAACTGATCACTTTATAGTCCTCATCTTGTCGAGGCCATCAGAGCCGAGCAAGGTAATGCAGACAATTTTAAGGAAAAGATGCTATAGTTTTTCCATGGTTAAAATTAAAACAAAACTAAAAACCGCACAAGGAAGCAAGTTCTTTTACAGCTTGTATTTCACAGCAGCGTTTGGCATGTCCCTGTGTCCACTGACATATATTATACAGAGAGACGTTTCCACTCTTTCTTGCAAATCTCAGATGCCTCTGCCATCAGAACTGATCCTCTGAGATTTGGATCCTTCCCAAGTACATTTAACCTGATTAATTTTTAATGGCTGTCAGCGGTTAGTTCACCCAGTCAGTCAACAGCTTCTACAGTTCAAAACGCCAGCCACCCTCTTCCCACTCTGGCATAACACAGGGCTCAGGATCTATGGAAATTATTCATCTGCATCATAAAGAACTTGAAGGAGCTGTAAAAGAGATTGATCCCCGACAGCTGCACTAAACTTGAAAGCCTCTTCCTGGCTCTGAAGGAGAATTCTGACCTGAAACAGGGTCTTGAAGGAGCAGCCTCAAAGGGAATAAAATATTAGCCAGTAAAACCAGCACTCACTAGAAAACTCAGGTGATCTTTTCATGTAGGTACACCTCTTGCCTCAGGCACAGCCAAAGTAATTACTTGCCACACAGCATCTCAAGCTCGAGGGCTGATGTAACAGGCTCTACCACACTTCCTTTTGTCCAAAGCACAGAGCATTAACTGCCAGTACTTCTTTATCGGCCAAGACAATGCTCTGTTTGTTGTCATATTCCATACATATTGCTGTGCCATGAACCCTTCATATTGATTCAGCTCCAGGTACTACATCTGTGCTGATGTCTGTAATAAATCCTGTGGTAACAGGAAAGAACTGAAACCAGTGAGCAACACTGTTTATCACAACGGTTATAGATTTCTAACCATAAGCAAAATCTGTCCCAAAAGCAGAAGAGGGTGGAGAAGAAAGAGGGAAACCTTGATTTATCCAAATACATCTAGAAATCCTTGGGAAGCAAGGAGAGGACATTCAGACATCCCCACGCAGGGAATGCTGCTGAACCGTTTCCTGTTGCCAAGGTATGTGCTGGTGGAGCAGGGTTACCAGGGCACCACGATGGATTGTCATGCAAATGATGCCGAGTTATTGAAGGAACTTCCCAGCAACAGCGTACATTTTCTGATCCCAGCATTGAAAAGAAAACAAAACAACTGTGTGAACGTGAAGCAGCATTGGCCTAAACAAGAAACTCCCGCTCTCTCAGAGCTATGGGAGTGCTAAACCTGCCTTGGTGAAATGGGAATGGGGAAAGAAACCAGCCCCGTAGCCCTGAGAAACATGTGCAGTGCTTTTTAACTACATTGTTTTTCATGATCTGCAAGTGACACTGCAAACAAGTCTAAGAAAGTGACACACAACCCCTTGCTCAACAAAACCAAAGTGCATGCTTAGTTCACATTTTGCTGTTTGGGATTAACTTGCATGCAATGATTTTGAGTTGAAATCTGTAAAAAGACAACCAGCAGAAAATGGAACTGAAAGCACACTTTAGAGCATCTTCTCCAGAAAAAGCAGAACAACATATACTTGCAGCCATGAATTTATAAATCCAAATAAATACTTGCCTCTTTCAATTATTATTACTATAGCTTGGTTGGCATTTTTGCCCTTTTCTCTTGGGAGAAGTTAATGGTTTCCAGCAGTGGTAATGAATTATCAGCAGAACAACTGGTGTTTTAAATTTCCTCACTTGAAATGAATTACCAGAAGTTTCTTATTTTTCACAGATCTATCTGTAAACAGGAACTGCCAACTGGAAAATTCACAGAGATAAAAGATTGTTTATTTGCCTCCACAAGGGAGCTGGTCACACACTACAAAATGATGCAAAATGAACACCAGCTGAGCATTCCTAGTGTCTCCTGGACATGACTATCAAAGCTTTCCCTTAAATCCTTGTCAGGGTTAATCTTTCCTATATTGTCATCTCTCATAGTCTTTCCTATAAATAATGTTAGAAACTGAGCGTGGCACCAATCACCTATTGATTTAACTATAGGAATAAAAAAAGTTATCTCCACCATTCCCTGAATGAACGGCAGAAAACATTAAGTCGTGTTCACGCATTTGAATGCAGCCCTAGCTGACTCTTAAATTAAGAGTAAGGTAAACTAATGTCACCTAAAGAAATGGAGGAAAATTGCTTCGATCTATTTGGAAAAGAAAAAAAAAAAGAGGAGGGGAATTTCTTTTACAGGAAAGGAAAAACTGCCCTATAACCCAAAGAATGCACTTGTCACATCTCCCTGTGCCATGTCCAGTGGAGAACTGACACCTGAGACTTGGTTTCTCTCAGACTTGAGAGAAACCAGTTCTTTCCTTACCACCCTCAGCAACTGCAAGAATCATCATCAGTCATCCTAAAGCTGTAAGCCCTTCCTAAGACAAACCTTTCTGGGGAATGGCAGCCAGACAGGGCTACCAGGTGCTCCACAGGAGGAAAGGGTGCCTCAGCTGCCAGCCCTCAATACCCACTTTATGAGCCAGTGGGAAGCAGCCTCAGCCAAACATACACCCTACAGACCTGGAAGATCTGCAGAGCTGGCAAGGACTGAAATCCAGTGGGAGGCTTTTGTGAACCAAACTGGCCACAGGAACAAGCCTGGTACAGAGCAGCAAAGCCCAACCTGGCCACGTGGCTGCCAAGGGGGCTTCCCATGTACTGTGGCTGGATGCAGAGGCAAAGGTCCTGTGGGTAGCTGCACCACTCTGAAAAAAAATCAGAATTCACTGCACCAGAGAGGCCAAGAAAGCTGGAAGTGGGGGAGACTGTGAGCTCCTTTCTGATGTGTGCCCTGGCACAAGGCAGGAAAAAGCTCACAGTGGGATAGAGGGGAAAAAAAAAAAAATCAAAAAAAACCCAACCAAAAATAACCCCAACCAAACCAAAAAACACACCATTGCTCAGATTTGTATCTGCTAGGAAAGCAAAATATACTGCAGGAGGAAAAGGCAACACTGAAAATTCAGAAAGGCTACTGGGAGTGATGCAGAAACAGGAACATAACTTCTGAGGGTGAAATCAAGGCAAAAGAAACCACAAAAAGATGAGACGTGACAGGAAAAAGCAAGAGGTTCTTGGAGCCCAGTGCCCAGAGTGCACCTGACTGCTGGGGAGAGGGAAGCCAGGATGACACCTGGAGATAACCATGGGGCAGAGAGAGTTTGTGCTGGCTCATAAAAGCAATTAATTTGGGGCAACTATTTGCAGATCTGGATTTATTCCCATTACTGCATCTCCCCCACCAGGGGAGGTTACAGTACCTTTACTTAAAGCTGCAGGAAGGACTCTCCTGAGCATCCACAACCTGTATTGCACCAGGGCAGCTGGATGACAAGTCCTGAAGCTGCCCAGGGCAGTCCTAGGGCTTGGCTAATATGGTAGGAAACTTGGAAGACTATCTAACAAAAGCTTCACTCCCACCCAGTCACAGCCCCAACAGTAAACTTACCTGATGCTTCCACACAACCACATTCCTCCTGGTCCTGCACTCCTCTCTTCAGACACACACTGTAGGAGTGCATCCTCCAAATGTGATGCTCAGTACTGTGCCTCACAGGAGTACACTCCTCAGGAAGGTTTTATGTCTGCCAGAGCCTTGGTTCCACTGTGCCCACACTGAGCCAGGCACCCACTGCCCTGTGGGCACAGCAGCTGCTGAGCAGACAGCCCACGTGCTCTGAAGCAAACGAGTTCCACCGATGGTGTACCTCACTCACCTGGTAACCAAAGGGCCAGGGGCAGACAGTACTAATGAAAACAGACAATTTGTTTAAGCAAACCTCTATGAGGTAGGGAAATACACATCTTTAGCAACCTACATAGTGGAAATCACAATATTGTTACCATTCTTCAACACGAGATTGACAAATTCTACAGGCAGGAAATACAGAGCACTGTTCTTTTCTCTATCCTCAAGAGTACCTTCAACTCCTGGATCTGATCTTACTGCAAGCCAAGGATCTGTCCCTGGGCAATTTTCACTCCTGACAGCACACCACAAAGCAATTACTCTCATGGCACTCCCTCACTCCTCCATTCCTGTGAGAGAGACCCCATCATTGCAATAACCCCTGCTCTTCCCTCTCCCAGCAAGGTCAGCAGCTTTCAGCCCCCCTATGCAGGTGCAATGGCACACGAGTCCAGCCCTGCCAGCTTTCAGCTACTCTAGCAAGCCAGTGCCAGGAAAGACAGTGCAGCCTGTGTTCAGACTGAAATACCCCAGGAGCATGAAATACAAGAATTGTGTAGGTTTCAACATGCCTGCGCTCAAAACCATTGTATCAGTTGGCACCACGCATATAGTCCTAGTAACATTCTAAATAAACCAAAAATTTATTGCCTTGGTCCATTAGCCTTGGCACTTCTGATCGCTAGGCGGCACTATCTGCAACAAGCACCTTTCCAAAGGGACGCTCCGAAGTGCCATCTGCTGGTACCTTCCTTAGTTACACAAAGCTGTCAACAGTGAGTAGCGACAGCGCTGTTGGCTTTTCAGCTGGCAGTACCTCCGACCCCAAAGACTCACAGCAACTTCCCCCCCCGGGGAGCCGATGACACGATTTATTTTTTGGTATCAGGGAAGTGGTTTTTTGCATCTACATCCCTGAATACTTAATTACCATTGTGAAAGCCCCAGAAATAATCACCAGAAGCTTTCAAAACCAAACCCAAGTATTCTGACAGCATACAGAGCTGGTAATTTTAACTTTTCAGAGGGACCAGACAGTAGCACGTTAGAGTTTGCCAAGAACACAGCACTTTCCTTTTGTAACTCTAAATCACAACTCTGGCTTTGGCTTCATAATCAGAGCAGAGGAATCCTGTCTGTCTTTCTGCAAAATTAAATGCAGAAGTTACCAGGCTTCACTGGTTATGCCCTAGAAAGTGGCTACTAAACTTCACAAAAATGTTAGGGCTTATTTCAATGTACTTGATTTTTCATATGACAAAAATTAAGTTTTGCACCAAGACTTATAAGCAACAGTCAAATCAGCTCAGCATAATTCCATGTATATTGTTTTTTCCTAAAAAAGTCTGTCTGTTGTCCACATTTTTCCAGCAGAGAGATGCATCTTGAAGCCAAAGCTATTTAGAACCTGAAGACACAACTTCAGCAATAGTGAGTATACAAGAGCTATTGTTCTTTGGGTTTAAGGAAAACTACTTCAGTAAAGATAGAACATCTGAAGAGAGCTAAATGGTTTCTGTATTTACCCAAATTCCAATGATTATTATGAAAATTATTTACAAATGACAGCAACAGTTACTGTCAGGAACTGACTGAGGTTTGCTTAAGTGTTTTGCACGAAGAACAGATGCAAGCTACCTGCAAGGAATTAATCAACTTCTCCAGCAATTCTTCCTGCAGGACACAGAGGTACAGCCCCACACGAATCAAAAACATCTGCCATGATAGCTAAGTAACTGTACTAATTATAAAATAAAAACAACACGCAAGCAAACAAACAAACACCCAACCCCAAAACAAAACAGACCACACCACAAAAACCCCAACAGAAAGAAACACAACAGTTTAAGCACAGAGAAAACATACAGATCACCACCAAGGACTACACAGATTTGATACTGCAGGACAGCAATATGGAACCATGGCCACACGTCTGCTCCACCCTGAAAAGTTCCCATTTACATGCAGCTTCCTGAAACAAGCAGATGTTTCTAAGACACCAACCATTTAAAAACAACACAAACTTAGTTAATGAAAATTTATTCTTTCAGTAAGTCATAGCCAGCTCTTAAGCGACCAGGGCAGAAGCTGTTGATGATTCACTAAAAAGAGAGAAGAAGAAGAGAGAGAAAGAGAGAAACATTAATTGCAGAGGCAACTTTTCAAACTATATACTGCTTCAGCTCAAAGCTTTAACTACCACTCCTGAGCTTAATCATCACCTGTTTAAATACAGCATAAAGATTTCACTCTCCCTTTTTAAAATACAAATACTAGGATAACAACACAAAGCCATATATTAAAAAACCTGCGCAGCTGCACTTGAGACTTTTCAAAAAGAGAGAAGTTAACTCCAACATCTATTAGAATGCCCCTACATTGACTAAATGTTCATAGAGAAAAACTACTAATTACTTTTTATTTTTCTGTATCTTTGAAGCCATTTCTCAAAAATTTTTGAGAGCAACATGAACTATAAAGGTAACTGAGAACAAAGACTGATGGTTGGATAGCGTTACAAAAGTCACCTAGTAGACAGTGGCTTAATTCACCTAGACAATGATTTTTAAGTGCTTTGACAGTCATTTTACCCAGCAATAAATTTATCATTCAGCATTTATGAAAATGCCTGTTCTCTGCTGCCTGTTCACATATAGGCTTCATCATAATGCACTCTTCACCCTCTGAGTAACAGCCCCAGCATGCTGCTTACAAAGCCTACAAGACTTGGCTGAAAACAGTAGTGTAAGAGACGACTTACTATTTCCAATTGGGCGGCAGCACCCTCTTAGTTTTGTAGTAGCGAGCCAACCTGTGGATTCTGCTTTCAATCAGAATCAGGCGGAACTTGGCATCTTTATCCTTAAAAAGAAAGTTACAGTTGCAGTAAGTTGTAAATAAGCTACTGCATTATTTGAAAAAAAACCAAAACCCCAAACAAAAAAGCCACACAAACCCAAGCCAAACAAAATCCCCAAACAAGCATACAGGGTTAATTACTTGCATTAGCACTCACCTTTCTGTTTCTCTCAAGATGCTTTCGAACAGCAACAGCTTTCTTAATCAAGTGATAAAGATCTTCCGGAAGGTCTGGGGCCAGTCCCTTCGATTTAAGGATTCTCAAAATTTTGTTGCCAGTTACAAAGCGAACCTGGGCAACACCATGGGAATCCCTCAGGATGACACCTGAAACAAACATTTTCATCTCACACTGACAAGAAACCAGATGAAAAGAGATCTTCTCAAAAGCCTTTGACAGAAACCATCAACAATCGGTAGACAATAAGCAAGCAAAAAATACAGCTTCGAGAGGTTGAAATATTTATCAGACAGCACTTAACAACTAACCTACCCATCACATCTAGGCAGGCAACACATTTAAGTGGCACAATATTATCAGGAGCTGCTCAACAGGACTCACTAAAGCTAAGCATTCAATCACCCCTTTCTCTATAGTTAACAAGGATGTCAAACATCTTTAAAAAAACATACCACAGGGTTCATTAATACTCTCAGGATTGCAATTAAAAAAATAATCATTTGCATAGCACATAATTACATTGCAGTGACCAGCTCATGACCATATGAAGTTACAGAATCACAGAATCCTAGGGGTTGGAAGGGACCTCGAAAGATCATCTAGTCCAACCCCCCTGCTAGAGCAGGGCCACCTAGAGTACGTCACATAGGAACATGTCCAGGCGGGTTTTGAATGTCTCCAGTGAAGGAAACTCCACGACCCCCCTGGGCAGCCTGTTCCAGGGCTCTGTCACCCTTACAGTAAAAAAATTTTTCCGAACATTCAACTTGAACCTTCTGTGCTCCAATTTACACCCATTCCCCCTTGTCCTATCACTGGTCAAGTTGTAGCATCATACACTTAAGCAGATCTCTAGAGCAGCCCAAACTGCAGAGGACTAACTCACTTGGCAGGCACAGGGCCTGGCTTACTAAGCCACACAACGTAAGGCTGCCAGTATTTGTGGCGAGGTATCTCTGAGGTGAGATGTCAAGTATTTACTCCAAGAAACTGGGCAGACTAAACTTCTCTATCCCATCTGTTAGTGGCCATTCCTAAGGACAAGTTTTAAGATTAAACAGATGCTTCACACATTTTCTGCTTGAAAAAAAACCCTCAACTAGTTCACTAAATGTGCTTCTTGCAAGAATAAGCCATATTACAGTTTAGTGAAGACATCAGTACATCATGGGGAATTTCTTAGCATGTTATTTAGCAGAAATTGGATAGTTTTATATATATAAAAAACACAATAATTATAGTTAGAAAAAAAAAGTGTTTTGTCTCCATTTAGGAGTGGTTTGTAAATCTTACCAATTTGTGAGGGAGTCAGGCCTTTTTTAGCCAGCTTGTAGATCTGCTCCTTTACATCATCAGAAGTAAGTTTCAGCCACTAAAGAAAAAACCCAAACCAACAATTTATGAAGACTGCTTAATAGAGAGGCACAGGCTAGCTATATGGAAGCATTTTATAATGGTAGAAAAAGATGCTTTGTAGTGAGCGGGAAAAAAAAGTCAAGAATTAAAATTTTATTTCTAATGATACAGAAACATTTAGATATTATGAACCGACAGTACTAGTGCAACATGGCAGGTGATGGCAGAGGTGAAGGAAGAAAGTCAGTTTAAAATACCCCATATAGCCTCCAACCAGCTGTGTTATCATAATTTTACTTAAACAGCCACAACAGAAGCATGAATACAAATTTACAGAGGAAAAAGTAAAATCACTGCCAGTAGTAAAGAACTTTTTAATCGGGCCTTTGACAGAAATGCCAAACTGAGAACCATCTAGCCATCTCCTGATAAAGCACCTACAAAGGTTAGTAAAAATGAGACTAAGAACACACACAAAAAAAATGAAACAAATGTTCTACTCAGATAGGACTGTGCCCTTTCTATTATTTCTCTGTTAAACTCTGCTGATAGAGCTGTTGCTTCCATGAGAATTAAGGGGAAGACAACACCATCAAGCTAGGTCATCCTCGCTCTTTCAACTAGCTACAAAATCTCCCAATTCCTTTTTAATATTGTTACAGTACAAAATAGAAAAGCAGAAGAAAAAATATATTTGGAAGTGCTCTGGAGATTAAAATTGGAAAGAAAATGTTTGGGTTTTGTTTTTTTTTTAATACAGCATTTTGAACAGCATTCAGGCATTCCAGTCATTATTAAACTGTTTAACCACCAGCAGTACTCCAATCAGCTTCACATTTTCCCACTTTAAATTGCATCTCTTCATTCTGATGTTTGGTGCTTTAATTTCATGTATCCACTTAACTTTTTTCCACCTTCATCACAAATTGATCTTTCTGCCAACAAACAGATCCTCCAAGTTATAGTCTTGCAAGGCGAAACAGGCAAAGCAGCTGCTCATGTAGCCGTCAAGGAAGCTTTTAAGTAGAAATACCCCAAATAAACTAAGGGTATACTGAAATTACTTACTGCTCTGGACAGCAAGTTACTGTTGTAAATAGTTTAGAAAATGGCTGTTTTATTCCACAATGGCAAAGACTAAACTTGAGTGTAAAGAAAGTAATTTAACACCTAGTATTATTATCATATAGCCTAGAAGTAACAGAAATTGAACTTTATTTTATTTAAGTACCAAGGGGGAAAGATGTTTTTGCCAACAAATCATCCAGCAAAGAAACGATACTTGCTTCCCCCCTTATCCTTAAGACTACGGGCCACAGTAACATTTTACCAGACCATAACTTAAAAATGATGACACAAAACATTACAGCTCTCTTCCATTTGTTTCTTTGCCCGGGCACTACTAAACTTACTATGGGCATCGGGCCCTGAACTGAACGCCACAAGACAGCCGCCCGAGCCCGCCTGAGTGCACATGGAGAAAGCACTTACCGTAGGCACGCTGCGTCTGTAGGGCAAGGCTGACTGGGACAAGCCCTTTCTGTGGGGGGGAAGCAGAACACACACTAANGACCGGCGGAGAGGCCCCGCCCCCCGGCCCCGTCCCGGCGGCAGTAAGCAGCAGCACACTCGGGTTCTTTCCCCAGAAGAGTGTTTAATGTACCTACAGGAGAGTTACGGAGTCACACTGAACCCCTTCGGCGCGGGCAGCGCGGAGGGCGACATTGTACAGCTTTAGGAACGATCCCGTTAATTGAAGTATTTGGTTCGCACGGATACACAGACCGAGGGAGGCTCTTCGCTCGGGGCGAGCTCAGCAGCCCGGCCGCTGCCTCCGCTGCGCGGCCCCGGGGCTGGCGTGTGAAACCGGAGGGAAGATCGGTAGCA
>VWZY01002772.1:683855-704971 GCA_013399075.1 Chloroceryle aenea | reverse complement strand
CGCGGGTGCGGCACGAGCCAGGGAGCTGCGGCCCGAAACAAGGCGGAAAGAGAAGCGGCAGGGCGAAGTTCCAGGTCACCAGAGGAAAGATAAAGTTCTTAGGGCGAGCTGCTCCTCCACCCCCCCAAACCCAGGGCTGCAGGTCAGACGGTGCATAAAAGATTTTTATTTTCATTAAACAAGATATAAAAAGCTGTTAAAACTACACGTTCGAGCTAGTACATGTACTCGATATTCACTTCCCCCCAACTGAATATCTTCCTCTTTCACTATCATCTTTTATTTGCATGTAGTATATTTAAGTCTTATTGCAACAATCACTTTTTTTTTCTTGAGAATAGTGCAAAGAGGTGCAAGCTTGGTGCTGATCCTCTACATGCGAGGAGAGGCCGAGGCCGGATCCCCTAGACAAAATAAAATCCATGACCATAAAAAGCTTCAGCCAGTGACTATCCTGACAAGGAAGGGAAAGGCACAAAACGAGTTAAGCTATGAAGAAGGTTAAATCAGAAGTCAGGACCTGTGCTAACAATAATACAGTACTATACATTTTTTCAGAGTCCAGACAACTGCTAAAACTGCAAATCATTTTTTAAATGATTTTAGTTTATTTGTATTTTGTGCTGTAAGAAACTGTGCTTTAATAGCAAACTGCAAAAAAGGCAGTACATATTGCTTTCAGTTTATTTCACAATGGAACGTTTCACAAAAACAGTAGTCTACTTTCCTGTGTTTAAGTGACTTGTGATTCTATGATGGAATGGAGTAAGTCTCAAAAGCATCAAGTGAGCAGGAAATATATCTAGTTAGTTATATAGTTTATTATTTACAGGCTATATACTAAATGAAAAATATGCAGAAAACCCCTGGGATTTGTTAGCGCCTGTTAGTATCACCCCAGTTTCTAACATTCAAGATATTCTTAGTTTTTTATTGGAATAATTCTACGAAATTGGACCGTGAATAGTTTAGGCACCAGGAGATTCAAGTTTACTTCTCTCTTCTGTTCTGAAGGGAGATTGGTCAGTAGCAAGGGAAGGAAAATCAGATTATGAAATAGGTTTTTAGTGTTGGGTATAGAGAAGGCATTCCCCATATTGTGTCTTCATTCATATGTTGCATAACTTACTTGGAAATTTCACTCTAGTCCTAGCCAGTGGTGATTGTTAGTACTAAATCTTGAAGCGAGACAGAAGTGTGCAACTTTACAGCTCTGTTTAGACAGAACATGATCATCCTAAACACTGAGTAAGGTAAATAAAAAGGCTACATATGTAGTGTAGAAACACCTAAGTGAGTGGTATTAACAAGAGATAGGAAGTGACATTTGTATTCCACTGTCACGATATAGTTCAAACCTAATGTTCCTTGGAATTAAGTATTTCTAGTGGGATTAATTCTTACTGGAGTGAGAAACAATATGACCGTGAACTGCTGGAAAACCAAAAGTGACCAAGTTCCTTTCTCAAGGCTCTGTTAATGCAACTCATTTCTGGCCTGCAACTCATCCAGCATTTCTGCCTTCAGCTGGAGGTAGAGGAGCAAATGCAACTGTGGATTTAGTGTTTGAATCTGCTCCCCATTTAATTGCTGCAGTATTTAAAAGCTCTAGAAATGAAGACATTTCATACCATCAAGAACCTGGGCACATTTCCCACGGCACCACATTCGGCCAGTCTCCATTCAGTTTTTGGAGGTCACAGGTAGAAGATGGGTTAGAAAAATAAATTTCTATCAGCTGCACTAGCTATGAAGATAAGTGATGTTACGTGGAAACAACACATCTTAGGAAAAGACTTCCAGCAGGACCTGCAAGGTATCAAATATGAGAACATTTCCCCTTTTTAAGAGGGTGAAAGTTAACACGTATACATATTTAAATACCAGAAATGAGGTAAAAGAGAAGCATTTGAATTATAAGGCACCATTATTTACAACTTCTGTTATTGGCACTCACTCCAATAAGTCTTAGAGAAACACGAATCTGGGATTAAATGCAATGCTATGAAATTTTCCAGCCCTTCAACCTTCATTTCTACAGGTGTGTGTACAGTCACCAAAATTTTACCCATCCCTGCTTCTGTAATGTCTCATGAATAGTGGGAACATAATCCTAAAATACATCTTTTCTTTGCTGTTCTCCAGCATCATGCTATGGATAACAGAACACAGGTAAGGAAAATTAAAAGCAAAAATGCACTGTATCCACAAGCCTAAAGTTACGGTTTAACCTACCAGCGTGGTCAAACTGTTCACCTCACTTTCATGAATGCTTTAAAAACCGCTTCCTTTACCCACAGCTCTTAAAACACATACAGTAATGCTTTGATAACATCACATGAGCAGAAACCAGCTTTGCTAGAAATCCTCCATATTTGGCTACATGAACATTGGTCCAACACAGCTGTTGAAATGCAGAGTCTCTCAAGTTGTACAAGTTATCTTCAAGTAAGAAGATGCACAAAGCACAAGTGAGTACAACTGGTGTGGTCTTACTAGGTGTGTCAATGAATTCACAGGTCGGGTACAGCAGTTAGTCGATACCAGTTAATAGTCTCCTTGCTCAAGTTGAAGTCCTTTAGCAAGAGGGTAATTCCACCCAAGAAAAAGTTCTCGCGTAACGATTCTGCACTGAGCACACTTAACTGAAGTTCCCTCTGTTTCAGAGTCTCCATGCTATATCCACTGTACACAAGCTAGAAGGTAAGAAGTTAAGAATTGTTTGATTATCCAAATGAATTTACACAGATTGCCCTTTCTTCTGACTGCCTAGCTGCAGACAGATGTATTAACTGCACACTATGGCCATTTAGTACGTCTGTTCCTCAGAGGATGGGCTGAACTACATCCATAATTTACTTTGTGCTCCCAGTGTTCTGTTTAAAAGGACCAGTCTTTCTCCCCATCACTCCTCAAAGTCAGTCTGAGAAATTGCTGCTAACTTGTAACACTACACACACCTACTCAGTTGCTTTGGGTTTGCGCTCACTTGGGGTTTTTTAGGGGTTTTGGTTGGTTGGTTTTAAACAGTGTACCAATCTTTTCAGAGAAGTTCCTTTTCCATTTATATATCTTTGCACATTTCTTTACACATTCTTCTAATTACTGCTTAGAATAAGAGACAGTAGCAAACGACAGGGAGTTACTACATAAAATGTAACTTGCCATTTCATTGAACGTTGGATTTCTTGTCTTCCGGGAGATTTTGGTTTTGCGTTTGGACGTTTTGTGTGTATCTGGAAGTAAGTATGTTTTCACATAGGGATTTGGATCTGCACCATCTTCTGTAACCTACAATCCAAAACCAAGACAAGTTAGAAAACTCAATAGTGTGTACCTGTTTGAATATTTATTTTCAGGTATCTAGACTTTGCAATCAAGCTACCCAAAAGCAGTAGTTAATTAAGTTGGTAGTTGGAAAATTTGGAGGAAGAGAGAGTGTTCCACCCTTCCTGCATCAAAGCAGAGAAGGTAATTGACAAAATGGAAACAGTTTTTGGCAGTGAGCTTGGTATCTCTACTTACCAGGTCTTTAATGTGCATCACCATGATAAATAGAGTGCTATTTCTGTATGATATGGATAACTTCACTTCTCCTCCCACTTTGCCTGAGGTAGGACTTGATGGGCTTGCATCTGAAAAAACATGCAATTATTTCATCTGTAATAATTGTGCTCTTTCATCAGTGCTACACTGACTTATACAAGCTTTAGAAGAAGTTTAGTTTCTGATTTTGGTTTTAGTTTCCTAATAAGATGACAAGGCCATAGGTTTTAAAGATTTTTGCATTCTCTTGTAAGAACCAGCCTAGAGGTTTAAAGTAAAAAAAAAAACAACTTGAATAATTTACTCAAGCCGTAAACAAATGAAAGTGATTACATATATTGTCACAATTTTTGGTATGCTTTTATTTCCTTGAAGCAAAACACAGCAGCATTTGGGAAGACGGTGATGCAAAGTTTTCAGTGAGGGAAAATACAGCTAATTATAAAAGGTAAAGGTGTCATACTATAATCATTCAATTTATCAAACACCCCCCTAAAAACATTACCTACCTGTAGGTCTGGCAATTCCATCTATTCCTTCCACTTTGTCATCCCGAAGTAATGGATGGAAAAAAGTATAAACAAGATCACACTAAATTTGGAAGAAACATTACATATTAGTTCAAGCATTAACAAGCACCAAATCTGAAAACTTGCATTGGATTTGCTTAAGTCATTTGAACTCACTTCTGCCACCTCTGAGGAACTGTTCATCAGACTCTGTATGTAGCTGTTGAGCTCCACTTTTCTTTTAGCTGCTACATCTTTTATATGTGTTCTTCCCAGTACCATCTTATTAGGAAAGCTGCAAGGGAAAAACAAGATAAAGTTTTCTGTTAATTTCTCTGAAGTACAATTAGATTTCGTTGTCATTTCTATCCTGAAGTGCTGACATCCATTTGTTTATGTCAATCATGAGTGGGAATATAGCATGCTATTAGGTAATGGCAACACAGAAAGGCAAGGAAACATTTATAGGTAATTGGTTTAGATACAACACACAGACTAAAGACACTGAAATGCTCCTCTGGCTCTCGTCCTTAAAGCAGTTTTCTCCCTTAATTGCCATCTCTGAGATCTAGTTTGCCCCTCAGCAGTTTTGTATCCATTTCAAACTATTCCTTCCTTCACCCAGTTGGAAGCAGTTTCATTGCTTCTGCTGTAATAGTGATGAATGAGTTCGGAACATACCCGGGTAACTTCCAAAGAGGAAAGAGAATGCCAAGTTTGTTGTGGAGCTCCTGGAACTCATCAAATGTTCGGAAGACAAATGTTGGCTCAACTTGCCCTTCTCTCAAAACTCTTACTACGTAGATCTGCCCAAAACAACAGAAACAAACAAAACCAAAAAAAAAAAAATCAAAGGTAAAAGTAGTAACAATATTAGAGAACTGACTTAATGATACAATTTTCTTAACAGTTCACTCCTTCTATGATAATCCTTCTCCTGCATCCATATCCCAGTAACAGTGTTTGCATTCTATAGCAGAGGTAGAATCACAATTGGTTCTGCTCTAATGCAATGAAACATCACACGATCTTCCCATAACCTAGATCCACATCCAGAACTACCACAAAACTTTGCAGGTGTGGATATGGAGGAAACTAATGCTTAATTTTAATTTTTTTATTTTAAACTAATTCTCTTAAGATTCTAAAGGATTCCACTTTTAAAGTGATCATCTGTGAGCAGATGCAAGTGCACTGCATCATATAAAAGGAATTTTAAAAAATACTGGGGGTACATTCCTGGGATGCAGTTACTCACACACAAGGGAAATGGAGGGTGAGAAACTGCACAGAAAATTCAATTCAGTGGACTTCTTTTATGGGCAGATGAGTTAAGTGTATGTTTGAAAAAATACGCATCTGGGAAGAGGTCTAAAACTCTAGACAGGAGAATCTGTGATCTTAACAGTTTCCTGGAAGGGGCTGTTCTGGCTCAGACCAAGAGTGCTCAAATGCATTTGTAATACAGTGAGTCAGTGCAAAACTCTTCTGTACTTGTAGCATTGTTCCACCTGCCCTGGCGGTTTACCAGGTTAAGACATTTACAGCAAATACAATTTGGAAATGCAAATGTACATCTCTATCTCAATATAGCTCACTTTATAAGCAACTAGAGGAAAATGTAGCTTGAGCTGTCTATTCTGGCCCAACAAACAGTAGTACAGAAGTAAAAAAAATAAAAAGATGGTTGCACACCTGCTTAAGAACACAAAAATTAACACAAGTCTTAAAGCATAACACAGGTCTGTCAAAATGCCAAGGGCAAACTGTAATGCTTGCTGCCTCTAGAAAGAGTGACTAGGAGTGTAGGTGCATTACCACAGGAAATGATGCTTTTACTTGGGAGGAGTCAATGCCACTTTTTGTGTTTGTTCTAAGCTTCCATTAGTGTTTGACTTCATGATGCCTATTCAGGAAGAAGCCGTTTTACAGAAGTTGGCTCCATAAGCACATAAACACAACTCAAATTTAAAGTCATCTCCAGTAACACTATTTCTGCCTGTTATGCTTCCTTCTAGATCCTTCTCAAGAAGTAGCTTCATTTTGAAGAATATTACTGGATGCTAAAAATCCCAACCTGTCCTCTAGCACTCCTGTGGGTGGTTCACCCTGGCTAGCAGCTAAGGACCCACACAGCTACTTGCTCACTCCCACTCCCTCACCAGTGGGACAGGAGAAACAGTAAGAGCAAAAGCAAGAAGACCTGTGGGTTGATATCAACACAGTCCTTGGGAGGAGATGTGATGGAAAGAATCTCTCACCACCTACCACAAGCAGACTCGTGCCCAGCCAGTCCCCAGGCAACAGCCACCTTGGAAGACAACATCCTCCCACCCCTGCTTTCTTCCTCTACCCCCAGTTTTTACTGCTGAACATGACATTATATGCTATGGAGTATCCCTCTGGCCAGTTTGAGTCAGTTGTCTCTGCTGCGTTCCTCAGTAACTCCTCCTTCCCCCAGAGCCTACTCACCACAGGGTGGATGGGGCAAAATGGAAGAAAGAGAAAGTCTTGACACTGCACAAGCAGCATTCAGCATCAGCCAAAGCAACAGTACATTATCAACACAGTTTTAGTGAAACATCCAAAACACAGCCCTGTGTGGGTAGCTCTGCAGAAAGTTAACTCCAGCCCAGCCAGAGCCCATACAAACCTGTTGTCCAGGAAGCAAGCGAGCAGGCCCAGTCCCACCTGTTTCAATTATGGATTTGGTTCTAGGGCTTAGGTTTGGGTGTAAACATACTAAACATCACCATCCTAAATCATCCCATCAGTTGGACATTAGCGTCTGTCCAGCCGAACAAGGAAGTATCTCTATCTGTATTTACTAAATTTCTGTCAATAAACAGAACTTAGTTGTCACCTCAAGGCTGGCTATTTAAGGCTAAAGATGGCAAGCTTCTCCTGGAGTAATTCTCCACCTAAGTACTGAACTTAGGGCAAGAAGGAGAATGCACCTTATTGGAAGAAAATGGACAGTATCTTCACCGAGTGAAAACAGGTTCCACACACTTACATAATGTTTATCTGGGTTGTACCTCTTCTGGTAGGTAAACACAGACACTTGTTTGATTCGGCCGTCTTGTTTAAGGGAATAGGTTTTAGCAGAAAATGAGAGGATGGGTTCATCATTAGAAGGCAGACCAGAGAAACGCAGCTGAGCCAAATTGTGAATGAAGAAATTAAACTTTGTGGCAACACTTCCCAGACTGGATTCAATCAACCTAGAAAAGGAAAAGGTAACATCAAATACTAGAGCACATGTCAGAATGCAGAAAAGTACTTTTGTAAGTGGACCAGCCTTCAGCCTAAAAAACTAGAAAAATTTTCTTACATAGAAACAGGTTATTTTAAAATAAGTGATCAGTGTGCTACATAAATAGCATCAGAGCAACATCCAATAGAAGATTCAGCATCCAAACTTTGGAATAAGTTGTTATCCAAGAAGAAGTTTTTCCAGAGCTGGTAAAAAAGGTAACATGCACACTAATGCAATTTTCCCCATGTATTTAAAATTAAGTACAATAACATGTTTTGTAACACAAAGTAACAAGTCAGTTACATTATATAGACCCTCGCTGCATGGGACCATTATCCCTCCCTCCTGCCCCAGTGTGCAAAAGAGCTGCTTGAAAGATAACTTCACCTGCATTACA
Organism: Chloroceryle aenea; assembly: GCA_013399075.1. Lineage (NCBI taxonomy): Eukaryota > Metazoa > Chordata > Aves > Coraciiformes > Cerylidae > Chloroceryle > Chloroceryle aenea. Next base: position 697,260 of record VWZY01002772.1, on the reverse strand, counting down.
AGGTTACCATCCTATACACAGCTATCAAGCAATCTGAGATGCATTCAAAAGGCAAGTCCCAAACAGTCAAATAGAATTACCTGTTCTCAGTATTTCAAACACATTTTTTTGCACAAGGTTCCTCTTAAAGGCAAAGTATTTTAGCACAAGCATCCCTCTTCTATGAAGCTGATCTTATTTAATTAATTTATGAGATGGTATTTTAGGATTGTACAATAGAACTATTTAACTTCTACAGACATGTTTTCAAATGTTCTTGGTACATTTTGTCATTGCAGAAAGCTCCCATTAAGAGGATGACACAAGTAGATATTTTAGCTTTCATTTATGCAGTACCTTGTAAAGAAAATGGTAGCTTCTGCATCTGTTGTTTGGGGCTGGAGAGCATCCTGGACATACTTCAAGTCCTGAACCCCACTTAGTTCTGGTAACCCAGAAGACAGCATCTGCAGGAATTCACAGTATTAATGCAATAAAACCAATATAATTTTACACTGAAATGACAAAAAATTTTAGACCATCAAATTAATTTGAATCAGCATTTACTTGCTAAAGGCTAACATCAATAGCCAACAATTACTTAAAATAGCAGCTACTCCTTTCACTACTTATGTGGAGTTAAAAGCAGTTAAAGTACTTGGTAGTGTAATTTACGGTGTCATCTTAGTTTTAATTCTCAGGAAACAGGTAACTAGTTAAAAAAAAAAAGCTCAAAAGAACAATCCAAACACAATCTTCCTAAAAAGTACTTCTGATGTTCCTGACTTTTAAAAGAATGCATTAAGAGTTTCTGCAGCATAAAACCCACAGCATCTAATACAATCCAACAGAAGACATCTAACCAGTTTCAGTTTAATAAAAAGATTACCAAGGCAAGCAGGTTAAGGAAGAGGTTTGCATGTTTTCTTATCAAATTGTAAGCTTGACAACAGAGATCCACGAACAGCTGAAAGCGAATAGTGGGTTTTTCACCACCATTAATGACATAAGCCATGTCCGATGTCAGCACGAAAGGAGCTCGATCCCTGTTCAAAGAGCACAGGATTCCCAAGTCAATTACAAGGTCTATTCCCTTCATGTACTTCCTCCTCCCCTCCATCCCCACCCAGGTTACCTTACAAGGCCCTCCATCCCTCATTTCTGGCAACCATAACACACTAAACCCAATGTAATAGCTATATCATCACTCAACTACAATATAACTCCTCCATCCTGGGTATAGAATATCTTCCCCTGCACAGGGAAGCAGCAAACATGAATTTGCCATTCACTCTTTCCTGTGATGCTGACATTCATTACTGTTTCTACAAGCCAGTCTCTTCTCATTTGTTTCACATACAGATACTCAGATGACATAAAGGTTCTGGCACTCCATTTCTCCCTCACTGATGAAATTTACCTAACAAACATGCAATACAGAATTGCATGAATATACCTAAAAAGATGTTTTAGCCATTATTCATGAAAAAGCATGACACCGAGATTTGTGTTAGATTTAAGGCTCCAAAATATCAGTACAAAGTATATTAATCTTTTCCTTTACCAAAATACTTTTCTTTCATATCTATTGTAAAGAAATTCCCATTGAGATTTGCCAAGTGCCTATAGCACAAGCTCTTAAGGAATGAAAGCTGTTTGGAAGCACTCAAGTTAAATAATGTTTAGGAGAACAAATTCTTTACTTCCATCAACCAGTAGCTAGACCAGTAATTTTATTTGAAAGCTATGCCTGTGTGCTTTGATTTAAAACAGTTCCAGAGATCAAAATATGGAAGTTAAGCTACAGCCTTTTCAAAATTAATTCTGTACAGGTAGATTTGAACTCATTCTTGAAACACTGTGGTTAAATTGGAAGATATTGGCTTCATAATGAGACAGCAGATAACGAGAATTTAAAAGTTAATGCTTAGAATGATAATACTTAAAATCTATTTTAAAAAACCTCACTTGATTCTCTACATTGCTTAGCTACAGAAAATACCTTTTAAAGCTACCAAACATTTGCGCATGACCCAAAAATTTTCCAAAGTCAATGTGAAACATATGCCCTGTGTTTCGGAGCATTATGTTATCATTGTGGCGGTCACAAATTCCCAAAACATAAGTAGCTACACAGCATCCTGCACAAGAGTAAATGAAGTTTTCTGAAGCCTGGGAGGGAGAAAAAAAAGCGAATTGAGATCAAATATCAGTGGGAAAACAGCATTCATGCATTCAACAGTCAATCTTGACAAGAGTAAAATCCAAGCCAGGTAATACAGGCCCTACAACTTTGAAGGCAAATTACAAAAAGGAATACATATTTTGGCAGATAAAAGTGTACAAGGCTTATTTTTCCAATGTGTTGTACCAGCATTATAGCCAAAAGAAAACAGTTTTTTTGAATGCCATGTACTTGCATGAGAACAGGCCACTGCTTCTGTATCAGTTACGAGCGGCCACCATTCCTCCCTTTCGTACATATGAAGCACATGTTTTCTACATCCAAGAAAAAAATCTTGCTGTGAATCTTGAGACTCCATCTGGCTTCTTTTTAATTACATAAGATGGTCATTTGATGGTTTTCAAATGTAGGAAAAAAATTCATTTTCCCAAAGGTATAAACCAAAAATTTCAATGGAATATCAGGAGTAAGATTTCATTCTTTTGTAAAATGTTATTTATCCTTTTTAAAAGATCTTCAAAAAAGAACAACATAAAAAAGTTACCTTTTCATATTCCTCCTCTGTAGGATTATACTTCCGCAACCATTCTGCCAGAGGCTTGTCTTTAAAAGAGCCTGTCACTCCATATTCCACTTGAATTTTTCTAAGTGTATCCGAAGCAGGCACAAGCTCTACCATGCCTTTAAATAAAATAAAACAAAGTGTATTAACTATCTCCTTATGTTATACTGCATTTTCATTATTCAGTTGGAACTTTGACAATAGATTTTTAATCTGAGGCTAATTTCTTTCAAAACCCAGTTAGGTGTAAAAATAATGCTATTAGTCTACTAAGCATTTCCACAGACTATATTTCAAAGCGTGCCATGAAACACATGTATCAATCCAAATTCAGCTTACTTCACTACAATTAGTTACAGTTGCTAGAATGCATATATAAATTATACTTTGAATAATTTTTTTTTACTACATAAACTAGTCTTGGCCTATAACCAGTAACTGCAAAATATCTGGATGCTGACATTTCTTACACCGACAGTGAAATCATCTCAGTGGCTGTTGAGTGTTGAAACAGAGCAGGCTGTTGCTCCAGAAATAAGGCAGTGGGCTTTACATGTGGCCTTATTTTGGAGATAGCATTTACTAAAAATATTTTTATATCTAAATCATAACAGGAAAACATTGGATTAAAAACAATTTACTTCTATCTTGGCAAGAGCTATTAGAAGCAGACCTGTAATTTACATCCAGTTTTCTGTTTCAGTTTAATCCTTCAAGTACTTCAGGAATACCAATATTAGGCACAACAAAAAATGTAACATGCTGTGCAATCAAGTCATCATTTGAAGTAGGAAGATAAGCCATCTGTTTCTCTAAAAAGCAAGTCTTACATAAATAGAAGCTTTTTGCTCAGTTTTGCCAAGCTATATTTCCAACATTTCATGTATTTTAGAGTTTTCATCATGCTGTTCTAGCATCTGACTGAAAAAAAGATTTAAGTTATTGTTTATCCTCTTAAAGATCTTGTGGGTCCTACTGGCTAGCTTTAGAGAATCAATGAAAAATGCCAAAAAGCATGTTCAAGGTGTAGGGCAGTATTTATACTCAAGCTTAAGAGTTCTGTGACCTATTTTCAACCCTAAAGACAGTCTCAGTTTCCCAAGGAGCTTTTACCATCATATGACACTAATTTTGGGTGATGATGGGTGTTTTAAATTCTTCTTTTTGCACATCTGAGTACACGACTTGAGTCCCTGACTCAACTGCAGCAGACTCTGAATACCTCAGAATTTCAATTTTGACTTTTTCACCACAACTAAACTTTCATGTTTAAACTACTATGGCACCATTATTTTCCTGTGTTGTAGTAAGGGCATCACGAGAAACCTTAGCTCCTGTCATTGTATTTACTTGTTTGCACTCCTGTTCATTGACAACAGAACACGTAAGTATCTCAGAACTCATGAGAAGAAACACATTTAAATGCAACACAGCCATCAGGAAATTCAGAACAATTTAACTTGCTATACTCTTGAGTACTGAAGTTCCTTCCATGGAAGGCTTCTGGCCTTCACTGTTTCTTGGGCCTGCCTCTGCACAGAAAGTTTTCACTATCAGTGTGACAAGAAGTTGAAGTTGGGGAGCAAAGATTATAGGCAGCATCTGGATTTGCACCTCGGTCTTTTCCAGTTGAAAGACACTTGAAGATAACCATCCGCAGATCCAGCCCTTCTTGCAGCCAGATCTTATCCATAATCTTGATCATTTGTAAGGCCAGCATGTCTTGTCGCAGATCTTCTCCAACCTTAAATGGAAAAATAAAGGTTAACTGGAGACATAATATACTTTCAGCAAAACTAAACTTCACAGATTTTAAATATGCATTTTCTATGCATTATGCTAATTGCTTCCTCCTAGCTCTGCACTTAATGAGAGAAATAGGCCACATTCAATCTTTCGCATGCAGTAGACTAACTTTCACATTTCACACTGTTCAGACATTGGTTTCTAGGTGAAACCAGAAGCAAATTCACAAAATAACTCTGCTTATTGCTGTATGTTAAAGTTAACCGAGACCAATGAAATAGTGATTAACTTTCTTTCCTCCAATACACATGTAAGGCCTACCTTAAACATCACATTAATTTCTTCTCCCAGAGGGTCTGCATTTATCAGTGCAACTTTCAGTGGTACAGCATTGGAGCTGAAGAAGGAACAGGCCTACAGGTAGATTTAGTGTTAGTACTCAAAAAGGACTATTCCTGCTAGCCCAGAAAACAAGACATCCTGACAACAAGCAGGCCCCACGCACAATGTGCCCATTCAGACTTGTAACACTGCGGTTGTGGTGAATACATGCTTCCTTTGAATAAAGAGCCCTTTGCCTCTCATTTGTTGAATTTTTGTACAAAAGCCAATAGTGCTGCACAGTGACGTTTTATACATTTTGAAGAAGAGTGAATAAAACATGGGTAGAAATTTTATTAGCAGGTTTTTTTGAAACCTAGAATGTTTTTTTTTAATCAGTTATTTGCACATTTCACATAGTTTTCTCATCTGCTTTCAGGTACATACTCATGATTTAATAGTTAGAGAAGGAAAGCAAGATGAACTGTCTCTCCACAGAGGATTAAATCCACTGTTCTCAGACCTCTAGGTTCTCAGTCCTGCACAATAATACAGTCAAGATTGTGCTTCAGCAGATATCGTCACACCTTGCAGCGTTCTGAAAAATATATTTACCTGCTTCTACATATTTACTTGCTGGATCTTCACAATAAAATAAAGGTACCACCTGCCTCCCTGGATCCAGTGTGTCTCTTGGACACAACCAGTAACAGGTACTTTCATCAATTTCACAGTATCTACTAACTGTTTGAACCTTATAGCTTTGCTCAATTTTTTCTTTTGACTACTACCATGAACAGGACTTCTTGCATGCGCTTTGCTGTATTATACCCAGGATTGATGGTGTCAAAAGAGACAGCATCTGAAGAAATAAGTTATTACAGATGTATTTTAAATACAGTCATTGGTTTTTTACACAAGTATTTGTATAAATTTTATCTTTGTGCAGCTAATTTCACTGCCTGGTCCAATTTACTTTTTAATTAAAACCCTTCCCACATAAGTACCTCAATTGATTTTTCTCCTATCTGTAAAAGCTTTGCCTATGTGTGTATGTTTACAAAACAGTTTTGAAACTCTGAATAAGCAGTACCTTAATATTTAGCTCTTTTGCCACAAGACTGGGATTGAGAGGCAAACGGCATTTGTTCTTCAAGAAAAACAACTGCACACGTTCCATACCATTTTGCAAAGCAACCTACAGACAAATTAAAAAAAAAAAAGATAAAATGAGTCCGGTATTTTCCGAGCTGGAGCATCTACAGAAAACTTCTGGACAAAGATATCCTGCAGCCAATGTTTTAATTCCTCAGTGTCAAATGAATTCTAGAAACTATAACTGCTGTTCCAGCTAATAAAAACACTTAAGCCTAGCAGTACAATGTGAATAGCACATATGTTTAGGGGGTGGTTTTAGTTTGGGATTTTGAGGGGGGGGAATGTGTGTTTTGTTGTTGGTTTTGTGTTTTTTTTTTCTTCTCTGACTGAACTAGATGATAGCAGCTCACTATTGAGCTTTAAGTTCATATTAGCATATGAATACATTCTTTTGCATACCAGGATCATTCTTCAGCAGTACTAGGTTTAAATCCAGTTCCAGTTTATTGTACATAGACACCATCCTACTTTGTCACCCTATCACATCACACAGTCTCAGGTTTCAGATAACAAATTTGACAAAAACCTTAACGTGATTAAGCCATTATCTTGTTAAAATGCAGAGCAGTAGATTCATAGCTCTTCCCATATTACATATAAAATTTTATTGAACTTAGACTAAAAAGGCAGTTAAGGGGATTGTTTTGAGGGTATACTCAGTCTAATTTTCCTCAAGAATATTAAAAATAAACACACACCTGCCGAGCAGATCCACTTGTTTGTTTTACTCTTTCTGCTACCATTCCAAAAAGCTGCACCAGCCTGGTCTGCTTCTCAAGCTCTTCCCTCAGCCTTTTTCCACAGATCGAAAGAAAAGCTCCAAGAATTTGCTCATACCTTACACCAAACTTTGTATCATACAGTGTATCCTTAAGAAGCCTGAAAGAAAGGATTTAAGTTAAATTTTCCTAAGGAAGATACTGCAAACAATGCTATACTAAAACATTAAAATATTTCAATGAATCTATAGCTATCCAAAGTTACTGAAATGTAGTATATACAAGGAAAGAAGTTCGTGACTCATAGAGGCACTATTTTTTATCCATTAAAAAAACCCCAGAATCTACATTTTCTATATCCATTCACAACATTCGTTGCTATGAGCTACAATATTAAGAAACATTTTTTTTCTCCTGGAAATATTAATCCTATAGTAAATGTTATGTGAACAATGGACCAAAGAACACCTTACCAATACAGGTAGTGTGCTATTCGAATGCTTCCCAGTGCCCGAGCCAAGAGAAATTTGACAAGAGCACTGTCAAGATAGGTTTCATACTTCAATGCCTAAATACAAAGAAAAGGAAATAAATCAGGTCTGGATTTAACTCTAGATGAAGACTGAGATGTTATGACTAATGCAGAATCTACATTTTCTATAATCCATAGAACACACTACAAATCCACAGAACAGTCACAGAGTGATCATTTCCTCAAACTGTTTTTTGTACTGTGGATGAAGGTTAAGTGCAGAGGCACAGGATTGCACTTCTGCTTCTCGTAATCAGGAATTCCTTTGGGTTTTCAACCGGGTGGGGGGGTGATGACAAATAAAAAAAATCATCTAAAAATCAAACTTGAGTGTAGGCAGGACATCTTACCTGCACAAATTGAGGGAGGAAATCCGTTAACTCATCATCACTTAATAGCTCTATCCAATTCACAGCTCTGTTTCGTACTTCCTGATCAGCAAACCTAGAAAGTCACCACATTAACTTTATTTATGTAGCATTTTGGTTTTTTTTATTTGAGATCAGCTAGATGCAAAAGAACAAAAAGTCTTTAATAGCTCAGTAAAGGACCTACAACTTTGAGGGCCTTCATTACCTAGGTGCAAACCCACGTGCCTGCTTAGGAGAAGCACACTAATCTCAAAGCTTCAGTCGTGACAGCTTGGCGGGCAGCAGATGACATTTCAGAATCCTAACCACTACTGCTATTCTTTCACTCTGTGACTTGCCTGAGCCTATGGGAGCAAATTCAGCAGTACTTTTCACAAGAATGCAATTCAGATTCTTCTACTGAAGGAAAGTAATTTCACACACAACACAGAGAGAACTGAGTTAAATTGGGTTTCTTACTTTGAATCAAGTAGCTCCAGTGCAGCCAAGGGTGATAAAGGAGGCCACTGCTGAAGTAACGAATATATTTCTGGAAGACTTGCCCAGTCCCAATGAGGGGCACTAACCAATATTTTTGGTAAGCTGCTTGTATGGCTATGACAATAATGTCTCTTCTCCCACAAAAATTCTTTATCCTCTTTTGATAGCCTGCAGACAAAAGCATTTCAGTTTAACACACACCTTACAGACCATTCCCTGAATAACCCCAATGCTACTAGTCATTATATAGATAATTTAACACACAAAATGGAATGCAATTAACACCTTTACTCCACAAGAGCCAAAATAAGAAGGAAAATAAAGCCTCAAACATTACAGAAGCAGTTGTTCAAAGTTATAATTTGGGAATAGGCATATATGACAGGCAGCCAAAAGGGTGGCAGTCTTGTAACAGGAGAATATCATGACACTGCCCGTGAAAAGCATAAGTAAAATCATCAAGTCAGCATCATTATTTCACAAGTTTAATTCAATCTCTCGTTTAACTCTCCACAGGTCTTCAAAATGTACTAATCCCCTATTTAAAGAAATTTAAGAATAAACAAAGTATTCTATACCCTAGCTACAAATTATCACATACAAACAGGCCATAGCTAGGCAGCAATGAACATACCCAATGGTGCTATCCTTTGAGAGGATGGCAAGGAGACGTTCTCTCAATGGCTTTTCTAATGTTTCTATGGAATGATGCACAGTAGTCTTTGTGGCTTCAGGAATTTTATACTCAATATTGGAAGCATGAGATGGGAAGTACATCTAAAAAAAAAATTAATTAAAAAAAAATTATGCCAGTCCTTAACAACAGTACCAACCATGTTTTGGGACAGCTAAGCCATGCCTGACAAGGTGCCTGGCCTTCCAAATTTTGACTCTGAATTTAGAAAGAGAAATGCTTATGATCTGTAAAGTAACTGGAATCACTGTTGTTTGGATCTAGACACCTCCCATCTCGGCATACATTTCTAGAGACTGCTTTTCAAAGATGTTCCCTCCCAGCAGTGATATCATGTACTGCCAGGACATCTCCAATTTCTTACTTCAGGATGGTGATTCAGTAACTAACTTATATACAGTTAGGGCAGCTTTCCATTCTTTGCCCTTAATGCTTATTAAGCACTATTCTATACTGGCTTTCAAGTTGGACTTTGCAATAGTTACACTTCCCCCAAAGCATTACTTGATCTGCTGCCATTCATGTAAGAGTTTAAGTCACAATATTTAAATTAAACGTGTCAGATAAAGTCAGAATTATATATAACCTGCAATACTATTCTTTCCAGATTTCCTTTTTTACTGGCCATCCCTGATGCATGATGTGAATGTGATGAGGTCCACAGTTGCAAGAGTTTTGTCCCACAAGTTAATAATCTGAGAAAAGGAGCACATACAGATATTAGTGTCACAGTTTGGTTTACTTCAACAAGATATTAGTTATTAAAATACCATCTGGAGAAGACCAGTGGTCACAACAAGGAAACAGTTCCCGAGAATTAGTGTACTATAGCAGGATAGTTCAAATTGAGTATGTAAACTGCAGAGATAAGAAAACATGATATTTCAACACTGATGTTCAGAAAAGAACACAGGAAATAATGCCATACTAGCCAATATAGGTTGGTGAGTAAAACCAAAGGCAAATAAGTTCATATGACACTTGATGATCCTATTTCTTTCACTGGGTGCCTTCTGTACTTGTAAGTCCTTTAGAACAAACACTGCACACAACTTCTGGATGGAAAAGGCAAAGGTCAGTGTTGACACAGCTGACCCAGTTAAAGTGCTCCCTATTTCTTCAGGGAGAAAAGGAACACTTCTGCCTCTGAGGAATAAACAGAATACACTTACCTTCTTGCCATCTCAAAAAAAAAAATGCTTAAGGCGCATAAATATTACAGATATATGAACATTATAGACACTGCCATTTGCCTCGACTTTCCACATTACTAGATTCTGCAAGTGCATATCAGGTGACACTTGTATTTTCCAGTTTATTCTCAACATTAGTACTGTTTCCAATTGCAGCTAGGCACAACTGAGAGTACTTAATAAATCAGTTGAGTGTTGAACACTAGGCACAGAAAACTTCTATCAGACCTTAAAAATCAAAACAGAACCTGAAAAGACTGCTTGAAGGCCAACCCTGTAGTCTATTTTAAAAGAAGTTTTCCAGTTTATCTGTGTTTCAAAGAAAGAGCAGCTCTTTATATGTAAATATTGATTAACCGGGAGCTGAAGATGCCAGTAAAAACTACTCAATCATGCCACTAAAGCATAACTGAACAGCTTGTTCTTTTTAATAATTCTCCAGTTTAATATCCTGGCACAGCCTTCTGTCTTACCCACAAGTAAAGATATCTTATGGCACTCCACACACACTTCATCTGAAGGAGTTTTAACTTGACTATGGATTTATTCTTCCAAAGCACAGATATCTTACCCAGATTTTGGATACTTACCGCCTAAAATCAAAAAGAGGTAGAGAAACCTGACCCAAAATTTCTGGGCCCTTTCTCTGCTTATTTGAGTCAGGAGAGCTCCCACTATTTTGATTAAGTATTCCAAACAAAGTCAGACATAAGAGTGATTCCAAGGGCAGCTGTGAAATCTGGATGGGGAAAATTATTCTGTAAAATAAAAGTATTAAAAGTAAATCAGTCAGAGGAAAGGCAGTTGTTAGCAACTTACAGGCTTATCCATATAACCCATCAATGCTTCTTACTTTCAAAAAGCTAATTAACATTGAAAAACAAGTGTTACATTTCCATGCAACTACATTTCACTCCACTTTACCCCCTGTACCAATAGTTCACAAAACCGGCTACTTCTGTACTGTAGCCAGATTTGGACAAATGCTTTTTATTCTTTGTCTATTAAATCACATTCCTTATACAGAACTGCACTGTCTGGCATAACCAGTCTTCCCAGTCTACTCACTATGAGGACACACACAATTCCATGTTAGCCACCTCCTAATCTCTCAGATTTAGAGTCAGATAATAATAGTTACCCACACAAATAATAGTAATAAAAAATATATAACACTATAAACCACTACAACTGTATTAAACAGTTTAGAAGCAAACACCTTGTACTATGATACACTAGTACTTGCTAGCAAAAGATCTGACAAGGAATCCCTTGCATCATCAGGAAAACAAACAAACAAAAAAGGTAGTTGTAGTACTCTCTGAAGGCAGGTACTTTAGAACTGAAGCTCTCATTCCTGATCTGAAACAATTTGTCACTGGAGACTTTCAGGGTATTTCCTCAAGGTCTATCTCTGACCTTTAAAAACAGCCAGGAAATAGAGGGCAATGTGGAGCTCACCTGATGCTCCAGTTGTGACTGGCTGCCTGAGAACTATTATGTGAAAAAGATAAAGCTGTGCATAGATATGGAAAATATTTCCCCCTCTCAATTATCAAGTATCACCTGCCATCCCCTCCTCATTTCTTCTCTGCATGACCTTCCTTCTTCCTTTCTACCCTCTTCCTCTGCCCCGTAAAGAGAAATGAAGTTTAGTAACTAAAACCAGACATTCTCATATGCTACAGACAGATAGTCGTAAGCATGTAAACATCTTCATGGAAATAATCCTAAATTAGTTCTTTAAATTCAAATACAATAACTGTTACAATGCTTATAGGAAAGCTTTCTTCATCCTGTTTTAAGTAGCACAAGCTGTTCCCATGATAAGGAATGCTATGTTTTTTCCCAACTCCTAATAACAAACACATTAGCACTGGGCACTTGTCTGGCATTTCTATTCTCACTTTTAAAATGAGTAGTAAAATACCATTTGGAAAAATATTTCTGATTTTGGCCAGTATGTCTCACACGTTGGCTATTTCCATTCCTCAAGTGGAACTGGAAGTAAGAGTTGCTTGAATGACTGTATTCAACACCTAGCTAGGTAGGTACCAGCTTCAAATACTTTAGTGAGTTTTAACATGCTGAGGTCACTTACAGTTCATCCCATTTAATCAAGTAGAAGAAGTTCTTGTATGTGCCAACCTTCTTGGACTGAACAGGTTTAAACAGATCTTTTCCATTATGGGTCAGAGAACAAATCAAGTAGTATTTTTCGTAACTGGAACAAGGACAAGAAATCAAATTTAAAAAAAAAATAAAATCTGTAAAAGGATGAGTTTTACAATTAATAATTTACTCACTTTGATACCCAACCTGGAGAAATTCCATGTGCAGCAAATACTGTGAACTGGAGATGTTCTGTGGCAGTCCATGCTTCCTTAGTACTCTTACTATCTTCTGGAGAAACTGCTGCACAACTGCTACATGAATTTGTATGGAGTCGCAGAAGGGCCTCGACTGCTCTTGTTAACTGGTCTATACTCACTTTCAGAGGGTTTTCAGGTTGCAGTGAACCTAAATTGTAATTTATTTTTAAGGTATAACTTCCTAAAACAGCCACCTGAAAACAGTTTTTAAATAAAACTGAAGAACTTTACTTACCAGATGAGCCGGCGTCATCACCGCATTTTAAGGACACCTACACAATAAAGTTAGAGAAAATTTCAGTACCTAGAAACCCATATTGTTATTTCCATTGTTCTTAAGTAACTTGCACAGAAATTATGAAGTGTGAGTTAGGCCCATATTTGGGTTTATATAACACATCTTTTTACCCAAAGTTCCTCAAGAGTTAACTGGCAGTATCACAATTTCCATATCATGTAGCAACCATTCACCAAGTTCAAAAGCTCATATTTTGCCAAGTCAGAATTATTTTGACACCCTTTATGAAATTTAAAAAACCCTGCAGTATATTGGAATATTGCTCTGGGTGCTCTTTAACTGCTCTGAGTCAGGGCCGCTATGGACGAAAGCAGCTGTCAGCTCCATTACCGAGTAATTTAAGTCTGAATAGTTGTTTTGTTTGTGGCATTAGGTAACTTTTGTAGTCAAAGTGACTATAAGTTTACTGAATAAAACAATGTTAAATAACTGAGAACAGTAAGTACTGTCCCACTGTACTATCTGCTGTGTTTGCTCCTTGGCCTGCTAAAATGGACGTCTAAACATGACACAGAATTACAGCAATGTCACAACAAGCACACTCAAAGCCAAAAGGTGACAAACAAATCATGGGAATTTACTCCCTTCTAATAAAGAAGGGTTTCGTGCCCAGTTCAACTTCTGATAAAACTAAAACTATGTCTGTGATTTAAAAACAAACCCCAGTGATTTCAGAAGTCTGTGAGAGTCTAAGAAGTTTGCCACAACTGCTGCCAAAGAACAGATCTTATGCTTTTTGTGTGTTAACTGATCATCTTGTCAGCATTACGTTTTAACTAACCACCCACCCACCCC
>VWZY01002772.1:656482-683810 GCA_013399075.1 Chloroceryle aenea | reverse complement strand
CCCAAAAAAAAAGGCAAGCAGAGACGTGGGGAGGGGGGGAAATCACATTAAATCACATCAGCTTCTCCTTTCAGAAAAAAATGCTGTATGTTTCTGCTGTACTTGTCAAGTAGTCCAAGTACTTTTGGATGACAGGACGGCAAACTGTTGAAACACCACTACACAGGTAATTTACTACTAGACAATCTACTGGTTTGTTTTACTTTTTGGCCACTTCCAACAACAAAACAATTGCTTTTAAAAAACAAAACAAAAACAACCATCACCACCTACCCACCCAGCCCAAGAGCTTACAAAAAGCTGAGATGCAACTAGCTCCAATCTTTACAGCAATTTTGTTTCTGAAAGCAATCTTATAGGCCTTCATACACATTACTGCTTAAGCCAACATTCATCACAAGAGAACTGCAAGGCTTTACTGATAAAAAGGTACCTTTTGCAGGTTCTACTGAGACAGTGTAATTTTGGAAGTTATTTTTACACTAATCTAACTACTTCTACAGCTCTCTCCTATCAAAAAGCAAACACTGAAGAAATACTGGGTATGCTGTATTTCATTAAGTATTCTTACTATGTCTTCTGCATTTCACTGCAAGAATTTTAGTACTTGTGACAACTCTATGTGGTGCAAGACTCCTGCTCAGTATTACCTATAAATCACTGAACTGATGCAGCTAAAACTGAATAGACCACCACATGAATCACCACTCTTATCAGCCAGCAGAACAACAGAAACAGCATTACAGGACCACTTGGCTGTTTTATTTTCACACTTCTCCATTAAATAACTGTTCTTGACAATGTGACTTGAAACAATTCTGCTCAAGTGAAAAGTTCATTGTAAGGCAGTTTTATCATCAAATTCTGTGCTATTTGAGAGATTATTTTTGTCGTTATGCTCAGGAATGCAGGAGCATGCACTGTTAGCTTTAAGATTCTATTGCTCATTCACATAAATACTGCACAGAACTGAGACAGTGTAACTCCTTGAAGGATAACTGCATTGATAAGAGAGGCCATGAGCTAGCTGTCCGCTTCCCTCAGTCAGATCTAGCAGCATCTGCTGTGACACAGGTTGGTACAGAATATGAAAACGGGATTTTGAAACTAGTTTTTAGAAAGCAAATATTTAGAACAGGAAGGATTCCAAGAGCAAAGAATTGATGCATTGACAGCAAAGAAATGTTAAAATAATTTTACCATTTATCAGGTAAAACAAACCTAACATAATCCTGACTGAACTGTTGCTGGTATTTGCAACTACCAAAGATTATGAAATAGTATTTACCAGTGTTAAAAAGCATAACTCAGAATGTAATTGATAGTGTGAAAGTTTACCTCTGCATTTTTAGTCCTTGGAAGATTAACAGCCCTCCTTAGCTTCTTTACTGATTCCGTTATTGCAGGAGTCTCTACACAATCCATTGTAGAACAGATTTTTCTGACAGTCTTAATTACGTGATCTACTGCCTTATGCTGGTTCTAATAAGGAATATATGAGAGAACAGATTGATCTGATCACAATTGTGAAACCTGGTATTACTTTAGATTGTTGATTCTGTTGGGTTTTTTTTAGAAATAATTGCCAGGAAAATTTCATTATGAGAAATTCATTCATATCTCAGTTGCATTAGGCTGTACGTAACAGTTTGATTAAAAACCTCAGTACTGAGAACTTCCTTGCAGCTCAGTTATCAATGTCAAAAACTCAGTAGTAGCTCGTAATATTCCCTTCCTTCTCTTCAAATAGAAGAAAAGCCACTTAATTTAGATATAAATTGTCAGAGGTTTTGTTTATTTAAACATAAGCAAAGTCTTCATCCAATTTTAAAGAACACATAGAAAATGGAAATATTTGCTTAAAAATAACTATTTTTTGAAGGCTTAAAGCTTTCACTTAAGAGTACTTACAGCTAAATAAGTGGGATTAGTGTAATATCCTCTCAGTAAACTGATTCCCAACCCCCTCCCTCCTCACTCCCCCAGACATATTCTCATGACCTTCCTACAAACAGATAGCAAAGAAGCCATTTGAATCAAGATGTTTTTGGATTGGGAGTTACTTGATAACAATTAACTTAGTCCTGGTAAGAAAATAACCGTACAAGTCTGAAGACATTGTAAATATTTAAGCCATACTTTCAAAGCTAACACTTTGAAGATAACAGCTGTTTTGACAGATGAAAGCAAAATTTCCACTGCTACTTTCCTCACAGGCTCTCAAATTAATCTCAATAAAATAAATCAACAACTTTTAAAGTGTCCAGTGATGTGAAATCAAAGGCCATGTACAAGTTATTTATGGATTACTTTATCCTGTTTGATTAGCAAGCTTCAGCGACTGAATAGCTACAGGAATTCGCAGCGGGAGTCAGAAAAAAAATGAATGGAAAACAACTACTGCTATTTGGACCTAGTCATCATCACCTATCGTCTTAAAGCTTCTAGAAAGAGTAGAACATGAGTCTGAACTGAGATGTTTTGCATTCCTCACCTCAGCCTATGAAATCACAGTTAACCAAGCAAGCTGAAGCAGCTGCAAGAGCAAAGCAACAAAACCACCACATCAAGGAGCAGTAAGACCTTGCTCTTCTACAGAAAGATTGTCTTCACATCTACCCTTGAAACACGGTGAATCACCATCAAGGGAATTAAAGAACATTAAGGGAGTATGTAAATAGTGGACATCAGCTGGTACAGGCCCACATTCCTGGAGAGCCAAACAGTGGAAATGAAAAGTGTTGTAATTAAGTAATTTATTTCAAGGCCATTCTTATAGAAACTGTTCAAGAAACAGAGTTATCTAATGTTTAAGAATTTACGTCTCCAAGTTACATTAGTATGAGGAGTTAAACTAAGCTTCTCCTTCTAAAAAAGCTTAAAGCAGGTCATCTTCACCTAGCTGCTGCACATGGGAAATCTCTCCAGACTGCTCCACATGCAAGCGGTTTTAAGCTACCTATCACACACCGAAACAGACATTGGCTTTGACAGTGTTAAAGTAATCCAATAGTGCAGAAAAAGCCCTTTACATTGTGTGCAATACTTGTATGTTCCAAACATGTTTCAGTTGTAACTCCCATTGTACACAACTATTACTGCTCACTTGCATGTAGATTTTTATTCATCATCAATATATCATTCATGGCTGACAACGACTGATGTTGTCAGGATTCAGACCTTTTCCTTATTCCCCTAAATTAATCTCTTCCAGCATTTCTGAGGAAAAGATTATTTTGCACCCCAGGACTTGAAAGATAACATTTCTAATTGTGATGATCAGGTAATAACTAGTTTGCAAGAAGAAAAGAGGAAAAGCAATCTAAAAATCCACAATTACAAGTTTTCATTTGGCAGCTAGTTCAGATCTGTTTCCCTAAGAATACCTGCAGGTCCAGCTATGTCATTAGGGAACTTTCTCGCGCTACTTTTGATTCAATAACAATTTACAATGACCTTACCTCATTTTTAAGAGCTATGTTAACTTGCTTGTGATACACATCAAGAAGCTCTTCAATAGAGGATCTGGAAGAAACAGCAGTTATTGAACACAAGTGCTAGAGCATAACCTCAGTCAGAAGTTCAGCAGTGGCCTGATTACTAAAACAACCACACAACATTACCTTATAATAGGTTCTCTGAAAGGCTTTTCTACTTTGTAGAGGTGTTTGGTTAGGTGTATAGGTGTTCTGTCATCATCTTCCTGCAACAAAATATTAGATGTTAAGTCCAGCTTTCACCTTTATGTAATTTGCACTATGGTTTTAGAAGCTTCATTACTAATACCTGTGGAGTAAGAAAGGAAAAGCTAAGGTGATCTCTTCAAAAGGAAAAAAAACAACCAAACAAAAAACCTAATAAATAGCCTATGAAATGTGCACACATTAGAACAGGAGGAAGAGAGAAGAAACAGCAATCAAGTGCTTAACTATGCAGTTACCAAATATTCTTCCCTTCCTCTCTGCTGGTCAGTTACATACCTAATTAAACTCAAAAACTGGTCTCGACTTTTATTTACTCTGAAATTTGTTGCTTTTCTTTCAGGTCTCAAGTTCAGTCCAAATGCTTGCATACTTTTTCCAGCTATAGTACTTGGTCTAATAAGAGAGATTACACACATTTATAGTATCTTCCTGAAGAAAATTCAGTAGGTATTTAACTTCTTAGTGCAAGAGAATGCAATTCCCAACACCAAGCAGACATACTAATTTGTTAATAACATAAAAAGGTTACACCTCAGATCCATCAACACTGATGCAAAGTCCCAACCTCTTGAAGCCTTACGTTGCTGCTGCAGTTCAGGAGGTACTTACTGTTCGTGCCAGATCTCTGCATACTACACTATAGGTCAAGAGCTGCAGTTTGATTTCTGTATCCCACTTCCGACAGTTCTGAATATATTCATGACTTCCTACGCAGTGCTTACTGTTAAACAAAAGGAGCTATAGTTAAAACAAAAACAAACAAACAAAAACACCCACATGGAATATTTAAGACAACCTGTTGACTTAAAGAAATGGTGAATCAACCTCCACACCATATTTCTTGATCCAATTTTCACTTCTGCAGAAGTTTGAGTATACTGTTACAGATAACCTATACTCTTGATAAAGCTCTTGACTATGGGGGCTAATACGAAAACCACCCCTCCCCCAAATTAAATCCCCAAAACAACAACAACAAATCCCTACGTTATTATTTCAGATTATAATTATCATTAGAAGATTTGTTTTTCTGGTTGTTGGGATTTGAAGAGCAGCTGAAATCACAGAATCCACAGAAATGCCCTAGATACCCACATCTAAAAAAGCCACCTGTTTGTGTTCCACACAACAAATGGCTGATTAGAAGAGATTTCCAGGAAGGTACCAAGAATCTACTATGTCCCAGAGCAGTTCTAATGACTTCTGATTTTTGGGCAAAGTGGGACTCTTAACATTTTTAAGATTGAGTAACTGTGCTATGAAAAAGCCTGAAGTTTATTAATGAAAAAGAGCTTGCTTACTTCTGTAAAACTTCTTCCTGGCCACAGACTTTCAGGATATAGCTGCCAATGTCCACTTCATTCAAGTCGTCATGCACCCAGCAAAGAGCCTGCATTATTATAAGCTCAACAGGGGAACTCACTGTTTAAAGAAATTACATCGGAAAGTTAAATATAAATCTAGCAAGTGATATTCACAAATTGTAGTTACTTGAATTTATTTTTATACTTCTAGGGAAGAATTATGATTATAATCTCCTGATTATCATAGTCTGAAATCTTCACCTTTTTTTTTTTTCTCAGAAAAAAAGACCTCTTCTAAAACCTGCCTATAGTTTAAGAAATCAATAAATTCTTTTTAATAGCATAGTCACTTGACCAAAAATAAATGAAAAAACCCACACAAACAACAGCAGGCTGCAGTCTGTTTTCCAGAAGTGTTAATAAGGGTAGCCTTTTTTAAATAACAGGTTTTTTTAAATAACAAATAAAAAATAAAAAAGTAGTCTGCCTTCTTTAGTAAGGGCTTCAAATAGATAAGCGATCCCAGAGCCACTTAAAGTTTTAGAAATCATTATCTGAAGAGTTGGAGATGGAATTTCTCTATTTGTTCTACTTTCAAGGAAGTGAATACCAGATGTAGCAGAGGCAAATCCTGCTGAAAGTCCTGGTTTTCTTTTCCCTTTCCATTTGTCTAGGACAGTTTCCACATTGTGCAGATCAGATCTCAGGAAGCATCACAAAGCCTTTGCAAAAGGAACTCTTAACTATTACTATTTTTGCATCAGGCTCCAAACACATCTTATGAAAACAGACTCTGTTCCACTCAGCAGCTAGAGAGCAAAAGAAATAATCCCAGTCAAACCCAGAATCCGTTTCCTCACAGACACCAGCTGTCACCAATGAACAGTATGTATATTTGCTTTAACAGTACAAACATTTTAAATACAAAATGCTTTCTACTCTTCCCTACCTAGTTTCTGATCTTCTCCATCAAATCATACGCAAACAATGTCACTAAGTGCCTCAAAATTCTGTACAGAGCACTGTATAAAAGCATTTTATTTTTTCATCAGCGTGATTCCCCCCACCCCTTCCAGGAACATTCCTAATTTTCCTGAATTTTTTTTTAAGGGAAAAAAAATGTTACTTGTATGGTTGCTACAGAGTGGTAATGCCATAACAGTATTTTCCACTAGATAATGCAAGTGCACTTCATCTTGTAACAGAAGACTAATTATTACAAGCATAGAGGTATTTGATAGCATATGAAGAATGAGTATGTGGAAATCAAGAACAAGGAATGACAAACCATGTTTCTGAATTCATGTTATTATTAATCCAGAGTGAAACTGCTATACTGCTTTCCGCAGGGAATACAGTGGCTGACAAAATGAAGACACAGTAACAGTTTACGGGCCATAGTCCCAGGCTGCTCTGGTGAAGGTCTAACAGTCTCCCAAAGCCTAGTAGAGTAATACAAAGATAAGGTTTCCACCTTTTCCCACCCCCTGACTTACTGAAAGACATTCATTCCTTGCTGACATGCACTGATTGCTCAGGTAGACTCATGCTTCCATGTAAAGTCTAATAAATTAATGCAAAATTAACAGATATACCCAAAGAAGCTCTGAGGTTCATCTGTTTCCCTCATGGGTCCTTTCTACACATCGAGCTGTCAGAACACTGGAAGTCTGCAGTTCCACCTGAGCAGCACTAAAAGCCATGCTGAAGTAGTCCTAGCATTAGGATGCTACAGTATGCAAAAATCTGACTCGGAATAGAAGCAATTAAAGGAAGACAGTAATTTTAATTACACCTATTACTAGTCACCTATGAGCTACAGATAATATCTTTCACTGTCTGCAAAAGACAAATAGTTTAATGGTGATTAGTTTTAGCAAGAGAAGAAAAAAGCATAAAGCATGAAGAGTAAGATACCTGGGGCTAGAATGCAAAATACATTCCAAGGAATTCACAAAGCTTCTAGAAGTAAAGGGCTGAGCTGTAACATTTTAGTTACACTACCAAAACCTTTTGTAGTAAAGGATTAAGCCTGAAATCTTAGGAAAGTGAAATCTTAAGGATGAAGAGCAGAAACCTGTCCTAGGCTATGCTTACAGTCCACCTCATTTCTTAACAAAAGAGTATTAAACCACAGAGGAGTAACTACATGGCCCAGCAAATTAATACAGAATGAAAACACTTATGCCTTGAGAGCTTGTTTTTCAGCAGAGCTGCTAGTTTAAGTGAGTTCCTATCTTTTCAGAACAACCAACCCTAAAGCATCTGTTTCACTGTTACACACAGAGAACCAAACCCTAGGAAAAAAGCCCCACAGCACAGATCCACTACCCAGTGACACAGTCAGGGAACAAGGGCTAAGAGGCTACAGCAATAAAGATGGTAAAATGTTAGTTTCTCCTGAGGTAATTTCTTAACAGTTATCACCAAGAACTGTCAGAAGTCAACAGCATCCAGAGTTACAGCCCTTTATACAAACATGCTGCACAGTCTTGACTACACAAAGAATAAGAATTTACACACAAAAGCAAGGCAAACCTAAAAGTTCCGTCCCAAGCTAATACTCATGGTTACCCACAAAACTCAGCCAGCTAGTTATGGCACATTGCAACTGTATTATTTGTGTGTGTTCATAAGCATAAATTGAAGTAAAGTCATAGATAATTTCAGTGTTTATTCTTACTTCCAAACAGCAATTTGTCTGAATTTTTAGCTAGCCTACAGAACTTTCCTTAAAACACATGTCAGAGTGTTGAAATAAAAAATTAAAAGTTAAGCAGCTCAGTTCTGGTGTCACTGTCCCTTCAATTACCACAAAGTAGGTCAAACTTTTGAAAAACTGTTTTAACATTCCTAGTTGTGGATTCAGTAGTACTTCTGAATTGCTTGGCTTTTCTTTCTAAAAGAGTATTTCACTTTATCAGCTCCTAAATATTTTCTGATGGAAGCACTGACCCGCAATTTGGTTGGTTGTTTATCTTCTCCACATTCCCCACATGCAATCCACACACCTAAAACCCAGGGATTACAAAAACTGAAAGCCATTGCCCTCGACAGAGTGCACAGCTGTAACCCACCATTCTACATCTTACCCACCAACCCCAATGCAAAAAGCAGGAACATACCATCGCATGTAAAAGTTACTGGTTGCTGGAATTCTTCAATTTCTATAGAAACCTTGATACTGGCACTCTCCCCACTTATATTTCTTTGCAGCATGACCGGACTCAGCACAAAGCCTGGATTTGTTTGCTGATTAGCACAAGGAAACTTGGTCCTCAACCTGAAAGTAGAGAAGGTTTATGAAACATTGTAATGGATACATCTAAGACTAAAGCAAAATAGCACAGGAATAACCACAGGCCAGAACAGTAAACACTACCTTTTACTCTTGATCTAAATTGTACATACAAAACACCATTTCATTTTTCTACTCTCAACAGAACACTGCCCACATTAATTATACAAAGTGGTACTTAGACAGAAAAAACCCTAGCTTACAATTAGGCAGGTTTTCTGTATAGCTTAAAATATTTAATAGGTCAATGCTTACAGGACATAGTCAGATTCTGTAGAAGCTAAGCTCTGAAATAGTGTTTAAGAAGGCTAATTCATAGCATTTTTTTAAAAACTCATTTTTAGGAAGACTAATTTCTTTTATGTACAAAAGACCATAACACACTTGACATGCTTCGAGTTTTGGAATTCGAATCTGAATTTAGACACTAAGCAGAAGGTAGTTACTCCAAGTTGGGGAAACTGAGAAAGAGACCTAAATTATTGCACAGGCTTTTATTTAGGACACAAACAGTATAAGAAATTCACCTAGCAAAAACTAGACAGTACTTCTACAGATGGTTTTTATTGTCTCCTATTTAACATGGATAAAATAATTTAGCCTTAACCTCTCACCAACATTCAATTAGTATTAATGTAGATTAAGAGCAGAACTCATCTAGGATTTCATCATCTTCATCCCTGTCAAGAGCATGAAAAAAAAAAAAAAGTCCCTCTAGCAAGACTTGTCCAGTTAAAACCCATCAGCATTTCAAGTACTGGGTCTGGAAAGAAAGGGCAACCAGAACTGCTGCAACAAGTGTATTTCATGTGAGCTTTGTTGTAATGCTGTTTATCACTAAATTTCATGGCTGCATTTGACCTGTCATTGGTTTTATGGAGTTTGCTTTTCATTTTATAAACATCACTGTTTCAAAGATTGCTATTTCCCCCATTACTACTTGGATTTTTATCTTGAGAGGAAAGACAAGATTTAGTTTGTCTTCTCCAGGAAGAAAGCAAAGAAAAAAAAATTGTTTTTATAAAATCTCATATTAAATTGTAGCAATAAGCCAAAAAAAAACCCCAAACAATAAAAAGAGCATTCTGAGTTACCAAGTCCCCTCTTCTTTACTATGACCTTTAAGAAACTTCACCATCTGATCAAAGCGTGAAAAGGTGTCAAGGTTTTATTAGTTACAGAATTCCAGTTGGGGAAGCAAGAAAAATAAAGCGTATGTAAGGATTAGAAAGCCATGGAGTGACAGGATTTTGTGAGCTGCATCAACTAAGAAAAATATTTCAAATTCTTTCAGAAGTTAATGTATTTAAAAATAGAAAAAGGAGATACAGATACATGGAAATACAACAAAGTATTTATTACTCAAGTCTGATACAGCAAGGAAAAAAAGTGAGAGGAAAGTCACAGAATGAAACGACTGAAGAGGAGATATGGTAATCCCAAAACCTTAGCACTGAACACCTTAATAACTCTGTAGCATTCTTGAGAAAAACAACCCCACACAATAACCAAACAAGACAAACCAGGAAAAACTGGGAAAAGAAAAGGGAAAAAGACACATACTGAAATCTGCCCCATCAAGCAAAGACTGTAAGCTGGCTCTGAAAATGGAACTGAATGAGTTACTCAACTTCTTATTTTTCTGAAAGCTAACTTGTTTTCAGTAATTTCTTACTTTGTAACTGCTTGAGAAAAAGCTGACAGTTCTTGATTCTGCCCTTCAATTTCTTGGAGAAGCACGTTTTCTGTCAGCATGCCAGTGGTCCCATTGTCTTTCTGCAACTCAAAGATAACAGAGTATTTAAATAGCTGCAAACATATTCCTATAGCCAAAGCCATCTGTAGATGAGAAGGTTTTCAGGAGTCAGAGATTTACTATTAGTTTTACGACTACTTCTATAAGGAGAAAAATGTTTATCAATACGAAATTGAAATGTAAATGTTCACTGGACTAGTGACTCCTTTACAGAATTTTGACAACATCATTACCATTTAAGATTAAATTGAAAGCATAACAGCTCCTGAGCTCTCAACAGTGACCTGTTGCATTAGAATTTGCCTAGATTTTGCTGAACCAGAAGACAGGCAAATGTCTTTTCCTCCACTTCTGTGATTCAGCCTTCAGTATAGTCCCAGAAAGAACCATTTCAGATCAGTTCTGCCCATGATTACCTTTTCCTACAAAGCAGGAAAAAATAGACTGCACCCTGAAAGTAGCATCCAAAAAACTAATCTCAAAACTAATCTCACGGTATTAAATTACTGCTGTTTTAATCCCTTAAATCATGTGCAACCACCAGCTCCCCAAAATGTAGACCACAAAGGTAACCACTCTAAAAACCAATTGCTAAGAGAGAACGGCAGTTTCAGAAAACCAAACTCTAATAAACCTAAAAAAAAACCCAACAAACCACACACACACAAAAAACCCCCAACAACAACAACCAAAAAAAGCCCAAACCACACAACACAGCCAAAAATAAAACCCCACCAACACAAAAACCTGCAGCACTTTTTCATCCGTATCTGTTTCTGAACCAATCCAGAACAAAGCCACATAAATGCCCGTGTATACAGCAAGCAGAGAGCAGCCAGAACGAGCAGTGGGACTGAGGTCTGTCTCAGTTGTCTGCAGTCTAACAGCCATTGCTTGCCCAGAGCACCCACGAAACTCCAACCAGACGCTCCCTGGAATAAGTTGAAGAGTTTGCTCACGTCCAAGCTCTGGTCACTGCACAGAGAGGATACAGACTTCTGAACAGTTATGTTTTTCACCCAGAGCTTTTACATAATGCCTATAGAAACCTTTAATGCATGCAGGAATCCAGAAAAAAGCAAACCACACTATCATTTTTTCTGAAAATCACACAACTTATTAATATTTGAAGTAGTGGTTAACTACTTAACTAGTGAGTTAAGTTTTAATTATTTGCTGACAAAAGTTAGTTGAGCATCTATTTTTCATGAGAGCATATCAGACAACATATTCAAATTAGGCTGTCTCAGAAACAGGGTCGAACCTGTAACATGCAGAGCTAGAGATCATCCATCAGACCTTCTCTTTCCAGCATTTTTTTTTCTCCACTCTAACTTGTTTGAGGAGTACAGCATAAACTTAGTCAGGATAATATACACAACTCGTAATTGCCACTTGAATTGCATTAAACCTACTTATTTCCACTAAAATATTGGGTTTGTGAATGGTTATCAGTTCAAAGGGATAAATTCTATATAATTAGGGATTAGCTATACCATGGGAAGCAATTAGAGCAGGAAGCTGTAAAGCCACAAAACCTGGAATGAGATTCAGGAGCATGTATAATACCTTGTATTTAAAAAGGTTCTTCTACTCTAGCACCTCAGACAAGTTCTGTCATGCAAAAATACTCTGGATAAGTGCACAAGACCTGCTGACAAACCTGTGTAATTGTATCTAGCACATGTATTCTTTAAGCAATTACAAAATAACAAAAGAAAAAAATCATACAAGAAAACAGAAGTTATCAACCTTTGATGAACATTCAACTAACTGCTCATTGGCACTCAAGACAAAACTCAGTCGTTTAAAATCAAGAAGCTGGCTATACCAATGCCAGTTCTCCCTATTTGGGAACTCTTTTTAAAGGAAGTCACTAACTACAAATATGTACTCAAAGTACTTGGCAACTCTAACCAAGTATAAAAGCACTACAGGAGGGGATTACATAAAGCCACACCAGTGATGCAAAACTGCCACTACATGCCACTCATCTCCTCACAGCAAAATTTGCAGGTTATTCTGATGTTAAATTCACAGTCGTTTAGAGAACAAGACATCTGTACACGTGCGAGTTTAGCCAGGGTAAACAATAAATTCTAATGTAATGAGCAAAGAAAAAGCAAACAAACAACAATTTATTTTGTTACTCATAGCCAAATGTGAACCTGTGGTCAATTAAAGAGAGAAACCTAATACTGGTACAAATATGTATTGCTGGAAATTACCTCCTGGTGTAAAATTAAGAACACTAAATACTTCCTTGGTTTTCTTAGATGAATTTCATTACTAATTTTTGATCACTTTTTTGAAGATAATTTCAGGAGGCTGAGCTTTGATAAACTAAGAAATCTATTTAAAATCCACTGGATTTAGATGATGAGGGTTTTGAGCAACAAGTAGCACTTGAATTTCTTTAACTTGCAGATGAGCAAATTTAAGAGGTGCAAAAGCTATCAGACAAACAGGAAACAACTTGTAAGAAAGGACTTCAGGCCAAACTAGATAAGCAGTTCACATCAGCACAGCCTGCAAAAACAGAAGCGGTCTGCAAATACAATTACTCTTAACAATAAAGAGCAAGCCCCGAGCCCAGTAAATTATCAAAAGTCAAGTCAAATTAAATCCCATGAGTACATAAAGACTCTTCAGCTCTGTGGAGAGGACAGGTAGAGAAGACAACACCTAAAACAGGATAAAATGATGATTTTACCTCTGCTTTCAGAAGGGAGTGACAACCACTGAAGTATTTAGAGGGGAATACTGAATATATAGATGGATCTATAGGATCCATCTATATAGCATAAGCAAAAGATAATGCAAAAGCCACAGGAGTTTGAGAGGATACCCATTTGAGAGACTCATTAAATTGATTTATTATCTTTAACTCAGCACAAGAAACAACCTTGCTGATAATTTACACTCATGCATATCAGGTAACTTTATTACACAGACTAGAACTACAAAGTATTGTTTCAAAGCTAATTGTCCACAGACTGGAAGAACACCAGTGGAAAGTCAATCTCAGAGCTCTGATTGGATGTTCACTGCAGGAGTCCGTTATAAACTAAGAACTTGTTTGAAAAAGATGGTGGCTAAAGAAAATCCGCTCTCTGAATTGACTAGAGGATTGCCACATGCCATCAGGAATAAAGGGAATGCGATGAAAGTATCACGTGGGATGCCCCTACCTGTAACGAGGGTTTATTCATGCCCCCATGAAAGACATGGTACACTCTGCTCTCACACAGAGCCAAAAGTCTCCTAAGCCATCTGCAAAGAAAAAGCGCCAGTAAACAGAAGCTGTCACACGAGGCTTGCAATGAAGGCTGACAAAGTCACCGTCTCTTATGTTGAAGTAAACATGAAAATGGATCTTTATCTGAAATACCTGCTGCTCCATCCTGTTAAGAACATCTGCTAAGAGCTAGTTATGAATGCACTGCTGCTGAAAATCAGACGACTGATGACGACAATGAGGCTCTGGAAGAGTCTTTAAATCAAAACTAGCAGAAGGAAAAGACCACAAGTGAAGGGAGAGCTTAAGCATTTTATTCATCTGCTAAGATGTTATCTGCAATAGCATCGGATTGGACCTGATGAACAGGAAAGACCCTTTTAAACCCTGAATTCTTCAAAAAATCCTGGATTTATAAACACAGATTTAATTCAGCAACAAATATTACCTTCTGCAGACACTGATCAGAAGTACTGATCCAATCTAGTCTAGCTGTTCAAGCCAATAATTACATTCAAACAACTAAACACCACTGGAAAACTGACAAACACAGACCAAGACAACCTGAAGCAGCAAACTGCTGTAGAACCCACATTTCACGTCTCCAAATACTAGGAAATAACTGAGTTCACTTATCACAGCCCAACAGAGAGTGGGAAAAAAATAATTAAGTCATACCTGAGATCTTCACACATATAATGTTTAAAATGGAATCCCTCAAAAAAAAAAAAAAAAAAGTGTAAAGGGATTTTCAGGGGTTTAGAGGGTTTTTTGATCCTTCACCAGCCTTACATTAAAATTTTGACGATACCAACAACCAGCCCAGAAAAATGCCACAGGAAATCTTCCAAATGAGGGGCCAAAAATGTCACTTGAATGGAAGTTTAGACAGCCCCTTATGGCAGAGTCCAGTAAATATTCCTTTTTCTGAGAAAAAAAAATAAACAGTTCGGGTGGGATGTGTAAGAATTAAGGAGCAATTTAGAAAATATCCTTGACTGACAACAGCTGGGGTTTATGGCATGTCCCTAGCCTATTAAAAACACCTAGAAAGACAATACATAAAATTCAAAACAGCTGCAATCCACAGTCTCCAAGGCAAACGAACACTTTACTCCCCACCACCACACCAGTTTCTACAAACATGAGTTTTCCTGCCATTATCACCCTTCTCAGGGTATTGACCTTCCCACCGAAGGCTTCTCCTTCAGGCTTTGTACTCTCTCTACCAAAAACCAAAAATACACAAGTATTCATATTCACTTTCTAGAGAGGCGACTAAAATTTAAAAACATAATGTCTTGTTTTATGGTGGAATTATCACAGAAATATTTCCAAAAGACAGGAAAAAATAAATTATCTGCAGTCATTTACTGGACTTGGAAAAGGATAGGATTCACTTATGAGGGCATAATTAACCAGAGCAGTTTCCTACAGCATTGATCACCTGCTGTACAGTTCAGCTTTGACACAGACTCCATGTGCTCAGTGGCCAAAGACAAATCACTCTTTTGCCCTGACTGTAACATGACACAAAGATGGTTTTCCTTCTTCCAAAACAGAAGTACAAGGTTTCTGACCTAACAGGCATCCCACCTTCCAGCAGACTAACAAAAAGCTTTGGTTATGGCTTTCAACAGAGAATTATAATGGTCCTGTATAAGACTGCAAGCAAGACTGAGAGCAGAAAAGAGTTTTGACTGTGCCACCTTTCTCTTTTTTTGGTGTTTGTTTTCTTTTTTGTTTTAATAAAAAAAGGTGACAGGTTATAATAGAAGGCAAAAAAAATATTTTCTCAAAACCTGAGATAAGGGCTACTCAAGCTTTCAGTGTCTAACTTGCTGTATTTTTATTTTGTAGTATCCTGTGAATTCCTCAGTTTAAATATTTATCAGTGTAATTTTTAAATACTGAATTGTTCTAAACATTATTTCAATTGCTTTTGTAGTGTGTTGACAAACAGCAATTTCCCCAGTAATTGTGGAAAGATGACCAAAGTCCAGAGTCACGTGGGGATCTAGTTCAGTAGTGATGCTCAATTTTCTGAATCTCCATACACATCTGTAACATGGTATTATTTGGACGCTGCTCGAGCCAAGTCATGTTTAATAAACAAATCCAGATTTACATACCTGTGATGTTTGGCCCTGTAACTTTCCAAGTTGAGCTGTTCGCATGTTTAAGGACTGGCTCCTTGTAACTGTTGCTCCAGAAGATTTCCCATTAACTTTTCTTTCCAGATGACAAGTTACTAACAGCTTTTCTTCTAACAGCACAGCATCCCATGGATCTTCAGCAGTCATACTTGAAGCCCTCTCTCCATCATTCTCTGTCTTATTTAAAGTCTCCACACTATCCACTTTTGGTTTACTTAGGGGATCCAAATCTAACCAATCAAATTTACTAACATCCCTGCAGCTTTCTGAGGCTGGTAGGTTAGAAACTGCAGACTTTATAGCAGTCATTTCTAAGTCTGTGCTTGACTTCCCATTTTTCAGAAATTCTGAGGTGCTTGCTATTTTGTCAAATACTTTTGCCATTTCTGGTGTAAGTACTGGAGGATATATAGATAGGCTTCCTTGTGGGTGAAAAGGTGTAGTAGCTGCCAATGGGTATGAAATGTACTGCGACTGTCTTGGAAGACCAAGATAAATAGGTTCTCTAGAGTGATAGGACGACACACTTGGGTGGAAACCATTCTGAAATACACCAGTCTGTTTTGCATAAGAAGCTGAGGGGTAAAAAGGAGGTAAAGTGCATGTCACAGGTGCTGCTATCCCAGGCATCCACTGTCTTCTCTGGCCCATAGGCCCAAGATAAAATTGTGAAGACACAGATGGGCTCAAAATAGGACTTACTGGTAATGTAGGTACTTTACTAGATTCAAAACTGTCCTCCAGCAGCAGTTTCTCTAGTTCAGCATGAGTAAGCTTCTCTATGTCAATGGTGCTTAGTTTATCTTCCATGCTCTTGGCATCAGACTCTGGAAACACCATGAGATCATGGTCCTGTTTCTTACAAGTCTGTTCTTTTTGTCTGGTGCTGCTTAAAGATTGAAAAGTTTGTTTATTACCAGCTACACCTCTTTCTTTCTGCATTTTAGCTAATGCCTCAGCTTCCATCTGCAACGCCTCCTCTTTGTCCACATCTTTTGACCTCGAGGCTGCCAAAGAAGGTGATGAGCGCTGGTTAAATCCATTGCCACTGGATAGCTGGGCCATACCGCAGGAGCAGGCGTCCATTTAAAGCAGCAACACTTCCCTTGTACTGGCTGTCTACCCTTGGCTTCAGAGGAGTTTTAGCAGATCTGAAAAGGAAATGAAACATTAGAAATGCATGAAAGAAATCATACATGGAGAACTACCAAGACATTACATTTTAGAGGTTTGGGTTTTTTTTTGGAGTGGCGGTGTCAAACTTGAGAAGACCCATAACTAAATACACAGGCTTTGAATCATGTGAGATTTATTTAATTTTCTTACTAGCACTTATCAGTAAGTAAAATACTTGGTTTCCTTTTGCACCAGTAAATCCAAGGCACAGAAAAGCTACGTGCAGGTACCTATTTTCAGATCTGAGCAATTCTGCACATTTAGCCAAATTCAATCTCAGACGTAGAAATCATTCTACAGACTGTACAAATATCTAGCATTGATAAAGCACATTATCAAGAGGACTTCCTGTTTACTTCAGTATATTACAAAGATGACAGACCCATCAAACTGCTGTACCATGACTGGGATTGTCACAATTATGCTGAAGGACCTCCCTTCCTTTGGAAAATATCATTGTACTTTACCATCTTAGCAAGACAAATAATACTTAGGAAATGCTATTTCTTAGACAAGCAAAATAAGCAATTTAAGTACAGCTGCTGATTAAGTAATCCCTTTAACAGCCCCTTAAAGTAAGTGTCATTCCCTAATGGGTAAGGGAAGAAACTCTGAAAGGTCATTTTTTGCTTAAGAAAATGACATCTTGTATTCTGCAGTTCCAATCAGTACTATTATACAACTTCCTGCATTCACCACAATATCTACCCCTCTTGATTAAAATAATCTTACAAGAGATTATCACAAGAACTGTGTTATTTTTCAGTATTATTTCTACTTTATTCTACAGCTTTTACAGTCAGGGTAGAGTTGAGTCCAGGAGATAAGATGTCTTCCAGCAACAGCTAGCATGCATATCAAGCAGCAAGATAAAAATCACGAATAATGAGTTTCTGCTAGGAGGGTTACATAAACAGCAATCCTCATTAACACAGTTTCACTGAACTAGATGAGCCCTTTACATGTAAATCATCACGTGTTTGTCATACAACAATCTAAAAATTAAAAGTTCTCTGCAGCAAATAACATAGATGACTGCAAAGTCTGTCTTTATGTTCCCTTGCTATTCATACCCACTAGAAGGAGATTTGGGGGTTTGCCTTCCCCCTCCTCGAATCAGACCAGAGATATGTGCTTTAAACAAACTGACTGTACTTCTGTGGATTTGCCACATAGACAGCAAGATTCTTAACAGATTTCTAACAGATTCTTTAAATTCTTTAAGACTCTGGCCAAGCTTTTGTTTTATCTACTTCATTTCAGTGGCTTTTATAGTGAAGGACAGACATCTTCATAAGAGGTTCTATACAGTTCAGATAAATCTGAAAACAAATTAAGGTGAAACCCTTCACAAAGCAAGATTAAACCAGAACTGGTGCTACAGGTGCCAAGACGAGATTTAAATGAAAGAGCCTGTCTGAGGAAAGCCTGAAACAGCAACAGACTAACAAAGTTACAAAACCCTGAAAACCACAGAAGTCCTGAGGAACAAAGTCTTAAGGAGGAGCTTTGGAGGTTACTAGCATGTATCCACTCCACATGACAGGTACAAAACAGATGTAGCCTACAGAAAAAAAAGCAGATACCAGATCCCTTTCCATACAATAGATTAAGTTACAGAGTTTGACATTCATTAAAGCCACAACTATTGCCATCAGGAAGAAGCCCTGTCCTATCTAGAGCCCATCTGGCACAGCCAAGTGTTGAACTCATTTCAGGGAATCTATTTAAAAAAACAAAACAAACCCCAAAACCAAATACCAAACTTCCTTGCTGCATTCCCCTATAGCCAGTGCAGGTCCCTGGCCCCATTTGCAGCACAGCTGTGGCCTTCAGTGCCATTCAGGCATTTACTAACCTTCTGTTAGCCAGACACTTGTCTAAACCTTGCCCTAAAGATGTACTGAGTATTTTGTAGATGGTCTAATCCTACTAGCCACAGATAACATCCTAATGAGAAGCCTAATATACTTTACACCAACTGCTCAGACTGTCTAGATAAACAAGACGACTTTAATCTCTTTATTACCTTACGGCTGGTTAAAAATGCTACGTCAAATTTTCAGATGCAAGGACACCCTGACTCATGAAGTCTTCTCAATAATTCCTACTTGACTTTTCCAAGAAGCAGCAGCATGAGGTAAGCGCAGCTTTCAGTCTTGCTGTTGCCTAAGGATTCTGAATAGTTCCAGAGTTTTCTTTTAAAAAGCTAAACTAGCATCATACTTTCTAGGACTATTTAGAATTATTTGGGCTAAAGCTTGGAAGAAGATTATCAATGCATCCTGGTGTTGCTTGATAACTACAGTAGCAAGTGATTTTTCTTAAGGAAAAAAATATCAAGATTATATGATCTTCAAAGTAACTATATATAACAATACTGGCTCCTTAAAAGAGTAGGAAGCTTTATTTTTCTGCTGAAATGGGCAGCTTTGATCTCCCCACTCCCCAGGCAGTCTCCTACTCACAAGGAGTCACTGTTCCACAGTCACGACTGCAGATAAACATACATTCCTTAGCACTCCAAAACATGGTGCACAGCTACGCAGCATGTTCATACCTAACATCCAGAGAGTTCCAATCACTCAACAATTTGCTGGTTTATTTTAAAACTTCACACTGCAGTGCTGCTTTTTTGTCAGTGTATGACTGCACGCTTGCACCGATAAATACAGTGACTGCTCATATTAACCACTAACAGTATTTGTCTTTATCTGAAAAGTTGAGGTTCATTTTTATTTTTGCAAGACATTCTCATCAGCACACGTTTACTTAATCACTGTAACTTTTGTCCGTGGGAAACTTCTCGAACCAAACCAGTGTATAAATTTGTCAAATTTTATAAGCAGAAGTTAAACACTGCTTTTAAAAGTCTGACAGAATTGCAATACTTTTAGGAAAACTTTATCCTGAATGCCAGTTTTAAGCCATAAATTCACATGATAAAACATCAGAAGAAAAGCTCCCCAGGCATAAGCATGATTAAAATGAAGACAGATTCTCTTTCAAATGCTAACTACACCACATCAGTTAACACTTTCACATAAGTTTAGCTTCACTTCGAACTTCTGACTTTGTAGGTATCTAAGTTCAAAGGCAGAGAGTGAGCAGAATTTACACTTCCCAGCATTCACAAGGAGAAGGGCAAATTCCATTTGGACCATCTATCAGAAGGGAGCCTCTCTCAAAAACTCCAAAGAATTCATCTGAATTCAAATCCCCAGAACAGGAAAATCAGACACCTGAACCATTACCGGCCATACCATAGTTAATTCACAAGAAGTCTGTAATAATTGGAAGTCATCAGAAGACCTAGAAGTAATCCTTAGAGTCAGGAGTGTTCTTATCTCAACTGCTGCACACTATTTTAAGTAACAGTAATAATCAGTTTTCAACTGTCAATCTGTTTACCTTCAAGGGCACAACTCTCTCTCTAAACACTTAAGCAATGGGTCAACTAAAAAAAAAAAAAAGAAGGCAACTGAAGGGATTAGAACAGAAATTTGAAAGTGATAAAAGAATCTCCAGCACTTCTCACCTAAATGTGAAATTAAATGGACCCATTCATACTTTATACAAAGTCAAAATATTTACACTGCCCTAGCAGTAACTCACCAATCCTGCCTGCTTTAGTTAAAAAAACAGGTCTAAAAATCTCAACCACCCCATTTATCTTCAGCCTTGGCGAAAGGTAATCTGTTTTTTTGCAGGGGGATTGAGTTAACTTTAAGCAAAATTTTCTTTAAGCATTTGACCACATGTGATCAGACATGAGACTGCAGACCTTTCTCTGGCTCCAGTCTAGCAGAGCTTCCCTAGAGCAACACTTACTTGGTGGCAATTCTGAATACATGTGCTTAGAATCTAAAGTTAACTTGCTCAGTTGAGTACCTCTCTACATGGAATGGAAATAAATTTCAAACCACATTTTCACTTAAAGTCTTAGCAAAAAAAAAAAAAAATTACATGTGCATTAATCTAGCAAGTACATAACCTTGAGCCATGAAGAACTTCTTTTCTACTGAGGAATTTATAGGGTTTTGATAAGAAACGTGAGGAGAATTGTTACTTTCTACCAGGACAAAGACTTGCAAAACTAAACTAGTTCCCTATCTCAAAGAGCAAGGGATGACTGTATTAGAGATAAACCCCATTACCTTAAGCAGAGGTAACTGCACCATCTGCTCATGTACATGTTAACATTCTTCTCGACATACAATGAGTTGCACACCAATCTTCTTAAAACCCAAAAAAAACAACAAAAAAAAAACCCCAAACACACACAAACCCAAGGCTTTTAACATTCTATTTCTAATTTGTTCTAGTGCTAAACAAGCACAGAACATACTATTTGGTAATTCATTCTTAAGAAATACTTTGCAGTTATCACAAATCAGTGCGCATAAATTCCCTGGAGTCCAAGCACTAAATACAGAAGCAATGATAACAAGTCAGACCATTTCCTGCATTCCTTATAAAGCAATGCCCTGACATACAGTAGCCAAAGCTTCTTCAAAACAAGTGTAATCCTCACAATAATTCTGTGGTTATTTTGCCATTATTTAAAAAAAGGAAAAAACAGATTTGAGGCATTTGCCTAGCACTGAGTGACAGCTAACTACAAGTTAACAAATCCTGCCTACATACCCAGGGACAGCAGCAGTTTCACAGGAGATCATGGAAAACTTAGCAAAATAAGGCAGCAGTAATATACTATGGAAAATTATAATCATCTGGAAAGGAATTCATAGCAAGACATTTTGCCACAGCAGGAAAACTTCTTAGCAAGGAAAAAACCCAGGACTTTGATGTTCAAAAGCCCTCTCTGCCAGATGCATTCAGATTGCTACAGAGAAACAAACGAATAGGTAGTTCAAGAAGTCATGTCATTATTAAGTCCATTATTTTTTAAAATACTGTAGGTTTTAAATTAGAAGATTCTCAATAATGTGTACAGAAGGTTAGGGTTTTGGGTATATAGTTCTAACACATTATTTCTCCAATAAAAACTTAGTTGCTTATTTAAACCAGTCATCTTCGTAAAATCAGCAAGTGCCCCCTTACAGAGGAAATTATTGCAGTCATCTGCAAGATTGAAGCCATTTCTTTTTGGCTCATATCTACAAAAACTTCAAAGACAATTTCACTAGTTTCAATACAGGTGCTATTTTTAACTGGGCACAAACTCTGAACCAGCACTCATCCCTGTTTTGCTCAAATCATTCAGTTCATTAATACCCAAGCAGCTGTACCAAGACCAGTACATCTAAAAAGCACAATTTCATTACAAAACCTCTGATCCTGAGACTTAGGTTAAAGAATTTCCAGCACCAGAACAGAACGCCTGCAGGAATGTTTCAAAATCTTTCAACACTGGCAACAAATCCCTTGAAAAATCCAGCCTCGGCTGTTTCAGTGGTTAGAAAAACACTTATTATAAATCAATTTTCATTCGGGACATCGTGCACAAAACTTGTACCAGATATGGCATGCGTTTTAACATCAGAATCTTGATATTTTGATCAATGTTCCAAGAGAGATACAGGGTAGAAGAGTCCATCATGCTATTCCAGCGGAACCTTAGCATAGCTACAGTTACCTCCAGATGATGTTTTCTACTGCCACAAAGTACACCTCACCTCCTTAAACCAGCCGTTTGCACCACTAGTCACTGCAAGCCACCTTACCAGTAGGTGAGGATACCTGCAGATTTGGTACAGTATGTTTGCAAGCTTCATCAGTGTATTTGTGCTGTTATACTCCTCCCCTTGAACTCTGAACCCAATCACCATGTCATTTAACTCCGTTGAAGAGACAGGAGTCTTAAAGATAATTAAATTCCATGGAAGTTTCATAGAAATAAGCAACCCAACACCACCAGGAACACTGGGTGTCACAGCTAGAACAGTAGAATGAGCTCTTATTGGACACCACAGATTTATTACCATGATAATCTTTATCAGTGCTCCAATCGCAGCAA
Organism: Chloroceryle aenea; assembly: GCA_013399075.1. Classification (NCBI taxonomy): domain Eukaryota; kingdom Metazoa; phylum Chordata; class Aves; order Coraciiformes; family Cerylidae; genus Chloroceryle; species Chloroceryle aenea. The sequence goes on along the minus strand of VWZY01002772.1, from coordinate 661,198 downwards.
GAAGTCCTTAAAGCAAATAAACTGAAGACACAACAGAGCAAGAAACTCGACATCAGCTTTATCAATTTCTGCATCTCTGTATCTCTCCCTATTTCATTCTCAGCTCTCTAACAGCATACCTGCAACTTTGTTCCTGCCCAGAATTTTCTGGATGCACACACCAGAAAAAGCAGTAAGGAAAGCAATGGCATCCCAGGCTGGTTCATTCTGATGCATTTGGCTAAGATTATTTTTTCCATGCCTTACAGCCAAGCCTATTACCAGCATTGTTTGACAAAGGCTAAGAATTTTAGTTCTGTTGCAATGTTACCCTTACAAAATAATGCTTTCATATCCACCCCTTCTGTTTCAAAAGTCTGCTTTTAAAAACATTTACCATTTCTTTTGCTTTTCAGCCACCTCTGAAGTTGTGCTTTTCTCCATATCACCCTTATGATTCACACTCTTTTCCACCAATTCCTCTTTCTTTTCTAAGCATACTTGAAAACACTCATGCAATACAAAATACTCCACACAGAATAGGGTTTGGGTTTTTTATTAAGTAATGCCATTGACCCAAATATTTTGATTCCCTGGCTGAATAATCTGCACAGTAATCCAGGATTTGCAGAGTAATTCTACTCTGTAGTATCACTTTCCTGGAACAATTAAGACTGGAAGGGGCCTAAAGTGGTCTCTAGATCCATTACCTGCTCAGAGCAGGGTCAGCTATGAAAAGGTGACCAGGGTGGTCAGGGCTTTACCCAGGCAGCAGTATCGCAGACAAAGTTTTAGTTATGCATACAGTTCAAGCCCGAGTACAGCAGCATGTGACAAATTCCCTGGAGCTCCTACCTGTACTACTTCTATTAATATCAATAGCAGTAGTACTAAGCAGAAGATAAAACATTTTATACTACATATCCAATTCAATCAAAAAATATATGAAGTGTCTAGAGCATGGGGAGGACAGAGAAAAGAAACATTGGCCCTATTGCTTCAAACACCCGAAGAGAGATGCCCAAACATTTTCCATATAATTTCATAACATTCTACAGCACAGACTGAAGACCATTGTAAAAAAAACAAATTTTCTTAAGTGATATGCCTCAAGTAAGCCCTGCAAATATCCTCCTAGTGTCACAAAACATCCAAAATGCAACAGAATTCAGGAAGTTCATGATGCAATGTACAGTGGCTATTAACACAGGGAGATGAGAACAACCCTCCCCCACAAAGATCCTACCCTCCTCCCCGGGCAGCAGCGCACAGGACACACCTTCAGCAAAACATCATCAAACCCATGAATAGCATAGCGAAAGTCATGTCCCCACAGCTCTGTCCCTGATTTAACTCTACACTGCTGCATCAGTACCAACCTACCAGTGTAACCAAAAGCAATTCTGCTGCAGTAGCCAAATTATTTCTACCACTTGCCTCAGCAGTTTCCCCTCAGGCAGGAAACTTGCACAGTTTCAGTTATAACTAGCAAGATGCTCCTTAATCACACACCTAGTACTTACGAAGTATTAAGCAGAATGATTATTAATTGATGGAACAAATGTTCACGTGTGCCTTTTTACTTTATATAATACAATATTAACAAAAAAAAAGATGTATTGATTCAATTATTACTACTTTTTTTTTAAAATGTTACACAGGTAGCAAACTGAACAGGGTGGTGCTATTCAGACCAAAGGTTCAGCTTATCCTACTCTCTAAGAGTGGCTTCAGAAATACAAATAGAAGAAAAACTAAAACAAGGCAAGCATGTAATGACACTTCCTCAAAATACTCTTCTAGTCTCCACTAATTTGCCAATCAAGTGCTTCCCAAATCCTGAGGTAACTTCTCTAATATTACGATCCCTGATGTATTTTTTTCCTCCATAAATTTGTACAGCTGCATGCTGAACTCACGTAAACTATGAGCACTCACCCTCTAACTTGGCACAGTCACCACCCCCTGCTTCTCTGCTGTGGCTACAATCTAAATAGAATACCGTATCAGTTATTGATGACTTGTTCTCAGTGTGTCTCCTGTATCTACTAACATCAACCACAGTACTGAAACCTGAGTTACTAACCCTATATGGGCCAAATTATTTCATCTTGGTCACCATGCAGCAACCAACCTCTTAACACAAACAGCATGAAGTTCTTGTACACTACATACTGCAAGTTTCCAATTGTGACTGGGTTTTTGTAGGCAATGTTTCATTTATCATTTTAATGCCACACATCTGAAAATTGTAAGTTATGTGAAATACATACACACTTTCTCTCTCTACTTTAGTTTCTTCCATGACAGCACTCTCACATGATGACTACATGGAACAAATTAAACTCGCTCTAAGTAAATAATTTCAGGTTATATTTCTACTGAGGTATAGATCAAAGTAATATTCCTCCTAACTTCTTTTATGGTGAGCTTTGAGGAAACCATTTTATTCTAAATCATTTATAGATTAAGTGAGGTTTATCATCACTGGCACACTCTCAAACATTTCCTCCTTCGCTTGGCCAGTCTGGAAACAACTTCTGCATTCTTCTGCAAAAACTGACATCACAGCAACCTTCGTGCGTACGAAGGGGCTGGAGGAATGCTGCATTAAATCACTGATGTTATCGACCACTGCTGATAAAAACTGAACTCTGGATCTGGTAAGTAATTACACATCCACACCTTCTACTTAAAATAGACAAATGTGTTTCTGGTAACACTTCCAGGAAGCAAACAATTTACATTTGTGCTATACTTTAAGTTTGCTGTACTATCCTGAAAATAAATAAATAAATGCCACAATGTAGAAATACAAAGGCAGTATTTCTAAAATGAAAAAAAAAAATAGAATAACATTATCTGAATGCCATTAAAGCTGACCTTAAAACACACACTATAGTTCATGAATTCTAGTGACATTATTGTTACGCTTATATTTTCCTACCTAACACTGTTAATTTATTGTCATTTTTATTTGCCATTTTATTGCCATAAGATAGCCTTAGATTTGTTTGAGTTTAAAGACAAATAAAATTCAAATCTAACAGTCATTTTTCTAGAGAGCCCCACACTGGTCTGGTTTTGGTTCTACACCAAAGCCTAACACACACACAAAAAAAAGAAAAAAAAGACAAGAGTCTCAAAACATTACCACATCATTTTTGCTTTTTAAGCAAGATTTCTTTCAAGTTTCTTTAGCTAGATAGGAGACATTATAGCAGCAGTGGATAAGCAGTTTCAAGTTAACTTGAAATGCATCATTTTCCATCTAAAGCATTCAATTTTCTTTGTTGCTACACAGATAGCTAGTAAAAAAAAAAAGATAAAAGTATTTAATCAGTTTATCTATATTGATTATCCCTACTGACAAACCTGTATGTTTTGAGTTCTCAGCTACAACAGTAGTACTCCAAAAGGAAAGGGAAACATCAAGTATCTAAATAAGTCTATTTTATCAAATCAAAATTTTAAGCCTTTCTTGCAAACCCCTATGTATTTTTTTATAAACAAGCATCTTTATGTAAAAGACCATTCAAATACAGCACATTTAAAAAGATGGGTCACTCAATATTTATTGCTTGTTTGGTTTGAGTTTTGACCCAACAAAAGGCACTGTAACTTCAAGTTATTTGTTATCATCCCTGTGCTTTCTCCCATAACCTTTATCTTTTACACAACTTTCTTTCACTGTACGTTTAGTCTTACCAGCTTCAACTTACTCTCAATATAAATTTAAAAAAAAAAAAAAAAAGAAAAATTTGGTGAAAATTTTTTCCCCTCCCACAAATGCAGCAAATGAGCCCAATTTAATATCTTCCTCTCAGATGTACAAAGAAAGTTTTTTCCAGGCCCAGTCGCAGTGTTGAGGGGGGAATGAAGGACACAACTGCCCTCAAAGCTAACGAAACCAACTAACAAAATACTCTCCTGTCAGATTTCATTCCCCCTGCCCCATTTCTGCTTCCCCTTTGGCTTCTTCATAAATCACCCATCACCACTACTCCTGAACACAGTTTATCGTCTGGAGTAGGTATTGCACAACATCTTTTACAAACATCACATTTTTTCTTGAGTTTTCAGTTCCCTTCGGAAAGAGACTTGCATTAAACACGCAAGGTTGTTATTTAAAACCACCGCATTGCTCCCTTCCCCTAAGTGAGCTTAACTACATATGTTCTAGGACCACATTTGTAATATATAACACAATGATGAAAAAGACCATCAGATCCTTTCTTTTCTTCCAAGCTCTTTTATTTTGGAGTGCATCTTACTACCATATTCTGTTTCCCCAACAACAGCAGAGCTGTTAGCAGGAGGTTACTTGTGCCAACAAAGATGCAGGTATACCTTATTTTATGGCACTGATGCAGGATAATAAACTCGATCAAGCTGCGAGCAGCCAGCCGGTTACATGCTCCCATGCATTACTACTAACATCCCCAAAGCTCCCTGAGGAAACGGCAGAGCTGTTTAAGGACCTACTTTGTAAGCAGCCAACTACGCTGGAACTCCCGTAACGCACCATCAACCCGAGGATGCCTAACCCACTGAAAAAGTCAACAGGAAGATGAATAAAAAAAATGAAGTGTAAACCTGGGGTGTCTATGCACCAGCAGCCAAGGCCCCACACACACAGGGCGAGCATTCCGGCTCCCAGACCCTCCCAAACGCCTCCTGCTCCGCACCTGCCACCCCGGAGACTTCACCTTCGGGTCCACAGCACCTCCGAATCGA
>VWZY01002772.1:638164-656290 GCA_013399075.1 Chloroceryle aenea | reverse complement strand
GCGCACGCAGCTCCCCGAGACGCCGCGGAGTGACGGCTCCGTCTCCGAGCTGCGCCGCTCCAGCAGCGCACCGGCCGANCCCAAGAATGCTCGGCATGGCTGGAAACTTGCTCAACGCACCAGCAACGTCCGTCCGGGAGGCCGGGGCTGAGCCCGCACACAATGAACTTCCTCCGGCGCGGAGGAAGAGCACGGCCCGTGCCCGCCGCGGCCAAGCATCGGAGCGACGCGAGTGGGAGTGGGGAGCTGCGCGGCACACGGGGGCGAGCTGTAGGAAGTACTTTCGTCACTTGCCAGCTGACGACTCCAGCGGTTTAGAACAAAGTGTCCCACTAAATAGAATTTTGCTTAATTTAACTTCAGAAACTACCTTGCCCGCCCCGGCCGATCCCCGTTGTGAACCCCAACCCTCCGGACATACCAACGCGTGTATTGGGGTTTGACCTTCGCGACAGCTTCAAAAGAGTACCATGCTTTGAGGATGCTCAAAAGTATTGCACGTGGGATTTTGTACAAAGTTTACACCTTTAGGCCTTTCAGAAGATCGAATTAAAAGTTCTAATGGGCATTTAAAAGTAACAATATGATTTTTTATGTAGAATTTCAGAGAGAATAACTTTATGTTCTGTCCATTCAAGGGATACTACTTAAACTAATCAGACATTTCAGTTTATTCCTATGGGTATTTTATTTGGCACTTTTAGCACACTAAAGTTCCAAAAAATATAAAACATTTGAAGTAGAGAATGCACATGAAAAACAGTCAGTTTAGAAGCTATGATAGAAATTAATTCCTAAAAGTAAGTCATAAATCCATGCCTGGCATTGACATTTCTTGTGTGATTCTATGTAAGTCTCCTGCCCGATATGTCTCTTGACCACCTCTCCTGTTAGTCTTCTGTCATGGGCTGACAGGGGGGTTGGATTCGATCTCCAGAGGTGCCTTCCACATTTTATCCTTCTATGAATCTGGTCAGGAGACCCCTGTATGTGGAGGAGTTAGTGACCCACAAAAAAACGAGACAGAGGCTGGGCTGCCCATACAGCCCAGCCTTCAGCCCCCTCTTGTGCTGTGCATATCATCCCCTGGCTGCAGGACTGCCTCTGAAGGCAGCTCCCACTTGGTATGGCAGTTAGACCACCTGAACATCCTTGTCCTTATCTGCAAAGGCAGCAAGAGGTTCCCATGTGAACACCCTTTCTGTTTAGCTGTAGAAATGATGGACAGAACTGTGTTCTTGTAAGAAAATCCTGTAATGACTGACATGGGAAACCCTTTTCTAGAGATAGGGTCTGCAGAGAGTGCTGTGCCCATTCAATGCTGCACAGCTGAGGGTTCCCTACATCTCTAGGTGTGTAGGATGTTCTATCCTCTCTTTCTTCAAAGTTCTCTCTAATAAGCAGCATTTTAAATGATCCTGTACAGAGGCAGATTGCCTGACGGACGAGCAACTCCTGGCACAAAGCACTTCCCATGTGGTTTGTGCTGCTGTCCCCCTCACACACAGGTCACATTAAACTGCTCCTGATTACACCATCAACTCCCTAGCTGTGGGGTTTAGTCCTGGGAGAATCATTAGTCTATGTTTCATCCATCACTAACAAAAGGAGCATTAATGTGCTTAGCCTAAAGAAAGGTCAGCTACCACAATCAACAATTTCAACAAGATCACGACTATTTAACTGACTAACCGCCAGCATGTTCTGTAACAGAATTGTACGGCCAGCTCCAATATGAATCACGGAAGTTCATATAGGAAAGATGATTTGGTTCATTCTAGAGATTAGTGCAGATTTTTAGGCTATTATCAAGCCTGCCTACACCATGTTAACCATGGCAAGAACCTTCTGTGTTTTTCCTTAGAAATTATTCCCTTCCTATTAGAAAATTTTCTTGCTATTCTGCATTTATTTTAATAATTTAAATCCATCCTTTTTAGCAGTAACTCATTTTTGCAAAATATTTTAAAGGTACTTCATGTTTAATAGGCACAGATTTCTTTTTATCACACTGAATGAAACAGAATATGCTGTTCCTTTCCTTACAGCCCTTACACTGAAGAGCAGATCATTTCTCAGCTACGTTCACTTTACATATACACCATTTATCAGGTGCATTCTATAAGCAGTACCAGCCAGTTTTAGAAAGAGCATTTGTGCATCAGATGCCACGTAGCATTCTCCATGGCTGGGCAGCCAAAACAATTCTGCTTCAAGAGTGAGAACTGCTTGGCCCTTGAAGCCCAGCTTCTAGTTACAATGACACTATCCCCTAGACAGTTGAGTCAATGAAGGGAACAATGACAGCGCCTGCAGATTGCTTATGAATGGATAATTAATTACAAGTTACACATTCCTGCATGAAAAGATGACATCAGTTTTAAAGCATTTCTTATACAGGAAGTTATTCATATGTGCATATAAATACAACGCACAAGGTGTGTGTCTCAGCAGGCTCATGACCTTGCTACCAAGTATGTTGTCTGTGATACACTGACCAAGTGCCACCCTGAGAGCTTTTAGGAGACACTTGATAAAGCTACCTAACCCTTGGGGGGGGAGGGGGAAGTGTATTGAAGAGAAACAAGCAGTAAAAATTAATACAATTCTATTAATTAACATTTTATTTCAAATTCAAATTGCAGAAATACAGGCAGAATAAGCATGAGTGGGTTTGGTCAGATATTTGGAGAAAGTGTGTGCTGTGCTTACCACCCCAGTACTGAAACTTCACAAAAACATTCTGACACAACATACCCAAAAATCCAATCCGCATATGAAACCAAGTATACTGACACTGGTATTAAGTGGAAATCTGACAACTTGCAGCTGGCAAACACCTTTTAAGACAATACTTAGGATACAAGGAAGCTTGATGGACACCCAGATCAAAAGGGTGGCTACATGTAACAAAGCATAACAAATGTGGTTTGGTTTCCTCTGACAATAGGAAGATGGAGAATATTGTGCCAAGGACAAAAAATTCTTTGCAGATACCATGATGTGCACCAGAACATGGTACTGACTTTTTACTCTTCAGGGTAGCTACAAGATTCAGTAATGTTTGAATTAAAGATGAAACAGTTTAAATTTATCTTAAGGTGTATCTTCTTAAAGATGTCTAAAGAAATCATGTTAAAAATACTGAGAAACTATTAGCTTAAACACAGTAAATAACACAAAAATCTACCAGTCCTCAGCTAATCAAGACAGGTAGTTCTAACATCCTCGGGCTGACTCTTATGTATTTGAAGAAAACAAGTTTTAAGCCCTAATTTTTGGAACATCTGGTAATTTGTATCAAAATTTAATCTACGATATTTTAGTCTCTATAAACTTTTTTTTTAATTATTTTTTCTCTGAAAACCAGCAGAGGGAGACAGGTTCTTTTTTACTCCTAAAGAAAGCAAAGGATTGTATGACTTCCTCAAAAAATACACTTTCTGAAAACTCAGTATAATTTCCTAGATTAGTTTCACAATCCATTTTCTTGGTAGTTTTGAACTTTATTACTCATGTCTCTTGTTCTGAATGTTTATTCAAGCTTAAATGGCTATTGCTTACATCTGCAGATGTTTATGCAACAATACATTGCTATTAATATTTAATTGTGGATTTCTCTCAGGGAGAAAGGGGTTATCACTGTTAATAATGAATGAAAGAGAAAAATAGGCCCTGGTTATGTTTTTATTGTTTCACTGTTGTGCAACAGCTTGCATGGGATTCCAGCATATGTTAAGTTCTGCAGATGGCTCTCAAAAATCTAGACAATAATTTCAGCTGACTATATAAATGAGTTACATATTTCAGGCCCAAACATAAGAAGAAAATTCTGCTTTGCAATCAAAAAATACTGCCAATAGTTTCAAGTCCAAGTAAAATCTTCTCTTGGGTTAAAATTTCTTACGACCCAGATCCTGTTTCAGTAAATGGGAAGTTAGGCACTGGGAGCCAAAATACTACTTCAGATCTTGGCACAGACACTTAGGTATGTCCCACACAGGTCAGGCAACATTCTCTACAAAATGACATGGCAGGGCATATATTTGAAGTTCATAAAAGATTTTTCATACTTATCCCTACTTTTTAAAAATAAATTATGTCCAGAAGAGCTATTAGAACAGGGAAATGAAGAAGAGAAACAATTTAACACATCCACTACTTGTTTTACCATAAATACCTCACCTATTTTTTTCATGTAACTTCCTTTTACAGATAGTTTATGTAATCAGAGAAGAAATTACAAGAAATGTTTTTTGGATAGGATGTGTTCTGTGATATGCACAATTTCTGTCATTTGAAAGCTTTAAATAAAATAAAGCTTCTCAACATTCCTAAACTGAAGTGGAAGTTTTACAAATTGCAGGCAGAAACTGTGTCAGTGCAGCAAAATACTCAGGAGGTACCGTGGGATAGTTGTTAGTCTATAAGATGCTTTGGTTAGGGCTATTAATGTAAGAATGATGCCAGAAAAAACCGAGGGAGAAACTGTGGGCAACAGGATGAGTACCTGGAAATAGCAAACATTCCTCGGGTAAAGGTAATTGAGGCAATTGAGGTAATTGGGAAGACTTCTGGCATTTAAAATCCCAATCACAGCAAGTCACATTTAATCAGACATCCAAAGGCAGAGGATGATAAAACTTCATACTGACTTACTCACTTGAATTACCCTGTACCTAAGAATTAAAATAAAATAAAACAAACAAAAACCCCCAAAACCAACCAACCAACCAAAAAAAAAAGCCAAAAAACCCCACCACACCCAACAACAAAACAAAACCAACACTATCAGTCAGAATCCTAGAGCAAGACTTCCACAGTGATCTCTTTGGCAGGCTGCTAAGAAAGAAGCTACAGGGTCTTCTCCCAGTTGCCCGAATTCCAGCAGCTCCAAGGAAGATCCAAGCTCTCACCAACTCTCTCTGGTACTACCTCTCTGGTACAAGCTAATTGCATAAAGCTTCTTGTAGCAACCATATGTTCTTCAATAACACAGCTCCACAGTTCTTTAAGTATTGCAAGTCAATAGAAATATTCTACTCCTAAAAAAAATTGAACAATTCCTTATGTCGTTCATTTATTTGCAGTCACATAACGTATATTGCTGAAAAGAATTATCCTACCAAGGACATTCAATGAGGTAGTTTTCACATCCCAGTCCAAGTCTAATTCTGTCAGGGTCTGGGCCATAATCCTTATATTTTGGTGTACAAAGTTTTTGTAGTTTTCATAGGGGAAGTTAAACACACAATGTGTTTCCTTGGAAGACACTTGTAAAACTGGTTTTAAGGTTAAGGCACAATGATTCCAATTCAACAGAGTTAATTTAAAATGCCTGAAAAGCTTGACAAGATGCTTTAATTGCAAAATAAGCATCTTCTGCTTCAGAATGACAGTTACGTAAGAGTAGAGTACTAGCCGTTATCCAGAATTTGTTGCTCACTTTTGCTGTTTACATTCATGAGTAGAAAGACACCCATGCCTCTGGGACAAAACTGGATATTGTTTTTAATGGAAATGCTCTCAGAGTCTGGTAGAAAACTTTTCAGATAGGATTGCAGTAGTCAGCTCCCAGCAGAAAGAGGCCAACAGCATTAATACGTGTCTTAATTCACTAAACTTGATGCAAAGCTTGCATGTATGGGAGGAAGAAAAAGTAGCATGCATTCATGGATGCACTGCTCACTGAGAAACTCCAAGGAGGAGGACAGCTGACCAGCATGTCACAGCTCTGGCCTCATTATGAGCCCTGTCTTTGTGGCTACTCCTCATTCATTACAGTAATTCCACCAAATGGATCAGGAATGCTGTCAGGATCACGCTTATGCACACAAGTGTAGGTGTGCAGAACAAGCTGGGAATGTCACCTCTCATCTTCCAAGGTGTCAGAGAAATCACCTGCCAGGCAAGCCTTTTCTGGAGCCACACTCATCCTCCTGCAGTGAAGTGGTGACACATCAGGCCATTGAGAAACACAGCACTCAGCCTAATTCAAAGCAGAGCTCAGGCAGTATTGAAGCATTTGCCAACACAGTATTGACATAAGAAAATTACTTATTTTCAAAATATAAATCTAATATTAATTTTAGTAATAATGGTCCTTTGCCTGAGAAATATATATATACTGAAATATACTGAAGAGCAGATGAAAGATATGGAAGAGGATAGGGATAAGGGAATGACTCTTCAATCTAGTGCCACTGGCTAATTCTGCCTCTGATGCCATACCTCATTTGCCACAGGGCAACAAGTATTTAATTTTTTGTATGTGTGGTGAAAGTCTAGAGTGGTCTAGTCACTCTCTGAAAATTCTTAAAGGAAATTTTTTTTTTGCTACCTCATTTTAACTAAATCCTAAGCCTTGCTCTACCTTCACTGAAAACATAGCCTAAAAAGAACAAAATTACCTTTGCTTCATCCCACTAAAACCAACGGATGAATCCACCTGCTGTGTTTTGGCATCACCCAAAGGCGCCTGGATGAATCCTTGACCTGTGAGAGGTTATGTATTAGACTACCTAGCTAGTGGAAAGCTAGGTCCTCCAGCTGGGTGTTCATACTCTGCCAGTGAGGTCATACTATCTTTCTTCTCTTGTGTTATTAAACCCAAGTCCAACTCTAACCTGGTTATTGGATGATGAAGTAAAATGCCCATCTCATATCTAATATTAAAAAACTTGGAAAATCCAGTCAGAAAAGCCAGAATTTTTCAAAAAAACAAGTAGTCTTTATGAGATTTAAAACCTGAATAAAGTTTAATATACTATGCTTAAAAAATGGTCTACCATGCAGAGTAGTATTATAAATGTAGTTCCTAGCTCCCACATCTTCCTAAAGCAGCACAGACAATACTGATCACCTCTGATCTCCCTCTTGGCTTGAGACTTTAATAGCTTGTTCTAGAGATGGATGGGAGTGGACTTTTTCAATCCTGAAAACATAAGAAACATTCCCAACCTTTTAGAGAATTTGATGGATCTCTTTGGGTATGCAGTTCAGCTTTCAGTAAAGGGGAAAGATACAGATTTGAAACACAGGGGTTTTTCTTTTTTTTCCCTAAAGGCATTGCTGTCATAAATCCTACAGTTTGGAACAGTCAGGCTAAAAATCCTATTCTCAATTACACACCTCTTCTGTGTGCTGTTTTTCCTCACATCACAATTTCCTAAGCTTTGCAGTCACCACACAGTTTTGTAAGGAAAAGGACAGATAGCCTGACAGCTGTAGAGGGCTTACACTGAAAGCATTTAAAGAATCCTTCTTTGATCTGATTTTAGTAGAAATTAAGCTTTACTCATTTTCTATTTGCACCAAAATTAACAGGGTCGATCTCACAGAGATCTAAAACATTTCCCAGGAGCCTGTACCATAATGTAATTTGTCAAGATTCCATGTGATCCCTCAATAAAGGAGATTTGCAGCAAACCCTGGAGTATATTCAGTCTCTGAAAAACAGGCCACATGGTGGGAACATGGTTAAGGCTAAAACTCAGGTTTCCAGCTTCCCACAGGCTCTTCCATAACTAAATTGTTTCCAGAAAGCCCCTTTTAACCCTGAAGTAATTTAAAAATAGTCACTTTTTTTTAATCTTTCAGATATCCCAGTTCTGAGAATTCACTAACCTTTTTCACTAACATTTTTCACTGCTGTATTTCTTTGGGTTTTTTTTCCCTTCCTTAAATAAGTGTATAGGTTAAGGAAGCTCAAGTAAGCATGCTAGGTTATTTCACTATCTAGCTTTAGTGACCTAGCCCAATTCATTTAGCATGAAAACAGACTTTTACAACACTGAAGACCCTGCAACTCATTAAAAAACATTAGTTCATCAGTTAAGAACAAATGTTCTATTGTACTCGCAACTAAGTGCACACTGGAGATTAGAGAGCACTAGTAGAGCATGAGTAGCACCTTTGCAAATAAAGGACTTTGAAGGTAAACACACTGCTTGCCTGATGGCAAAAGGCAGACAGAGTGATGACAGAGGTAGAGCTTGTATTGAGAGCTGTGTTGTTTTTTTTTAAACAAAACAAAACAAAACTGTGCTTAAACTGTGTGTCCCTCCTAGATCATTAAGCACCGGGAATGAATGTTTTGAGCTATTGTTGCAAATGAGGGTTTAAAACCAATATGATGCTGATATTTTTACTGACTTGGAAAACCCTTACATGATTAAATCACTTGACTGCAGTCTACTACTAGCCCTTAGTGGTACAAAATCCGGAATATTTTGATGCAAGTATCAATTCTTGCCTATAAGGGACCTTATGTCTGCAATCATTAAGGCGAAGGGAGCTTTGCCTTGACTAGACAATAAAGCCTTAGACTGTGTTTGAATATTAAAAAACATTTTGTGCAATCACTTCAGTCTGAAAGTTCCTAAAAACCTCAGAAAATAGTATTAATTTAAAAATAACATGGGAAGCAGCATCTGTTTCCACCTCTGCAAGTATAACAATTCCATATAACATGGAGACTGTGGGATATATTGGGCAGGCTGGGGAAGGATGACTGTCCAGGAGGATTTGTAGAGGCTCCACCTGTCCCTTTGCACAAGGAGTTTTGGGCAGAGGCTCAGATGTGCCAGAGAAGGAGGGATGAAAAGGATTTGTTGTGAGGCAGGCCTTCTAGTCCCCTAGTAACGAAGCAAATGAACTGGACCATTTTTAAGACAAAACTATACATCTGCAGCCTGAGGCTCACAGGAAGAGTTTGGTAACACTTTTATAACTGACACGGTTTGTTTAGGCAAACCAGTTTGCCTTGGCTTCAGTTCACCAGACTGAAAAATGGACGTTATCTAACTGTGGCTTGGTGAAACAAGGAACAAATGCAGAGTGCTTTCAGATAGACCGATCAAAGCTTTTACTTGGTGTGGTACATTTTTATTGGTGGAGGGTATGGAATATGGAAGGATGTGGGAGTGAAGCCAGAAGATGTAACAACATAAGCAAAGAAACTAAGGTCCAGAAGAATAACTGTTGCTGTCCGGATCTATTTTATAGGCCAGTCTGTCTCAGACATTTCCATCTCCACTACCTTTCACAACAGTACTCACTTGCAGCAATTGCAGCAAGCACCATAGAGAAAGGCAGTACTAGCTACCTTTAATCCAATGTCAACACCAGAAAAGTAGGCAGCATGCAGCTACCCAGTTCCAGGAAGCTCTTAGGTGTTGGTTCACAGGACTGGTTTTCCACTTCTAAGTTGTATCAACAGATTTGGAATCAGCACTTCAGTGTTTTATTTCTAGTGAAGCAGCTGTTCCACAATACGGAATAACTTCTTCCCTTCACAATCTATGAAACCCTTGGCTTAATATTAACCTATTTCACAGAATAAGTATGAACACTAACCACCACAAAATGCTTCATATTAAAACTGTCTGCAAGAAGAAGAAGTGTCTAAGTAATTATAGTGTGATGGCCATTTAGTTGCACAAATGACTTGATGTTGAATCTTCCAAAATAACTTTAAATATATTACTATTATATTCATATCATTATTTAATTCCAGCTTCTAAAAACCCACATTCTTACAAGTGAATGTCTGCTGGATAAGTAGTTTCTTCCAAAAAAGCTTGTATTATAATTTATTTCCATTCATCTGCAGTAGGTAGAAGCCTGTATTTCCATTTGCTAGACACACAGCTCAGCAGAGGCAAGAAAATTACAAACAATACACTTTCAAACATTCTCCCCCAGCGTTATTTTTACAAATAATTTTGGAGGTGAAGAAAAAAATATTGCAATGCAGTTCTAAATATGTATGAATTATCAAAGAATAAAGATCAGTGGTTGATAAAGTTCAAAGGGTGACAGAAGCAGAGTGAGATAACTTTGAAGCTACTTTGATATTTAACTAGGGTTTATGCAGTTAAATACAAAACATGCAAATTCCCCCCAGAATTTCTTTTGTAGAAAACTCTTTAAAATTTCATCAAAGAAAGGAAAAGTTGGGATGGTTTCTCTTTCTGTAATAGTTGCCCCTTGCCACAGATTATTTACACATCTTACTCCTGATAAATGCTACCACTGAAGAGAAAGTGTTTAATCTCTGAAGTAGACAAAATGTTTCCTGATGGCCAAGGTCCAAAACAATGCAGGATGAAGCAGAACTTGCAACCATATCCTCCCATTCTTGTAACATTAAAGTTTCCTCAGCATGTTTTTCAGGAACAAGATAACGTTGGGGTCCAGCAAGGACACCAACAATACTTGTTGCTAAATACTGTTCCTTTTTTCAGTGTGAGGAAACAAATACACATCCAGTGTACTCGTTGTTCCAATGAGCACACAGATAGATTTTTTTGTGTTTTATTTTTAACTTCCAAAACTGTAAATATTGTCAGCACTATTCTACAGATGTCCACAAACATACATACTTTGTTTCAGCGTAACCAGATGAAGCATTGGACAAAAGGGTATTTCATGCTGCAGATTCTAAAAAGCCTGGGAAATTGCTTCCAGACCAGACATGCTCTTGCTACCCTTTCACTGGAAAATTTGGTCTTCAGCACATTCCTCATGAAAGAGTAGCAGGAAAAATGAATAGACTCCAGACAGGTGGGAGACTGGGAAGTGAGAGCCACCTCTCGTCAAGCATCTCTGTGGACCACAAATTCTGGTTTAAAGTCTCCACTTTTGTGTCTCCGGAACAACTCGGAACACACCCACCCATGCCCCCGCACGCTGGCTGACACGCGCCTGCACGCTCACCAGCGTGCACACAAACTGATGCATCTTTACATTCGCTCACACGCCTCCCACACACCCATTTCTTCATAGGCACTGACTCCTGCTCTGCCTCATGCCCACACTGACTTGAACACACTCATACTCCTTGGTCATACAGCTGCACCCCCTTGCGCTCACTTGTGCTTCACCCCACCCTTTGGGATTTTTCTTGCTACAACAAATAATCATTCGTTCTTGAGCTATGCATTTCGTATTTTCAGCACCAAGTTCTGCTAATGGCACTGATTATTATTTTGCCTGGGATTGAAGATAAACTCTCACTAGGTACTAAGCAACATTATTTAAAAACCTAGAGGAAAAGGAAAACCTTCAGTTCATATAATTCATGACAACACAAGGTAACAACACTTTTCATCCACAGTGCCTAAAGAGAAGAACTTTTCACAACATGCATGGGAAAAGTGAAAAGTGTGCTCTGAACTTAAATCTCACAAAGATACATCAGATCCTACCTCACCTTTCTCCAAGAATCAGTTAAATAGCTTATACTCTTAACTCTGATTTGCAATCCAGCCCAAAAGATGGGCTAACTTCACAATGCAGAGACAGCTGAGAACTTGCAACATGCAAACACCAAGGATAGTCAGTTCAGCACATACCTTTGAATTTGCCACCTGATTTGACTACTTTTTTTCCCATGTTATGAGAAACAGTGACCATTTCTATTTACCTTCAGCATGCCTCTCATAACATTACAGGAGTAGGCCTGCATGTTACATTTATGATACAGGTGTACAATGGATTTATGCAGCAATATAAAAATCCTTTGCATTTTATGGTACTATTTTCTGATATAATTTTCCTGGCAATTCCATTATTCCTATTACTTGCTATTTTGACCACCACTGAGCATTTCACTGATGTTTTCACAGAACTTTTTTACTGTACATCCATAATCTGAGCAATACAAGAGCTAATCCATAGATCTTTATTTTGGATTTAAAAATATCCCCAAATGACCTTTACTTCACATCCAATCAGTTTACATTGCTAACGTATCGTTTGTCGCTTTATCAGCCAGCCACTATCATGAGATACTCTGTAGATCTAAAGTAAAAGGTCAGGTTTTGATTTAATACTCTAACTAGTTCCCTAACATTAGCAAACTTTCTCAAAATATTTTGTACCCTTTCTGGCATCATTTATGGTAACACCAGAGCAAAGAGGTCCAGTATAAATCACTGGGAAATGACACTGCCAACTTCTCCCCATTAGTGCATTATTTTTTATTAAAAAAACTAGTAAGTAGTAAACCAAAAGACCTAAACACCACAAGAATAAAACCCCTGTGTTGACTCCCCCTTTTTACTTGCAATACCTGAGTGATAATCACATGCATAAAATTATGCCTGGACAGAAGTAGATACAATTTTAAAAGACGGAGCTTACTTACTGTTTAATTTACTCCCACAATCTTGCAAATGTCTCTTAGATACTTAGATTTTGCCTAACATTCAGATGTTGTTCATCTGCTTTAGGATGACAGTGGCATTATGTAAACTGCAGATCAATTGAAAAAATGTGTAATGAATAGTGATTTACACGAGAAAACAAAAGCGGTATCAGGAATACAGAGCTGCATTCTTCATGAGATATTTACAATACTTCTTGTTACACATGAGATATGTGTGATCTACATACACTACGTGTCCTTTACCAGAAGACTTCTATTTTTTTAATGTTTCCATGAGTGGAAATGAGAATCCAGAACAGTGATGTGATACACTTCTTGCTGCAACCACAGTACCCTACCTTTTACTTCTTGTTTTTCTTGCCGTTCGTTATTCTCATTTTCAAGCCACCCTTTCCTCAGTCAAGAGTACCAACATAGCTTGTACCAACTCAGATGTCTTATCTCCTTCTTAAGCAAGATATCATCCCTGTTCTGTCTTCTCTTTGTAACTTTTCCATGTGGCTTCAAGTCTGAAATTATGTGCATGTCCTGTACCAGTATTCATATTTTCCTGCGCCTTCAAGACAGTGAAATCTGTTTGGGTGGTTTTGGTTTTTTTTTTTTTGGAACTAGGCTTTCTTCCTCAATTTACTCTTTTTTTCCTTCTGAACATATTATGGGTCTTGCCTCAGTTCTAACTGTAAGCATTTTGGAGGCAATATCACACCTGTTTCTCTGACCACATCTCCCTCCTTTGTTTCTAAAGCACCCTGTGTCTTTACCACGTTTTGGTAAATGTGCACTAAGTGATCTTCCTCTGCAAAATAAAAATTGTCTCTTTCTTTTTTTTTTTTATCAGAGCTGAAATTTTCAAGAAGCCTCTCTCCTCTGATCTCAGAAGTCCAGAGTCACTGGCTTGCTCATTTAGAAAAACATATTTTATAAAATCTTAGAGAAATGTAAATACTCAAAAGGAAGTAGGCATAGGCCTAAACATATGATTAAATATTTTGCTACATCAAGGCTTAAATAATCCTGTTTCCAAATAAAGTTATTTGGCTGACAAATTTCTCTTTCAGGGATGCTGAATTTAAAATCTGAATCTGATTAAGCGTGTTTACCTTTATAAAACATGTCCAGCTGAAACAGAACACTCTTTGATCAGACTAAGATTTACTATTTTTGTTCAAGGGTAGTCACCTTATTAAAATTCAGTAAATAAAATTGCATATTATGAACACATTTACTTCTCCTTATCCTTGACAACCTGTCCTAAGTTCACGGTATATTTTATTTTTCCTTTCACGTATAATATACAGAAAGAGGAAAGAAAACCCCACTTTTCTGGAAAATCATTCTGAAAATGAACACATCACTCTGAAATCTCCATCAGGAAGTCAGCTAGGTACATGTGCAAGAAAGGATAGGCACAAGATGTGAGATAATACAGGACAGCTTTAGACTTACAAACTTTCATAGACAAAGAGCTTTCTTGTTCTGTACCTGAGCTGTTCAGTACCTAACAGAAAGGAGACCTGAAGTTTCTACTACTGCTGTATAAACAGTTGCAGTTACACCAATAACTCACCTTTATTCTAGAATTTGGGTTTTGCTCAACGTTAGAATGGATATTTTTCCCCTACTTCTTCAAATTTACTAGTGTAATGGAATTCTCTTCAAGAGTTGCAATAAATAGGTTTTCATTATATGTCATCGAATAGATGACTAACACCAAAACAGGAATAAGAAGTCTCTAGTAACTTCTAGAACAATCCATCTGGTTTTTCATTCTATTTAATCACATGATACAGCCAGAAACAAATCCACCATGGGACCAAACTGCAGGCACTCCCAGTCACAAACAGGCACATATCCCACCATAGGCTGTGGTCATGCTGCCCGATGTGCCCCAGATCATTGGAGAAGGCACTGGCACAGCCCCAGAAAGCTGGGGATCCACCCTATACAAAGGTTCTCCACCCTTCAGCTAAAGCAGATTCCAGGGTGACATGAAATAGCCACATAGTATTTGGATAAAGAAAATTAAGTAGCATAACTGACTAGGCTATGGTACTTATCAGCTCGTGATTCAGAGAGGGCGAGAGTAATCTTGAAATAGTCAAGGCAAGGATAGAAATCTTCTCCACTCCAAGCAGCATGCCTTATGAACAGCATGGGACCTGCAACGAGAGGAAAAAAAAATAAATAATCTTTCACATGTTGGTTATTTGTTTCCAAAGATACAAACTCTTGCTGCTTGTTTTTTCTACTAAGGGGTCAGGTATCTCAAGTTTAGCATAGAATGGCTGCCCTGCTGTAAGAGCCTGTCATGGTTTAATTCACAGCAATTTGTTACAGAATTCATACCTCTGGCTTATGAAACAACAGGTTGGAAATGTGCCTTGCTTCCAGACAGGAAGGGGGTTCTTAAAAGCAACCGCAATTTTCAGCTCTGAATTGAAACATTTGGATTAGTTCTATACAGAGTCTTTAGTTTTAAATTTCCTTTCCCAGAAAGGCTTGGAGTAGCTGAAAATACAACACTACTGCAATTCTACAACCAAAAAAATGTGTCTTCCCTCAATGCATTTGTGCCAGTTGTACGAGGAATAATAAATTAAGCCCCATATATCAGCTACTAGTGGAAGAACATCTATGTATGAGAACAACAGAAGATCTGGCAAACTTTGAGGCGAATATTTTTCCCTGCACAAAAGACAGACTACACAATAACAAAACCCGCTAAAATTACAGCCTAATTCCTCTACTCCCTTTTTAGTCAGGATACTCCTACTAGTAAGGAACTAATTTTATTGAGAGAAAGCCCTGTTATAACAGCAGAAAACACCCACAGTGGATATGGCTATAAGTGATAACCTCACAGAACCAATAACTATATTTGGATAAAGAGTTAATCAAGGAGGACATGAGCTGTACTTTTCAAACTGCAGAAAGATTAGTCAGAGGCATGCCAGAGAAAGAAAACTTATGGTCCATACACTAAGCTAAGTAGAAACTCCTGTAACTCCTGCGAAACCAATGCCTCCTCAAGGAGACTTAAGCCACGGCAGAGTCACACCAGTGACTTAACTGCCTCCTTGCCTGCCACTTTCATACAAAGTCAACAGCCATCCCACACCAGACAAATTAGGCACTTAACCATGACAGTCTTAACTTCACAATCACTATTTTATTTCCATTTCAGGTCTGTGGTTACAGCTATTAACTCACTGTTGTTGGGAAACACAGCAAATTACTTCAGCTGCCACAGCTCTGTGGCAGCAGCTACTGGTACAGGAAACCACACGTTGTGCTAGTTGAGCACAAGTTTTTCAATACCAACATTGACATGGCCACAGAGGCATGGAGAATAAACTTGGTTCTCATTTCCAGGTGGCTTTTTCCTCCTAACTCAAATGAAACAAATTATAAGAAGGCTTCTGCCAGTACTGTTTCTTTCAAGGGATACAACCGTGTGGGGAAAAAAAAATGTTGATCACCAGCCCTGAAGTTATCAGCTCAGTCTGCAATTAAAACACAGATTAATGCTAATGAGTTAGCCTTTCTGCTTTGGGAAAATAGTGTCTGCTGCTGCCAGTGGCAAAAGTAGCATCTGTCACTGTCTCCCAGAGCAGAGAGACAGAAGAGAGAGATTTAGAAGCCAGTTTAGGACCACTGCTTTAGAGACATCTGGCTATCTAACTCTCCATTCTGCTGATTCGAGTTTTAGTATCTCCACAAAGTAAAAATAACAGCGAAAAGCATCAAGGGCACTCATATATAATAGCCCTCATGAAATCCTGTTTTAATAATGTAGTAGAACAGTGTAGCAAAATGGTAGCCAAAGACGGTCTTTTCTTCAGCTCTCCCATGCTTTGCCCAGAACCAACGTTTCTCAGTTTCAGATTAAGGTAACTGCTTCTGTTGCAATACTAAAATCCTCAACAGTTTTCAAACCTTGCAGCTTCCCGCATGTTGAAACTGGAGTAAGATTTCAGAATCCAAAAGCATCTTTTAAACTATCTAGATCAAAAAGCTTTAGAAGCTGTGTGGCTAAAGCCAGGGGAGATTTGAGCTAAACAGACCCAAAAAAACAACATTCAAAGCCAGACGAATTAAGTTAAAGGAAAAAAAAAAACATAACAGCAAGACCCAGAAGAAAGGAGAATCAATCTTAATAAGCTTAACACCATCTTGTAACTTAGAAGAAAAAGCTGCTTTAGAAATTTAGAAACTGATACAGAAATGAAGTTGGAAATCATAATAGAATTAATCTTGTCATTGCATTAAAGTGAGTGCATGTTAACATAGTGGTATATGAACTGACGCTGGGCATTTTTACTGTTGTACCTTCTAGATGAACTGGTGAAGAGTGTGACTCTGCCTGACTGAGAAAAACAACACTGGATGTCCCATACCACCACCAGCATCAAGGCCACAGCTCCACACAGCTTTTTTCCTCTTGATGCTGATACTTGTTTGAAGAATTTGCACCTCTCCCCCATTCTCCCCTTCTTCACTGTTGCTAGTAGAGGGAGAAAAAAAACCCCAAAGCAGATCTTGAATACCCGGCAGTATATCAATCTACCAGTCTGTATCAGTCTGCAGCCTCACAAACACCCATTCAAATACAGGTGACATAACAGTAACATAGAGCAGCACGAGGTTGGTTGTAACCTTAAACTAAGCTACAGAAGGTGAGAATGATTGTGTTCCCAGGACAACTAAGTCAGTTACGGCCAAACGCCCCTCAGAGTACTGGAGACTTTCTTTTCTGCCTCAGCAGGTAACCAGATCGTGGCAAGGCGCAAGTGAGGACGCTGGGCCAATGCCACACAGGCAGAGCTTGGTCTCTCTGCCTACAGCCAGTCATGCTTGTGGAGCTTGTGACATGTCATAAGGTGTGGTGCTAACCGTCTCTCCTTGTGCAACATCATGGCTTACTCTGATAAAATGCAGAACTCCACGTTTACAGCTTCTTTTTTTGCATATTTGTGGCACATTTTCAACTGAGCTTTAAGTGTCATTGTGTATTTGTTTCAGTTGTTCCCATTAGAGTGGCGATTTAGTTTTTTTGCCATAAGTTGTTTGCAATCACTGATGTGTACATACGAACTTAAAAAATTCCCGTGTTCCCAGGTCCCCAAAATGAGTTTACAAGCAGTAAAGTTCACTGTACTAACTGACCATAACACTCTCTTTCTGAAGTGAAAAAAAAAAAAAAGTGGAAATAATGATTTTATAGTATTGAAAAGTAATTCCTTGAAAGAGTGGGAGTCAGCCCTATCACTTTAATAGCTTTCTGTTACCACAGACATCATTATAGACAGACATCATTATTATCCCATTTTTCTTTCACATGCATAATCTACAGAAGCTACAACTTCAACCACCACTTTGGACTCCAATTCTCATTATAATTAAGCATTCAAACCCCCATAACAGTTTTGAGTATTTGCTACTACAGCTAGTATTTACCTACTCCCTAAAAATAACTTTTCTGAATAACACATTAGCGCACAGAACACAGAGAAAATATAAGCCAAAAAAACCGAAACAGCTATCGTGCTTTGAAACAGGACGGGAATGGAAATCCACAAACCAAACCCCAAGCTTACCCCAAGCATTAACAGAAGCACACGTGTTAGGAAAATAGTTTCCTAACTTGTTTAATTGCTACAGAAGTCAAGATGGTTTTCCCTTCGTCTTAGAAACAGGAGAAAAAGTGGGGGAAACAAGTCTGAATGCAGTGAGAATTAGCAGGAACTAATTGTAAGTCGTCACGAAAATATTTTTTCACATGGTGATGTATCATCAGTTCACGATTGGCTACATTGGACAGTAACGATCTACCGCGGCCAAAAGAAGGCTCACACCAAACGCCGCGGGGGCTAAGCGGTGAATGTTCACGGTGAGCACCGATGGAAGTGATTGTCCCACAGGGAAGAGCAATGAGCAACAAGAAACAGCTTCTG
>VWZY01002772.1:611498-637190 GCA_013399075.1 Chloroceryle aenea | reverse complement strand
CTGAAATGAACACGGGCGTGGATTTCCAAAGCGTTCACGATTGGCAGCACTTTTTGATAAGCCTTTAGGAGAGAAAACCTCTGAGTTGTAAATGTTTGCTGTGGGGAAATAACATCCAGCATTTTCAAAATCAGACTGTCACAGTAACAAGGAGGCACCAGTACACTGTGATACCAAGTTCAGAGTGATAATCTGTTTTGGGTTTTTGACATCTTGTCTCCTCCCACTGTAAAGTCGTGTAATTGACTCAGTATTGGTGCAGTTCTACCCTGAATTCTGACGTGACTGTCTCTCAGCAGCAACGTGGGAAAGATTCCTGCTCTAAAGGCTGGATAAGAGATGAAGAGCTGCTCAAAAATTGTTTGAAACCAGGTTTTGCTGTAACTTTTATGGGCCTCTGACTAAGATTCACAAAAGGTGTATGGAAGAAGCCCACTTTTCTGTGAGCACTTAGGATCCAGTACACAATGGCCTTGTACAGCCACAGTGCAACATCCACTACGGGTTCCAAGGTATGAACCTGATTACATACAGTACCTCCTCACTTTGAGAAAGTATTTTCCCTTTTACTTGCTACTGTAATCTTTTGGGTGGCGGCAGTATTTTATTTTAGAATAAGAAAGCTAATTCTATAAAGAAAAAGAAATAACAAGTCTGTCTCTGAACAAATTGTGTTGTAGTAGAACAATGTGAATCTCATTCACTGCTAACCAAGATAATTAACATACACAAAAAAAAAGGGGGGAAAACAAGAAAAAAAAGTTAAATTGCCCCTTGGATCTACTTAAAACTTCCATTGGTTATTGGATGTGAAGGCATGTAACGTAGGCATCTGAAGTAAATTTGCTTGTGACTTGATGCTGCAATACAGCTTGAGATACCATTATTTGATATCTGAAATTATATCCAGAAAACCTCATAAAGCAAATAAAAACTAAGCAGCAACAAAAAGAATTACTGTTTATAAGACTATGGAGTATTTTCAGTAACTTGGCTGTGTAGTAATAGTACATGCTGAACATAAACCTTCAGTCCATATATGCCAATTTAAAGTCTTTCTGTCAAAAGCTGTCCCCGAGTGATATGTATATAACTGAAATTGTAATCACCGAAGGGGAGAGCAGTAGCTCTGAGATAATAACAGTAAAAAAAAGTATATTATTATATTGACTCAAATGTCAGAGGTGGGGAAATATTGACCCATACTTCCACTGATATCCTGAATAAACAACTGTGCTTTACAAAAGAAAGATAAAATCCTTTATTGTTAAGTTAAAAGCTGGTATCAGCGTTGTCTGGATTTGAACTCCTGTGCAACAAAGTGTTTATCTAGCAAGGTTTTGTGCTTGTTTGATTGATCAGTAAGCAAAAGACATCTCTCTGAAAGTTCCTGTGTGACACATAGTGGACACAAGCCTTTTGAACAGAGATGTTTTACTATGTAGGTAAAAACAGGACCAGGCACTGAAGCAAAAAATCAATGAAATCAGAGACAAAATTCATGTTAATTTGAACAATTTTGCCCCTACTTACTATGCATGATTTGACAGTTGGAAGAAAGAAAGAAACTGCATCTTATTAGAACTCTTTTAATATATTCAGTTGTAAATAGTATTGTTTGAAATTTCTTAAATGTGAACAAAATTGCTGTTCACATCTATACAAAATGAATTAGTGAGATTCCATGTGTGGTGTTGTATTCTGTTCTGTATGGAAACTGAATTGCACTGAGTTCAATACAAGCTGTTTCTTGAATATTGGCTTCGTAACTGATTTTTTTTTTTTTTGAGCCAACTTTGTTGGAAAGAATGGATAAAATCATGCAAGTTTCTTTTAAAAACAAGACCAATATTTCAGGATTAGTAAGATAGCTTTGTAGAGACTGATACTTATTTTTCTGAAATGGTAATAGCAAGTTCCCTGGAGAATTAGAAATATAAATGGAGCATTGTAAATATGTATGTATATTTGTGTGTGCACGCAGGCTTTTAAATAGTGAACCATTACCATTGCAACAACAAGAAAAAAGAGTTTAAAAATTAAACTTTACTTAAAACAGAACTAAGTACATGTAGCAGCAGCCGTATGTTTTGCTTCTATGCCATCTTTATTTCTGGACATACAGTTGTGTTGTAAACAATTCTTGCTTCTTTCCTGCTTGAACGTTCATATTTCTGCATAGTATCCCCCAGCATTTGGGTGAGTCATTTAACAAAACGGCTGAAGTGTTTATTTTTTGATGAAAAAGTTTGTCAGCAAATGTTGTACTACACACAGTTGAGGCATCTTGTCTTTTCTGAGAAGGTGAAAAAAGAAGCTGTTCTATCAGCCAACTTTTAACTGTACAGAGAATAAAGCAGGTAAAGTGCAGGGAGAGAAATGTAACAAATACAAGTCAAAAATATTTAAGCAAAGTAAATAGCATAACAAGAAAGGATTCTGCTTTCTTAATACTCTAAAATAATACTGGTTTATATAAAACTGTGCTCACATACAGCATTAAAATGCTTCCTGAAAAAATAAGGAATGTCTTCTGGTTTAGAGAACTGAGCGGGATGTACTGTAACAAAAGATTAGGACAGTATATCCCGATTGGAACCTGTTGGATATCAGCTAGAAAAAAGCAACAATATCTGAATCATGGTGTTAATGGACAACTTTGACAGGAGAGAAAGAATGCCTGAAGGGTAATGAAAGGAAAACTGTTCCTGCTTGTGTGGGTGGGACCATTTACTGAATGGGGAGAGAGGGAAAAGGGATGCTCATGTATTAGAATGATGGATTTAGAAGGATGAATTCTCATTTGGGAAGAAAAGTATGCAAGTGCTTCTGCATTTTGAAAGATAACTTAATAGTAAACTATTGCAGACTGTAGCCATTTCCCTTTTCATGCTGTTTTCTGCTCATATCTCCAATGAGAAATCTATATTTAGGGGACTGGTGACCTAGTGAAAAGACATCATCATCACAACCAGAGGTTTACCTTAGTATCCTGAACTGAAACAGGTTTTTTCACTTGCTTCTGAAAATTTTTGCCACATTTTAGCTGTGCTAGTACCACTTTAACTCATGGTCTAACATTGTGAAGAAGATGCAATAACCTTCATCGTTAGTTATGGTACGCCAGCTTACAGTGTCTGCAGCAAGTCTTCCTGAAACAACAGGGAGGTTGTAACAGTGAAACTTCAGGTGTTTCCAAACAGAAGACGTGGCAGAAGACTAAACTGTTTCTGCCTAATTTAAATATTTAATGTATTATTTAATGATTTTATGAGGTAATCTGTATCTTTGCAAATAATTTTTAAAGACATGGAATGAAACAGTCTATTTAAGGTATGCTATATATGGACAGGTGTATCACTGTTTCAGAGAGCTGAAAACACATTTAAGATGCTAGATGGCTAGCTCACCCTGCTGCAGGTGTACTGCACATAGCTCAGTACAATATTTGTAATATTCCCATTCTAGTACCGAGGTTAGAATATTCCTAGAAAGACAAAGATCAGTAGATCTGTTTTATCTCTTTCCTTCTTTTTTTCAAATGCAGCACTGCATATGAAGATTGTTCCCTTCTCCAGTGCACAGCATTAAAGTAGGAAGTCACACTACAGTCAGGACTGGAGAAAATTGCAATCATCCCGCGTGCCTGCGCTGTATCTTGCACTGGCTTTGCTGCTTCCATATCAGATGCAGCCAGTGTGAAATTTTATGAATAAGTAGGCTTATTTGTGCATTCTCCAAGTCTAGATTCATATTTACATTGCCCATCACCATACACATGGGTCTGATGAGTGCAAAGGTGCAATATGCCATTTAGTGTTATGCTCTCCTGCTTCATTTGCTGAGCTTCTCCATGTGCAGACACTACTCACTATACGCTGCTATCACTGCATGGCTTTGCCTACCTAACTGTTAGAAAATTTGACATTGATTGTCACTTCTTCAAAAATATTTGTGCTTTGCTAGGAAGGTGATGGAGACATCAGTGCCAGAATTAAGCTGTTTATTTTTCATTAACACCTATTGCCCAGAAAATGTTCAGATTTGTATTGTAAACACGTGGCAGTTGTGTAAAATAGGTGTGCTAGTGCCATGTGTAGGTGATTGTGTTAATGTTGGTAGAACAATCTTTAGAAGCTGCATTTTGTGCTTCTCTTTCAAAGCCCATAGCTCTTTATAATTGAAATGTCTGATCCTGTTCCATTGAAGTTGATAGGAATTTGTGACTTAGTGGGATCAAACTCAAGGTTGCTGGCAGACAGCCTGCTTCTTTTCTTTCCTAATTGTATTTTCCTGTTCATGCAAGTACATTGGTGGCTCCATTTTCTGCTGACTATCTCATTCTTTTAGCTCTTGCTGTTTTATTTATTTTTTTCATACTTTATACTCAGAGAGTTTTTTTATTTTTTGTTTTCCCTCTAAGCTTAGAATATTGGGTTTGTTTATAAACTACAGTACTTGCCAGTTCTAGAGACTACTTTTATAACTAGTCCTCCCTATGTATTACAAGTAGAAATATTTGTTTATCCCTCAAGGAAAAAAAAGAGATTGATTTCTGATACAAGCAGATTAGAGTTCTGCTAACTTTTCATCTAGGTGGGCTACATGGCTTTGACTAAAATCACTTAATTTCCAGATGATAGTTGTAACATTAGCTCTGTCCATCTTTCTTAAAAAAAAAAAAGTAACAAGTCAGTTGGGCAGATACATGACAATCTATATTTCTAAGAAACTGTACAGCAGTAGGAAGAATAGTAATAAATAGTAGACTCCAGCGAAGCACCTATGGTAAGGCACAGAGGTGTATGCTTTGCATACCACTGATCAGATTGACATTGCTCCCCTGCTGCTGCACTGTGATTGTCTGTCGATTTGGTGCCTCCCAGTCCCTACAGGAGAAACCACATCCCTGGGCCAGACACAGATTCACCCTAAAGTGCCTGAGAAGGGATGGGCATCCAGGAATGGTTTTCTTAAAAGTCAAGAACTGTTGAAAGTAGCTGGTAACAGTGAGAGTTGGATGAACTTTTGAAGTGTTTAGTGGAACAAAAATTGGAACCCCAGTTTTCTTCTCATCCCGCCCCTTGTCAGTCCTCCCCCTAGTTGCAGAGTTTGAGATTCTTGCTGAGTTTTCTTCTGTCACCTGAGTAATGTTAGAATTTGCAGTGGGCCTGGTTTCTGTCTTCTAATACTTGTCAGTAGAATGCGCTTGGTGACTCAGCTGTGACTGTCACACTCTAAAGGTTGACACATGTCTTAGTCACATGCTTTTACTGAGGGAATTTTGATGAGTGTAGTCTTGGACTAATAGATAATTAAACACGTAACTTTGTCTTCACTGGGTAATTACTTTTCTTCTAACAGATACCTATCCAATTTAATTGCTATAGCACAGATTGTGTAAACGGTTGGGTTTCTCAGTATACTACTGGAAGTCCTGTGTTAAGCAGAGTAGTCTACAAAGTCGGCTGCTTTTAATTCTTCCTAGTATGTGTGGATTTTTTTGGCCTGAGTTATCAAAAGGGCTGTAATAAAAAGACTGTATGCACAACCTGAAACACAACTGCCTGATGGGTGGTAGATGGCCTTTTCAGAACAGCTTATTACATCAAATAGATGTGAAGAACATGGTGTGGTGTAATCCAGTCCTCCCCATTACGTGTGGCAGTGTGTAATTACAAAGTTTGGTGTTTCTGAGGGAACCAAATTGCCCGTGAGTACAAATTCCACAGAAAGTCATCAGGCCTGATGGCACTTAGTTTACTTAGGTTTTGATAGGTAAGCATTGCTGAGTACTAGTATTTTCTAAAAATACTGAGAGCATACTTATTATGCTCATGTACTTTATACCAGGTTTGCTTTTTATTAGTTTTGGTTTACATTACCTACATACGCCCCTTCACTTAACAGTTTATTAGGCTGCCCCATTCATACTCTGCTAGAATTACAGCAAGGTGGAGTTTTGGTTTACCTGTATTTTTTTTGCTGTGATGCTCTGTGCTTAGAGAAGTTATTGCCCGGGCCATTTGTTCAGAATCTTTCAAAATAGATTTTGAGGTTCATTTCTCTCTTAGTAATTTACAAAATACACTTAGTTGACAGGTACTGAATTAAACACTTGTCTTACTTTCTTCGCTGCTTTTTTTCCCCATCTGAAAAGAACAGTACAATGGCATCATCACAACTGTATCTTGGTGGGCTTTGGAAGTGAACCACCACTTTGCAAATGTTCTCAGTCCCATCTAGAACATTTAGAAGCCTTTCTTGTTAAGAAACAATGATAAAATTGATAAAATCTGATAAAATCAGTTGTATATCGAGGGCTTCCCAAGGTTCTTCTATTTTAAAGGGGATACTAAAGGACTGGAAAAGATTCAAGGAAGACTAACAGACATGATCAAAGCTCTGGAAAAACCTCTGTGAAAGGAGTCAGTAGGTAAACTGGCACTACAGAAGAGCAAGGTCTGGTGTATGATCGCTGTTGGAGAGCACTAATATGAAACCAGTAATTAAGAATTAATTGTTTATATCTCTTCCAATACAAGAGCTTATGACTTAAATGGATGACAGGTTCACAGCAGAGATGGTTCTACAGTGCGTTATCGGTGGAACTGCTTGCCATAGAGTGTTACAGATACACAACCTTCTTATTGTTCAACAATCAGTTGAATAAAGTACTGAAATAAAAATCCATTGAAGTAAAGAAAAGGTACAACCTGAAAATAAGAAAGTCCCCAAATTCTCTGGGTGAGATCCCTCCCGTTCCCACCCATTTTGTAGAGCCACTGATATACCACAGCATGTTAAAAACCTCTCACCGTTTACAGCGCAACTTAGGCTTGCCACACAACTGTAAGATAACCTGAGGGAATCTGTGTAATAATGGACTTTAAAAATTAAAACTGTGTTTAATTTTATGAGTTTTAGTGTTCCTTGAGAGCAGTAGAACATGTGGGAAGTGGGTTACTACAGCTCTCTGTGTAGGCCCATCACAAAATTCTAATTATTACAGTACAATAGCATCAGTTATGTTCATTTCTGTGACTTGATCTATTTCAGATGAAGTGGCTATCTGTCCTGCCCCAACAGTGCATTTTGCTGATGACATGTCTCCTAATGGCATTGGAAGCTGTACCTATAGACATAGATAAGACAAAAGTCAAAGGAGAAGGCCATGTAGAAGGAGAGAAGGTAGAAAATCCAGTAAGTGTAATGAATTTTTCTAATTTAAGGTTTGGGGTTTTTTTCCTACTGGTTAGTAATATGGCTATATCAGACTCCCTTCCTGGAATTTAGATGTTCTTTTAATGGAGTTACTTGCAGGAAGGAAACTGATACTAGCCAGTATTGTCATACAATCTACTATCTACTGTGGTGATGTTCTGTTTAAATTTTTTCTACTTTTTTTCCTTTTCCCATGAGCTGACAAGGGTGAGGTAGCACATGGACGGAATTCCCCAGCTTACAATAGGAAGAGCTGCTTAGTGTTCCACAGAGACTCCTCTCAAGTGATTGAGTGGTGCCTTAAGAAATTCAACTCAGTGATTCCAGTTCAGGATTTCAAATACAACAGTAATGAATGAATTACACTGTTTTAAAAATAACAACCCTATACTTACATGACAGATGCTTGTGTATGATGTGGATTCCAAAACACTTTTCTCCTCTTCCTTGTCAGTTGCTGAAACAAATTACTCATAAGAATAAATTGTTACAGGGCAATGATGCAAATCAGGAAAAAAATGAAGATATGTAAAAAAGTGTAATGCCTGTGTTGCTGAGATTTGTGTTTCAGTTTAATCATTGTATTTAAAGAAAATTAAATGTTTGGTAATATATTCTTTTCTCAATTTCTTTTTTTTTTAAGGATACAGGACTTTATTATGATGAATATCTCAGACAAGTAATAGATGTGTTGGAAACAGATAAGCATTTCAGGGAGAAACTCCAGACTGCTGACATAGAGGAAATAAAGGTAGGTTAAAAAAAAAGCAAGCTAAATTAAGGTTAATGGTTAACTAAAACCATAACTATTAATCATGTATGTTATAGTCTTTCTTCTTTTGACTTTTTTCATACTCCTCTCAATTTTTGTGAGCTTGTTTCCTCTCATTTTTATTTACTTGCATACTTAACTCTTACTAGATTTTTGCCTTTATTCAAATGACAGCAGAACTTCTGTTCTTTAAAGAATATCCCATAGCAAAAAAACCCCAACCAAACAGCACAACAAACCCAACAATATATACTTGAATGCATACTTTCTGCTTTCTGTCTGTCTACTAAAAAACAGTTTCAGACTCCATGCAGGTAGGTGAACCTTCAAGTACAGCAAGCTCTCACTTGCTGTTGTCCGTTGAGTAATTTGGAATACTACTTTAAACATGGAGGTGTATCTGCCTTTCAAGATAAAGACAGTGTGTCACAAATTAATATGATGACATGGAAGAGAATTACAAGATAGTCAGATTTTAAAGTATGGGAAAATTGAGTTTTGCTAAAGGTAAAGTCGGTGTCTCTAGGAATAAAGTAGACCTCTGGCTTTCTCCGCTGCTGTCCTTTCTTTTGTGCCAATCCACATAGCACTCTCTCCAAAACCTCACCACATTCTTGTCTTTTCTACTTTAGTTCCTGGCTCTAGGTGGTGGCTGTTCTGCATTTCCCTTTATGAGCTAGAAATTCAGCAAGGGACAGGTAGGAAACAGTCTAAAGTGATAGATTACAGAGGAGATCCTGCCTTTTGCATTTCCTTTAATCCCTCATGTTGCCACTGGCAGCTTTTGGCTCCTTTTTCTTCTGTACTATGCCTAGTGTAACTCTTGAAGGTTACTATCCATATCCTAATAAATATTCTTGCAATACCCATCGGTGTCTGTTGCTGTGCTTGTACATTCTCTCAAGTCTTACAGCCGTCATCAAGTGGGTGAAGAACATATCACTCTTGTGTGCATCTCAGTTCCTTCGAACTTATCTGAGAACATTTGGTCAAGAAATTTGTCACTTCTTAAACATTAGTAGGTATTGCTGCTTCAAGATCATGCTTTAGCTCTTTGGAAGAGCAAGATACTTAGAAATTCTGTTTTCAGAAAGCTCTTAGGATTCCTCTCTGTTTCTATAACCATAGGCCTAAAAAAATTTTAACCCGTTCTATGAAAAAATTTTTAGATTCTTGCAGTGTGGGCTGCAGTATTGACAAAGACTGCCACTAGTCAGCTCTAATGGGAATCCTAAAGGCTACTTTCTTCTAGTTTTTATACATAACTTATGTTTTTTGACAGAGTGGAAAACTAAGCAGAGAGCTTGATTTAGTAAGCCACCATGTGAGAACACGGCTGGATGAACTAAAAAGACAAGAGGTGGCAAGATTAAGAATGTTAATTAAAGCTAAAATGGATTCTGTTCAAGGTAAGAATACAGAATTTAACTATGGGAGTTAACAGATAGAATTGTGTTGGAGAGGTGCCCAAAGTCCATCCGTTATGCTTTGTTTGTTCAACAATACTGACTAAGCTGAAAGTGAGCGTCCTTTCTGAGCTGGCCTAGGGCCAGGAAAGAGCCATCTTTATGGAAAACTGGGGAGAAGACAGCCATCTGTGTTTTATAAAAAACACAGCTTTATTATGGCAGTGGATTTGTCAGATACTTCTAATCCTTTTTCAACCCCTTTTCTTAATTTTTATAGTGCATCAATTTATACATTACCCCCGAGAACTAGTAGCATAGTTGGACTATGTTTAAGGACATAGCATTTTATGTCTTTACTAAGATGTGAAAACATTTGAAGTGGGAAAACATTATTTGTAAAGTTTATAATCAGCCCTTCCTTCACATACAACATTCTCTGTAATCATCTCTAAAATACCACTGCGTCTGTACCCCTAGGCAACTTCTCAGAGCATGTGCAGAAGAGCATATGTACCCTAACTGCCCCCCCAGTAAGGTGATACTCTGCATATATTCAGTCCTGATCCAAATGTGTTTTTAAACATTTCTCCCAGAGCCTACTAGACTGCTCAGTTCAAGGGCAGAAGAATATTATGGGTTGGGTCTCAGATAATACAGTAATATGTCAATTAGAACGAGTCTTTTCCCATAAACATAACAAATGGAGGAAAAATGGGTTTGGAGTCTGGTTTGGGTTGGTTAGATTCGGTGGGTTTGTTTGGCTCTTTTTTAAGCCTTTTATTACCCTTTTTAAAATATTTCAGAAACAGGCTAAGGCACATATATTTCAACAGAAATTATGATCTCACCAGGGAGGAATGATGGCTAAAATCTGCCTTAGCCAGCATCTGCTGTTTTGTGATAATACAAACACAGGACTGAGTATAAGACAGATAGTTTTCCAAATAATAATGTTTTCAAAATTGTGGTTTCCAATTTTTTTTAAAACAAATAAAATATTCTTTGCTATTCTTTTGCCTATTGAAGTATATGTTCCTTAAGATGATGTTATTATCTAGCATTAACAGTCAGAAACTATGATAGCAGATAGAAAAGCCTCTTTGTTTAAATGTTTTGTTGCTAGTGCATTGTGTATTGATATTGTTGGGTATCATTCCTCTTGTAAGAGAGAGAGAAACATTTGTAGCTTTTAGACACAGGACCTGACTTTCCACGGTCTTGCACTTCTCATTTTGCACAAAGGAAATTTGAAATCTGCTTGTCTGATCTGATACAGTTTTACACCATATTATGCATACGTCTTTGGCCAGATAAAAGTCATTAGCAAAATTTACAGGGCAACACAAGTGTCAGACTTCTCCCAGTTCAGGAAAAAGATTCGAGTTGTTAGCTTTGATACAGCTCATAACTTAAACTACCTCATTTATATAAAAGAGAATAAAATGTTTTTCTTAGTTTGTGAAGCTCGAACTGACTGTGCTTTTCCTTGCTGAAACACAAGCCTTAATTTATGCATGTTAAGTTACTGTGTGTGATGCAACACTGACAGGTCAGAAGGAATATAGTGTAAATTGCTATCGAGTTTGCTGATCTCCGTCATGAAAAACAACTTCAGAAGTGTTGCTGTAGTTTCCTCCAACAGTGAAAAATTAACCAGTCTTCAGGGAGCCTCAGATACTTACAAGGCACACGCTCTCATATCAAAGTTTAACCTCTTGATTTTGCTTGATTTCAAACTTACTTTGTTTTACTTTTGTACCTTGTTCTTTCAGACACTGGCATAGACCATCAGGCTCTCCTTAAACAGTTTGAGCACCTGAACCACCAGAATCCTGACACATTTGAACCTAAAGACTTGGATATGTTGATCAAAGCAGTGAGTGCGAGCTACATAAACTACCCTGGGTTTTGGGTTTTTTTTTTGTGCCCATACAAACAACTTCAAGAATAAAACACACCTTTGTCATGGGTCATGTTATTCTGAAATAATCAAGGAATTAATGGTACTATTTGAAGGTGCACTTAATTAGTATAGGACTTACTTAACATGAGTTAATTTATTATTAATTGACAAGAAAGGACACCTTGATGCCTTCTTACAGTATTGTGTAGTTGCAAAAACTGTCTAGCAGTTGAACCCTTGCAAATAAGTTTCTGTGAAAATAAAACGTGAGGAGAGATGTTTCTGCATCACTGTCACATGAAAGGAATCACTCAACCAGTCTGCTTCATATTTAAAAGAATGGCCATATGGCCAGCTTTGCCCACAGATCTGAACAATACAGTTTTTTTAATGTCATACATATTAACATAATGATGTGGTATAATCATATGTCTACATATATCTGTATTTTTAGGCTACAAGTGACCTGGAAAACTATGATAAAACCCGCCATGAAGAGTTTAAGAAATATGAGATGATGAAAGAACATGAGAGGAGAGAGTATTTAAAAACACTGGATGAAGAAAAGAGGCAGCGTGAAGAATCCAAATTTGAGGAGATGAAGAAAAAGCATGGAGATCACCCTAAAGTTCACCATCCCGTAAGGCCATAATCTTTTCTTACATGATTGGGTGGAAGCTTTCCTTCACGAAGAGAAAAAGCTAATAAAGAGAAGGGTGTATTTTGTTCTCAGCAATTGCCTCTCTTATTGACATGGGAACAATGCTGAGAGCACTACAAAACCCACTAGGTAGACCCCATTTTTCCTGCACAAGTATACTATTTGCTGTCAGCATTATTATTTATAAGAGCTAAACTTGTGAGGAAGAGGCCAGAACAATATTCAGAGTTGTTGGAATGCCTCCATGGTATGCCTGGCCTGCAGGGAACTGCATCACAGTACCATTTACTCTAGAAAAAACAAACTAATTTAACTTCCTTCAGCTATTATTTCTAGATGAGCCAGTGTGGCCATGTCTCATTATTACAGGTGTTCCTTTCCACAGAATTGCATTTCCTTGACACTCCTTTCCCTTGACCTTTCTGTCTAATGAAAGTATTAGACCTGACCAAAAGGGAATTAAAGAAAATTCTATTGATTCCATTTGCAACATGAAGAATAAGAAAATAAGGCCTTGCAGAGAAATCATAATACGAGGGTAATAGAGAAAAAATACACTCAATCATCTTTTGAATAGTTTTTCTTTGTAACCAATCTATAGGGAAGCAAAGATCAACTGAAAGAGGTGTGGGAAGAAGCAGATGGACTAGATCCTAATGAATTTGACCCCAAAACATTTTTCAAATTACACGGTAAGAAGTTTAGTTTAATTTAATGAACAAGTGAAGTGACTTTTTGTTACCTTCTGCTGAAGACAAGTTTGTGTTTTGCTAGGATAAAGTCTTAGACCACAAGTAATTTGGATAAATCTGAAGAGTATAGAGGAGAAAATATTTATGTTATTGTTTGTAAATTTTCTGCAAAGTTTTCAATGGGGTTTGAAAACAGTTTTCAAGCACTCAAAATCATTCGACAGATAACCAGTAGTGATTCCTCAGGGAAGTATGGGTACTTAGAGGGCTGTCCATATCTATAACTTTACTCAAACACTACACACAACAGCACATACTACATTAGGAATAAATCCTCAGAGGTATGTGTGGAAAAATGGTCTTTCTCACAGTCTCTGCAGATAAGCGCCAGGCACCCCTTATCTTTGGAATGGTCATAGATGTGCCAAGACTCTTCAGAAGTTGCAAGACTCCCTTGATAAAAAAAAAAAAATGCCCCTTCCTAATCCTGCCTCTACATTTGAGCCAGAAAAAAACCCCAAACCCTGCCTAGCAGGGTTGTGAAGGGTTGAACAGCACAGAAATTATCTTTTGGATTTGTCAAATTCTAACTGAAGAAAGCTATTCTAGCTTGAGTCTGAACTTCTATTTTGGTTTATAAAATAAGTATGTGTTATAGTTATTAAATCTTATTTCTTCTTTCTAGGATGAGATCTTTAAAGATAATATTCTGAAAATATTTGGTAGCTTTTTTTTGTACAAATTTTTTTTTTTTTGCAAATCTTACAAAACAGAAATCGCTGAAAAACCTTTTGCCTTAGTATATATAGAAAAAATTTCAATTAAACAAAAATACTGCATAATAACACTCATTTGAACTAGACAGTCTCTTTCCTTTTCAGAGATAGTATAACAATATTCAGAGTAGAATGTAGGATAAATATAGATCATTAGTTATCAAAATCCTTCTCTCTGCATCTGTAATGAAAAGTCATTTTACAGTCATCTAAGTGCTGTTTATTAATATAGATTTTCACATAATTCTTTAGGGGTTTTTTGAGAGTCATTCTGTTGCTTAAAGTTTTTCTACAGACTTTTGCTGCTTGTGAATCTACTAACAAATTTAGTTATTAAACTGGGGCAATTTGTTCTTAGCAATATTTTTTGGCAATTGCACTCTGTGCAATCCTGTTGTGACTTATTTCAGTTTGCTAGTCTAAGAAGTAGGGAGATTGCTCTAAACTTGTCCAACCAACCAATGAAAAAATATAGTTCAGCTAATGTCTGATGAAAACTTCCTGTACATACTTAACTTGTATTTTCAATATTTCTTTTTGTAGATGTCAATACTGATGGTTTTCTAGATGAGCAAGAATTAGAAGCCCTATTTACTAAAGAGGTAAAAAGATTCAGCAATTCAATTTGTTTTGGTAAACAGTTACAGGGATCTCTGTATTTTTTCTGAGCGCATAGAGGGGCTTTGGACTACAAATGAGAGTATTCATGCTACCTTTTGTGCTTCCTTAATGTTTCTACAAAAGGGTAAAAAATTATCAGTGGAGAAAATAAAACAGTTGAGGCAAAGGACTCAGACACAGCGGAGATTTAGTGCTCATGGCAGCCTTGTTTGAGCTGTTCTAATCGATGTGTAGGATACCTATACCTGTGTAACTGGCAAAGGAGAGAGATCACTCCTCCAGCGAGATGCAGCCTCATAATGGTGCTGAAGCTGGGTAGCTGTGCTCGTTCAGTGCTTATCAACAAATTGTAAGACTTGTTGAGAGAAAAAGGGTTACACTGATGTGAATTTGCTCAAAGACAGCACATTGCAGAAGTGATTACAAAGATTTCACATATTTTGTACTGACTAGTGCTCCTAGTACAGGAGCACATGTACATCTGATAGACGCCTCTTAGTTTCTTTAAGCCTTGGTTTATTTGTGAAAATACAAACATTGGTACTTCTGTGCCTCCCAGAGGGGTAATGATAGCAATGTACTGAAATTCTACAGTGACAGGAACTGCAGAAGCAATGAGTAAACAAAGAGCATTGGTCTTAATTTTTCCAGTAGGTTCTGTTTAGAAGAAAACCCTAAAGTTCCCACTCAAAGATCCAGTACTATGGCTGCCAATACCGAGTTTTTTGGTTTTTTTTTTCTAGATTTCATGAGTTGGGGAGGAAATGTGCTCTACAGTCTATGTAGAAACTACTACTGAAACATTTTGTAGAAATCAAATTTACAAATACCGGTTGCTAACAATACTTTGCCATTATCCCCTCTAATACAATGAAGATATATGGCAATCTTTTTTGACAGATAAGTCCCACCATTTTGGAGTTTTATAGTTTAAAACCAAATATATCAGGGCCTTAAAATCACCTATGGCCAGGCAAGCGAAGTTAAATGAGTAAGAAAGCTAAGTAGAAGTTGGTAAGCATGAATTCACCAGAACAACATCGTGCTGGGTGCTCACAGGGTCAGCTGCATGCTTTGGTGAAACTGCTGTGCTTTCCTGTTCCAGAAGCCACGTGGAAACTCTGCCTGCTCTGAATCGACTGTAGGATCAGACTGTGCATGCCTAGGTCACTTTTACTGCAATGTCCCCAGCACTGAATTACAGCAGACCACGTGAATTAACTGAAAACTTCATTCTTAGCAATGAAAGGCTCACTTGTTGCTCCAATACTACCCTAAAAGGAGAATTACACACACTCTTATGCTAATGGAAAAGGGTTGTTTTTAGCAGCATCTCATGCTACTGGTCCAATATGTTCATTTGAATTAGCAGTCCTTTCTTCAAGCTAACATTTTCTAAATTTGACTTTCAGCTAGAAAAAGTTTACGATCCCAAAAATGAAGAGGATGACATGGTTGAAATGGAAGAAGAAAGGCTGAGAATGAGAGAACATGTAATGAATGAGGTGGGGACTGATGTTCAGTAGAGCTGCTGATTTCCTTCTATGTTTAGGAAATACAGTCCTCCTAGCATGGAGGGTTGTCCAAATACAGCAGAAAGGGACCACCTGTCACACTGAATTCTGTTTGTGCTGGGATTCACATAAAGTTGCACTTCAGCCCTGTCTCCATATTCTGATCTAAATGCTTTCTGACTAGTTTTTATTTAAGAAGTTCCAGTGAAGGACTTATGCTGTAGCCTCCATCTTTTGTAGATATTGACACTCAGAAATTCCCTGTGAATTTTGTGTCAAACAGAGAGGACTCTGAATGTGCTTTTGCACTTGTCAAATGGGTAAAATTTAGGTGTGAAAAGAAAAATATCTTTTTCCATGTAGTGCACCTTTGTCCCTTCAGAAGAGGGCTCAGAGCTCAAGGTACCACCTATGACACCTTTACTAGTTCTGATGGGTTTTCAGCTCAGGAGACATAGGAAACAGAAGGGGATGTTTTGAACTACCATGGTTTTCAGTTGCATCTTTTCTGTTGTTAACTATATTTCTTAAGCTCTAGGAACAGATCAAGCCAGATCTTCTATTAGTCATAAAGGGAAGCATTTCCTCCCTTCCCCTTAAAGGATTCTGACACAATTCAGCAGGGTTTTTTTTTATGTTTTAAAACCTCCCCATCCAACAGTGGAGATTAGTCTGACTCACAGTTACAAAATTATTACCAGAAAACTACAAAACATTTTTCTCAAAAATAAAAAAATAGAAATTGCATTCCACTATTATTCATAGAATCATAGAAATGTCTGGGTTGGAAGGGACTTCTAGAGGTAATTTAGTCCAACCCCCCTGCTGAGAGAAGGGACATCTTCAACTAGAGCAGGGTGCTCAGAGCTCTGTCAGCCCTACCTTGAATGTCTCCAGGGTTGAGGTCTCAAACACCTCCCCTGGGCAACTTGCTCCAGCATTCTACCACTCTCATGGTAAAGAACTTCCTCTTCTCATCTAAATCCACCCCTTTCTAATTTTAAACCATTGCCCCTCGTCCTTTCACTCCAGGCCTTTGTAACCAGGCTCTCTCCAGTCTTGTTTGTAAGCTCCCTTCAGGTACTGGAAGGTGGCTATTAGGTCTCCCCAGAGCCTTCTCTTCTCCATGCTGAACAATCCCAGCTCCCTCATCATTGTTGGGGCTGTGACCACAAATAATGTTTACAATAGCACAAATTAAACTGTGACAATTTTCTTTTTATTTCCATTTTTGTTAAGCTGTCTAAGCTTGTGACAGAGGTTTTTCAGATGATGTTGCAGGCATTCCTTTGAAAATGGGCCAGTTTAAAAGTGAAATGGTTATATTTAAAAATATTTGCATGATTTAATTAAAAATTATCTTCACCAAAAGCCATCCTTTCATTTTTTGCTTCCAACAGGTTGACATCAATAAGGATCGGCTAGTGACCTTGGAAGAGTTCCTGCGAGCTACAGAAAAAAAAGAATTTTTGGAGCCAGAGAGCTGGGAGGTAATGAGAATGTGTTCCAACTGCAGCATAGGATACTGTTGCCATCACTCTAACCAGGAAACCAAACGGCATGTCTCTGACCTTTGATGCTTTTTTCCAGTTCTGCTCTGGTATGTGCGTACACACGCCTCAGCTGAATGTAGCTTAGCAGACTAATGGGATGCAGATGTCATCCTCATGGGCCACACAAAAAACAGAGCTCTTGCGCCACCCGCTGGATTCTAGAGGAGCTTTCCCTATATGCTTTACAAACAAAATGGACATTTTGTTTATGAATCACTTTAAAGAGGAAGATAAGAAGCAAGAAGAAGTTTTTTCACCTACCTCTAAATTTGTAGTAGAATTCTTCTGAGAAAATATCTAAGAAACAGCTATTTTGCTGTTCTTTTACAGTGAGTCTGCAACCTTTTACAGTGCCATGGCTGGGCATTTTGATGAAAACTCTGAAAGTTTAGTGAACTGTACAATTCAACTAATAATAATTTAAGTAGGAAGATAATAAATACAGGCATTCCTGGCTAAGCATTCCTGTTTGTATGTATTTTCTTGCAGACACTAGATCAACAGCAGCTCTTCACTGAGGATGAGCTCAAGGAATTTGAAAGTCATATCTCTCAGCAGGAAGATGAACTTAGAAAGAAGGCAGAAGATCTTCAGAAGCAGAAGGAAGAGTTACAGAGGCAGCATGACCAGCTTCAGGCTCAGAAACAAGAGCTTCAGCAGGTACACTTATGAGACCAGATTTTTTTTTTTTTTTACCCTTTTCTTTATCTTTATGTGTGTTAGCAGCTGATGACAATCCCTTTTTATGGAGCATTCTTTACCTTGATATCTCATATGAGTCCCAGTTAAATTCTAAAGTAAACATGACAGCAAAACATAATCTAGTATTCAGGATAAGAGCAACAACACAAGCATCACAAGTCAGTAGTAAGCCCATTAACAAAAGATTTTACATAATGACTGCAAATTTGGTTTAAGTGTATTAATTTATGCCACATCAGAGAAAGTTGACAGATTTAAGTTTTTCAACTGTTGTTTTTTATTTTTCACCAGGTTGTAAAACAGATGGAACAAAAGAAACTACAGCAAGGAAATCCTCCTGCAGGACCAGCTGGAGAACTGAAGTTTCAACCCCGTATGTGACTTTCTGTGCAGATACACAAACTTTAAAATAAGATATCCTTGATATCATAGAATCATAGAATCATAGAATAGATTGGGTTGGAAAAGACCTCCAAGATCATCGAGTCCAACCCCTGATCCAACTCCAATTACTATATCATGGCACTAAGGGCCATGTCCAATCTCTTTTTAAAAACCTCCAGGGATGGTGAATCCACCACCTCTCTGGGCAGGCCGTTCCAATGCCTGATTAGCCTCTCTGTAAAGAATTTCTTCCTAAAAATATTTCTTTCCTGTAAAAGCAATGCAAGCTATATTTTCTGTT
The DNA here is from genome assembly GCA_013399075.1 of Chloroceryle aenea. Taxonomy (NCBI): domain Eukaryota; kingdom Metazoa; phylum Chordata; class Aves; order Coraciiformes; family Cerylidae; genus Chloroceryle; species Chloroceryle aenea. Next base: position 618,678 of record VWZY01002772.1, on the reverse strand, counting down.
GAAACTGTTAATATAGTGTGGGTTTAATGATCTCTAGAGAGAGGTTCACTAAACTGTAAAGAGGGAACTGTGGAACTCTCCTAAATTATTCCTGTAATCTCAGTGCTTAAGTCCATAGTGGAAAAACAAGAGTTCTAAATTGAGGCATCAAATGAACAGAGAAAAAGGACTGTGCTGTACTTGCCAGTCTAAAAAATACCTGATTAGCCTCTAGGATTTCTGGTTTCTAGGATTTCTCTGGTTTATCCAGAGAAGAATAGGGACATACAAATGACCAGGTCTGTCTGGTATTATGTGGCTGCATTACCAGTCTGACTGCAGAACAAATCAAAGCATTTAAACGCTCTCTGTAAGTCTAACCTCACTGACTGATTTACCAGCAGCTGCACACAACATGGCATGGTAAGTTATAGACAGTGTGAATGACCAATTGCTCCAAACCTCACAGGAAGATAGTGTCATAATAAATCATCTCATTTGCTCATTGGTGGCAAGAAAATGGTCAGATACATATTAGCACTTCTCATCCATAATGCACTGACCTGTTTCTTTTGTGCTGTAGAGGGGCTCAGCTCTCCCATACATCCTAACTTGGCTTTTTCTCCCTCCTCTAGAAAGGTTGAAACTAGTATGGCTTTATTGGCTTCCATATTCATGTGCTAACATTATCAGTAGAGCTCAAGAACTTCTTGACATTCATCTCAAATATAAGACTCCAGACTCTGTCCAGGCAACTTTTTGAATACTGGAAGCTCTTAACTGCTCCTGCAGGGCCAACAGTGGGATTTCAAACCTTAAATGCTATAGTTGGTGATTACAGCTTACTTTGTTGAGTACCCTGAAATTCAATACCTAAGTTGCTCAGTTTTGTGAGGAGCAATAACCAAATTTCAGTACCAATTTAATTTTGTCTTTCATTTGCTTCTAAACTGCCTGTGGGTAGTTTGTTTTTAAGATCTTTAGTTCTGTGAACCTGACTTCCTCTCCCCTTCAGTAAAAACATCATGTGTAATAGCAGAGGCCCTGGGAGTTGGAGTTCCAACACATCTTTTGATCCTGGCGATATTTTAGCAGATACTGTTTCTAAGACATATATTACTTTATGTAAAAACTTTCTGCAAAATCATTTAATCAGGTGTCATAAGAATTTATTATATTAGTCAGAACTAGTCGCTACTCATTCATGGAGTTAGGATTATCCAAGAATCAGTATTTCTACTCTTTTGGCTACTGGAGCTAATAAGGGTAACTTAACGGCAGAGAAATCACGATAATGCACCTACAAGTTCTGAAATCTTCAGCAAATTATGCAAATTAGTATTTTGCAAAGGGAGCATGTTTTAAGTATTGTTGACACAATGAGGAGTAAAATGGAGGAGCCAGTTAACTATGTTTTTTTTCAAGCTTCCCCTATTGGGATTAAAGGTTTCATAAAGACATGACATATTTCAGAAAGAACAATCTCCACAGAAACAGTGTGTTATGTCCGCAAATATATTCCACAGGACAAAGAAACAGCTAATAATCTAAGAAGAAATTATTAATATTATAATAATGCAGTCTATTGGGTAACCTCAATCTAACTTCACTGTTAGTCACATACAGAACTATTGATTCCACTCACAAACCAAAATAGAAGGTTTTGTTTGATTGTCCCTACACTAGAAACTTTCCTTTAGAGACTTTTCACCTTTGGGGCAAATTTAACTGAGAAGTTACGAATGGTTTTGGTTTTGTTTTACAGCTGGTGAACACAAAGTTGGAGATGCACCAAAACAGCCTGCAGGAGGTGATCAGCCTTTACCACCAGGACATGTCCAAGAACCAGCTGCTAGAACTGATCAAGNNNTGATCAAGTTCACCCTTAACCACTTGTGCCTCAACTTTATAGCATCTTTATTACTTGGGGGGGGTGGGGGGGCCAGCAGGAAATCAGTGAAACATTAACTCTCTACTTTCTTCCCCAGACAGTAAAATCATTGGGAATGTTAGAGATAAAAGATCAATCATGTTTGAAACACAAACTAAACTAATTTTCTCTCCAGGGCATCAGTGAGAAACACAATAAGGGAATTATTTGGAGGATATAATTGCAGAGAGAATTAATGAAACTTATGAATACTAAAGAATTTTGTGGCCAGGGGACTGAACTGTTGAACTCTTCTCTTACAAAAATGGAGGAGATGTCTGCCATTCTGTATTTAGGCATAAAGTGTAATCTTCTCAGAGAGGAAGCAGGGAACTGGCCTGAATGTCAAGTTAGGTCTAGTTTTACAGAGAAACTCTTCCCAGAAATGCTGAGAAGCAAAACAGGAGGAAATGAAAACTACAGATAAAGGCCTATCATTTCCAGCACTACCAAACCCTTTCTTCTTTGAGACCAAATAAAAAATAATAATTAAAAAAATCAAACTTAAAACCTTAATCATAGAAAATTTGCACTTTCTAAAATCTAAACACAGCAAGGAATTATGTGGAACAGTGAATATTTTTCATGTTTACAGAAGCCTAAGAATTTCACTGTAAGCCTTCAGAAAGAATACTGTACTTCTGGTGTATGGGTCTGAACCGTCCTCCTTGTTGAGACTAATTCTGTGTAGCAGTTGATACTTTTCTGGCTCTTGAGAATACTTTTGTCCCTGTTTCTTTCATCAGGTGCCAGCTGATCTCAAAATTTTGCATGTTATTAAGTAAGCTTTTTATGTTGATGTTGTGCAAAACAGAACAGGACTCATTGTCCTTTTCTGTACAGATTATCCTACCTCCTATGTTAATACCCAGTTTTCAAAATGCACCATGTGCTTCAGAAAGCTCTTCTCAAACATGAATCTTTGACTTGTTAAGTCTCACTCTTATCTATTCTTAGTCTTTCAGCGATTGGTGTAATGTTATGAAATGTCCTAAAACAGGGGTGCTACTTGATTGTATTATTTTGGTATTGAGCCAGGATAGGTCCCTAATATTGTAAGCCAAGAATATACAAGAATAAGTTGATTTTCCTGTGGGTGTTACTCTAATGTTAAGTTGTGCGAGTGTCCTTTCTTGTCACTCTTTTCAGCCTGAAGTTATCCTGGAGTGTAAACCCTCTTTGATTTTTTTTTTTGGTAGCTGTTCACTTAGGCTTTTGTGATTTTTTTTGGGTGTGTTTTGGGTTTGTATTTTTTTCAAAAAACAAACATGCATTGTTCAGATGGCATAATGCTGGCTTTGAACTGATGCACAGACACCTTGGCAAGTATCTGCTGTACTTCCTGTTCTGTAGCCAGCTTCTGACACTGTCATTAAAGGAGATCATTTGGGTTTTGAGCAAAGAAACAGGCAAGCTTCTGTTAAGAAAAGGTGTTCTTTTCAGAATAAGACTTGAAGATTTTAGGCAAACTCAAGAAATGCAGGAGGCAGTTACTAACATTGTGTGTTGACACTGGGAAGTTTCTTACTCTGAAGAACTTTGGTTGATCAAATCTAGGCATATTCCTTCCATGTTTAAGTCTTCTTTCATCAGTGCTGAGCATATTCTTATTCTCTTCACAGTATAATAGATCTACCAGAACAGATTAGGTTTGCTCATCTGTTTCATCTTGTCAGTTGTCATGTCACATTTCCTTCATTTATACCACTTAGACAATTTGACTGCTACATTTATTTGTATGTTTTCTAACCAAGAGGTTAATGTTTTCATTTCCCAAAACAGGGTCTCCCCTGTTTGTCATTTCCAAGCAGCTCTACTATCAGCTTGATTATGTCTTTGTCAGGAGACTAAAATAACTTTCACCAGCTTCATCTGTTTGAGAAGAGGCTCAGACATAGTTACAACATCCAGACTAACAGAGTTTCATAGTGCACAGCTCTGAGTTTGGGATGATAACTTGATAATGGATAGCAGGGCAAGGAGGGAAACAAAGAGAGAATTAGTCAATATTTTGAAAAAGGTCATGAGAATTTTTTATTTGTTCTCCCTGTCCCACGTGAAAGTTTACAGAGGATAAATGATACAGCCACAGAAGTTTGTAGAGAATCAAGGACTGAAACCTCTGGTGAGAAGGCATTTCTACCATACAAATCATTCCTTCAGGCTCCATCTGCCTCCTATCGAAGTAGTTGTATGTAATGCCATGCTTTGTAATGTAACGTTCGAGCTTCAGTGCAACCTCTTAGATTTTGATTTTAAGATCCTGACTGTCCCTGCTATTGAAGATGGGCATTATATCTCCCGTATCCCATTTACTCTGAAACACCCAGAGTTTTGTGCAGAACTGTTGTAACTTGGGTGCTGAAATCAGCTTCTGCTCACCCCTGTCTGGTGAGTGTCTGGTGACTGAGGAAGCTGCTTGTGAGAAGTCAGTTTTCACTTGCCATTTCATCGGGAGTTACCGTTAGTAACAGTTCCTTATTTTGCATTTCAGCTAGCCACGGAGGTGCATTCTGTGGAAAAGGGTGCACATCGTTCCTTAGAAAGTGCTATCTGATACCTAAATGTTGTTCCCATCGGTGTTAATTTAACTGCAGTTTGGCAATCTACTACAGCCTTTCTCTGCATGTTTCTGCTTCTTAGAAAGAATGAAGTTTTTTCAAACCTTAGAATTGGCGATCAGGTTTATTGCTCATGATAATCAAGATTTAGTCAAACTGACAATTATTTGCCATGAATTATATGGAAGTTGGAACGTCAATCCTCAGTAATGGGTAAGGTATCAAATGCCTGCTGAACACGTCTTAAGTTTGTTGCCTAATATTTTTCAGATGAGAGCCCAAATTAGAACTTTGTGCTGATGCACCCAATTCAGAAATCTCATATGCGTGGGTACCTGTATCACGTGTCCATAATGATAACAAGGACTAAGTGAATGTCCTTTCAACAGACATTCTGTTGGGTCTGGTCTATCAACACTGTTGACCCAGTAGTGTCCATCTCATCCTCCTCTGTAGAGGAAGGCCATCATATTCTTCAGGCCCAGGCTAAAAGGTCTCTGTCCACATGTAATAAAGTCACCAAACTATGTCTGTGGATCAGTTCTCAAGTGTGGTTTAAATAAGAGTTCTTGCTGTGAAGAACATCTGCCATAGAGGTTATGCAGTGTGCTCACGCTGTGCTTACGTATGAAATGTTTAGCAGATTTGTTGCTTTTTAATGTGTTTGTTGGTTTTGATGCTGATAACTTCTTTTAATTGGATTCTCTCTTCCATAAAGGAGACAACGTATTGGCCTCTAAATGCATGTTTCTACCATGGTATCAATTTCTCAGGAGCTTTTTAAAATTGAAAAAAAAAAAATTAAACTAGGCTTACAGATAGAAATAGAAAGCTATAACAACAGATAAATCAAGGGACTGGAATATCATGGGCACCAGTACTTTCACCTGTACTCTGCTTTTGATTTAGGAGGTGATTACAAGAAAACTCAATGTAACTTCATAGAGATACCAGTTCCAAGACAAAGATGCAGAGATTTGGTTTTGTACTTGGCTGGAATTTTGGTAAGAGGATGAAAGGGTAAGATTTGGTCAATGTTGTACAAATCCATATCCTACAGTGCAACATATGTAGGGGAAAAAAAAAAAAAAGCAGCCCCTCTCTGTACTTTGTATAGATTAGTTTTAACTGGATTAAACTGAAATTCAGCGCAGTGACACACGTCTAGTGTTCTGTTTTAAACGGGGGGAAAGAGGTGGGTGTAGATCTTACCTAAATGCACAACTTTGTGTTTCTGCTTAGAGGCCCTTCTTGTTTGCCCTCCACTTTCTGCTTTCTGGAAAGATGTGGAATGGAATTTATAAAAAGATAGAAGTATCTTGTGTTCTTCCCTGGCACCACCTGGCTCATTCATTACAATGGTGAGTCACTCATTATGTACTTGAATGCTCAACTATCTATTTTCATAAAAAAAAACAAAACCAACTAAAAAATGCTACTGCAACACCATTAGAAACTTGACACCACCACACACTTCCCTGACTTGTTCAAATTCAAACCAGAAATCCCAGAAAAGGTGAAGTGCCCACAGGTTTAGTAACAGATTTTTCCTACAAGTTGCTTTCTCTTCGCTTACAGATGTTTACTTGAAAGCCAGATGTCAGCCCTGTGGATTTGTGTCTCTTGGGGAGATCCACAGAACATGATGCTATATCCAGCCATATTAGACTTGTCCATTTTGTAACTGGATCTTGATTAAGAAAAATTTGATGTATGGTGGTATTTTGCAAAGAAGCGAAGCTATGGATTGTCCTTGCATAACTTATGAAAAAGTAGGTAGCAGGTGCCAGGAGCTGTCCATAAGCCTTGCCCCAGAAGTACTGTCTTGTTTATATCTTCATCTGTTACTTACTGAAATTAAGAGGTAGTCACACGAAGGTAGAGAAATGAGAATCCCATCTGAAAAAACAGCAACACTCGCTGTAGTACGTTACCTTTCTAAAAATGAACATTTATTGTTTTTCACATGCTGAGAAATAAGGAACTAGCTTGAGTCCCATTATTGACACATCCAGAGATGGCACATATCAAAGCCATCTACAGTCACCCTAGTGTTTTCTAATGCCTGAAAAGCTGTACTTGCCAGAATCACTTTGTATCCAATAGTCATCTTTTGGAATTACACTAGCCAATGCTACACTAAATACAGCCTGCCTACTTGCTTCTGTAGTAAAGTACAATACCAATGAGGGAAAGTTATTTTTGATAAGAGATCCTCAAGTTTCTAGACTTGGCATATTTTTTTAGTGACAAATGCAATGATAGAGCAGCACTACGAAGTTGACCCCTCCATTCTTTGCACCTTTCCCATCAATTCAAGCAGCTGTTGGTCTGAATGACCGTACAGCGACTGCTGCTCAGTCTCTTGCCGACAGTTTGTATTTACTCAGATGTGTATTTCCTTTGTGCATAACAGCTCATAGCTGGTGCCTTCTAAGAAACTGAACATAGATCCTTTTCTGTGTTAAAGAAGGTGATGGTGCATACAATACAGAGTTTCCTCTAAGATCTCCTTTCACACCCTCTCCCACTAGCTTACCATTGCTGGTAATATGACATGGAGAAGAGGACTTCACTTTTTGTGCTCCCTATCACCAGTGACAGTGGAGAAAGTAGGATGGAGGTGCAGGCAGCCCTTCACCTCCACCATGTATCATACTAAGCTACCCCGCTGCATAAATTCAGAGCCCACCTAAGAGAAGAGCATGGA
>VWZY01002772.1:525153-595224 GCA_013399075.1 Chloroceryle aenea | reverse complement strand
CCCCCCCCCCCCCCCTTTTTTGACGACACACTGAATAAATACCATAACATAAATCAGGTTTTCTGTTGCACATTTGCTAGGTGAAAATAAAAACATGCTTTAAGATTCCTGAATATAGATTTCTCTACTTCTATTTATTTTTTAAATGTTAAGAAGCATAATAACTTTATTTCACTTCCCTGAAATATGTATATTCAGAAAATAGAAGACTGAAAGATATGTATTATTTCTGATACATGTTTAGGCAGCGGTTTTGATTCAGGTCAAATCTTTTTTATAAACAATTTTTAACAGATACTTGAGATCCTTGTATAACCACTTCAAGAATATGCAAACTTGAATTCAGTCACTGTCAACAAGGATGAAATATTTATTTTTAGAAGTTAGTAAGATTCTCATTTTTTGTTAAATTCTGAAACATAACTGATTTATCCACTGGCAGAACTATTACACAATTTTACTTTTCCTTTGTGAAATTATTATTGTAGCTTGATGAAACCTACTCTAAGATCTCACAATAGTCAAAGTCATATTATATTTTAAATTAGTATAAAATGGATAACAGAAAATAGACTTCATAGTTAGATTACATGCCTTTGCAGAAAATCAGACAGCATCACGCAACACACTTAAGAAGCTGTTACATATTTAAGTAAGTAGTTTAAAAAGGACAAGAAAGCTTATACTTAAACACTGCTTTAGAAAAAACATTAATGGCCAAATTGACATATTTATTATCAATGACAAGAACTGACTAATGTGGCATTTCTGATTCTTGTCTGCTTAAGAACTGCAGCAGAGAATGTACTTACTGCTATTGTAACCACAGTACGGTCAGCAAATGCAGTCATGACTACCTTCTGGAGTATGTTCTCCTGTGCAAAAAAAACATTTGTTGCTTTTTAAAGAACAGAAGTTATATGACACACACAGAAACTAAGGAGGATTAAGTAACCTCTGATTATTCCATAATTTTATTGGTCCTTCACTGCAGAAATGAAAAATATGTCAGAACTAAGAGCCTGGTTTTGTTAGACATCCCTGCTCACTCCTGCCACTCGCACTGCTTCTGGGCTTTAGCACACACAAGAGCTGTGCCCTAGCTTACAAACTACTGCTGTCCTGATCTCAGCTATACAGTGAGGAAAGCAAAGGTGAATTTGGGGTCCTGCCAGGCTACTCACATGCTGGCACCTCTGCAGCGTGTTCTTCACCCTGCTGAAAGCCCAGGAATGTCCCAGCACACTGAGGACATCTAACACCAAGGGGTGGCAGAGATAAGCAAAGGAGTGTGCTGTACCTGGCATTTAACAGTGGAGATGATATTTAAGATGGTCTTAACATAGATAGTTTTCACTCAACAAGTACTCATCCTTTGCTATTTAGGCAACATATCGATGTGTTACAAACTCTGCCTAGAAATTTCACTAGCACAGATCCCTTAATTTGCTATTGTCTGTTCTTTAGATATATATCTGAAGAGAGGAACTAGTTCCTCAATATGTCAAAATTCAAAATGTGTTCTAACTGGACTGTGCACAGTCTAATTCCCAATCTTACTGACACACAACACAATAACATTTTACAGAACTAAAAAATGTAGTAGTTATAATAAACCCTTAAAATTATATTCTTCACTCACAGAATAATCATGAAGACAAAAACATTTCTCATAACTTATCAGAGGAAAAAATATTCCTGAGAATGTACTATTCTGTTTGGCTAAAATCCAGTCAGTGCACTATTATTGTGTGATTTAACCTCTGTCTAGCAATTTCAGGCAATTAATGCAATAATCCAGTATGTCCTTTCTACGTCTCTATTTATTTCTTCGGATTTCTTTCAAGCCTTTTAACTTCTTGACTGATCCTTTCCACCACACTGGGGAAATTTGTCTGCTTGCCTACCAACCCTGCTCTGACCATCCCAGACAACCTTCCAAAAACCTTGTTTACTTTAGGAAATTCAACTGACAATGAAAATAACATCCTTCATTGTACTAATGCAAACAATGCTGGAATAACTATTAAACCACTGGTAAAATGATTTAAAAGCTCTTTAAATTAGTTGACAATGACCAACAGCTACCTGGACTTCTAAACACATCTGCACTGCATATGGTGTAAGCATCTTACAGACCAGATAGAATTACTTTCTACCATTTTCTTTGCATACTTAACAGTCATCTCCACCTCAAGGAAAACAAGAAATCAGAAACACTCCAAACTCACTGTTGCCATGTCAATAGATGCTGTGGCTTCATCCATGATGAAGATGCTTGTCTTCCGCACAAAAGCCCTTGCTAGGCAGAACAGCTGTCTTTGGCCCTGGCTAAAGTTTTCACCCCCTTCTGTGACTATAGCATCTGGAAACAAAAATACAGCAAAATCAGTATTCATATATATGTGTGTGTGTGTGTGTGTGTGTGTGCATGCATGCATGAATGTGAGAGAGAGATAGAGTCAGATCAGAGTAGAGAAAATGCTTGGAAAATAACGTCTCACTTTCAGCAAAGATTTTTGATGTAATATTTCCTAGGTCTATAGCTGCTGGTGATGCAACTTGGCCCACTTATTTCCACTGTTAAAGCAACCAGTACTTCTGTGTCACGATATTCTTTTTATCCATTAGATATTAAAGTAGCTGTTTAAGAGCGAGTTTTTCTGAAACACATGCAGTCTAGGACACTGTATCCCCCTGACAAAGTGGCATCCATCTGTGTGTGTGTGTGTGTGTGGGTGGTGGTTTTGATTTGTGTGTGTAGTAGTTTTGTTTGCTTGGCTTTTTGATTGTTTTCTGTATGTTTGTTTGTTTTTTTGGCATGGCCAAATGACTCACATCGTCAAATTTCTGAAATCTTCCCCCCCGTACATGAATATTGGAAAATACAAAACATACTCTCGGTGACATCTGATTTGTTGATTGAAGTCACAAGATCCATAAACCTCAAGGCTTCATAACAAAGACAGATATATATAGAATAGTAATTTTCACATTGATTTGACTAGAAACAGGACTCTGCCCCCCAGGTGCAGTTGCTAAGGGAGTTATATGGATATAGGACCTTTGCCTGCAGGCAAGCACTTTTTCTCACCTGTATACCTAAAAAGCGTTTTCTTCAGCAACTACCTTTTTAATAAATAGTATAAGTGAGGCAGGACCGTTGTAAGCACTGGAAGCAGTCTTCCCAAGAAGGAAGTCTCATTACCTAGGCCCCCAGGGAGCGCTTTCACCACGTGCTTGAGCTGTGCTATTTCCAAGGCTTCCCACAGCATGCTGTCAGTACACTTCTTCTCGGGATCCAAGTTAAACCTACAGTTAGGCGGAATTCAAGAATATCAGTTAATGGAAACTCCTGCAATTAATTTCTTCCTATAGTGTGCTTAGAAACAAGTGTGCAAATAATCAGAATCATATGCTAAAGATCTGGGCCTGTTTCTGATCTATCATTGGTATAAATCCACTGAATTTTGCAGACTTGGTCAATATTGATACCAATGTGATTGAGAAAAAAATTGACTCAGTTGAGAAGAATGGGAAAAGTTCTCTGTTTTGCAGATATCTTTGTGGATTTTGAATTTATTTTGTTCAGAATACAGGAAAGAAATTTTCATGTTTTACTAGATAAAGCTCAGAAGAAAAAAACCTGTGAATACAACCAGTTTAAATTAACATTCATTGCTTAACAAAGGCTAAAATTCTACCATCTCTTCTTTTAAATCTGAATTATGAAATGCAAGTCTTCACTAGAGCTGAACAAAATCCTGGATTTATGAACAGATCACTGTTATTTTAGCTTGCAGTTTCCCAGAAATAACAAATGTTAATCTCATATTAATACAGGATAATCAGAAATAAAAGATTCAGTGGTGCGTAACACTTTTTATTTTTACTTTTTACTTCTACTGTATGTGCTGTGAATGAACAACACTGGCATAAATAAATTTTTAATAGGTGAATTACTAAAACAAAGGTATACAGTCACTTCATCATCTGACACAAATGAATCATGCTTTATTCAGGCAATTTCAGGAGATAAGCTTGGGGTCTGTATTAGTGTGGGGTGAGCAAACCACAGAAGCTTATATCATTTTCCATGAACAATAATGACTTGTACTTAGAAACTGTAACTGCAGGTGTTGTAACTCTGCACTGAGGACTGTACTGTTCCTTTCTAAGGTAAATGCCACAGACATAGGGAAGAACATTCATTTGAAACTATAAAGCTTTCTGCCACTGCTTCTATTGCATCATCCCCTCTAAGAGGGGGGAAAAAAAAAAAGAAAAAAAAAGGAAAAGGAACAAGGTGTTTGTTCTTATGAGGTGAAAGAACAGCTCAAAGACTAGGAGAGCACCACAGATAGAGGCTCTAGGGTAAAAGAGGTCTCCAGACCTCTCTCAGTGGTTGTCATACTGTCCTACTGCTGCTCCTTTTTCTGCATTAATTTTTTTAGTCCACATTTTTTCCATCTCATATTTTTAAGATAGACATATAAAAATAGATGTAGAAGAAAGGTTTGCAGAAGTGCTGGATGGTTATGGGCATTTGGTCAGTGAGCTAAACTGATTACTTGAGCCTGGAGGAATAAATAGTGACTTCCCCTACTTCCTGGGTATGGTGTGCCTTCTGCTAACAGTGTGCTGACCAGGATCAGGCACTGGGAAGGTGCAGTCTGGTAGGGGTGGGTAAAAAGCACAGACAGAAGGCAGTCATCCTCCTATCTCCAGCTGAAGAGACCAGAACTGAACAGTTTGCTATCAGCAATTTTGTAAAATTCATTATATCATATAATATATAATGACATATAAATCATTATATTTTTTTTTTTACTGCTGGTACTTAATGCTTACCGGATTGTTCCGCTGAATAAAATGGGATCTTGGAGAATGATCGACAGCCTGGATCTCAACGTCTGTAAGGGGAGCTTAGCGATATCTATACCATCAATGATAATCCTTCCTATTCAAAAGAAAATGGGTAGTCTGCTAGACTGTTTATCATGCCACACAGCTGCTGGCAAAGCCACAGCTCAATTTCAGCTTGCAATAAAGTACAGCAGGAACAGGCCTTGAATAAGGAACAGGCCCTTATTCACTGACGAAACAAATGTTGGTTAAGCAGCAAACACAACTGTCTTGAGACTAAGTCTCAACTGGGAAAAATAGCAAGTATAGCAGTAATAATTTAGGAATGATCAGAGACACTGCTTATCTTCTTGACCATTGTAAACACCTATCAAACAAGGGAAGAGGTTACTCCAAGGGGAGCCTAGTTACCAGGGGTAACAAGCGTTTCAGAAAGCCAAATTACTATTGAGCACTTTGAAATTGTATTTCCAAGTACAACTGCCTGGCTATGCTTAAGTGTCCTGTGGGCAATGTGGCTGGGAAACAGAGGCTAAATATTTTTGAGATGCATAGGAAGACATTCCATGTGGTACACGGACATGGCACACATGGCAGGAAATTCCAGGGCAGCAAGCCAAACTGCAGTCCCCAGTTGCCAAGTTTTCCGGGCTCTCTGGGTCCTATCTGTGCCGTGTGTGTGTATCCTTCACACTTCCAACACCTTCCCCTTTTATGGTTTGCTTCTATTGTTGTGATTTAACAGTACAAAAGGACTTCAGCTTCTGTAAAGTAGAATTTTTATTGATCCAACTTATGAATGGCACAGCTGTTAGGTGACAGATGATACTGTTTTTAAACAAGGCCAGAAAATGCATCCTGTAGATTCAAAAAAAATCACACTTCAAAGCTGCTGCTAAGAGAAGGGCTATCAAAGCACCTTCAGGAGCTGCACTTGGCCGATCTGAAAAACTGTAGTCTTACCTTCAAAAGTGTCAACCATTCTGAAAAATGCAAGAGAGAAGGAGGATTTTCCACTGCCTGTTCGGCCACAGATTCCAATCTGACACAGAAAGCAGATGAACATCAGGTGAGCAGAAATGGATAATGTCTGTATTTGGCAGTTAAGATGTGTGGATGGAGGAGCTCCTGTACTCCTGACAGTTCAGTCAAACTCAACTGGCCATAACAGAGTCCCTACGTTCACTCTTTGTCTTCAGGGCCCTGAACATTTAGGTTCACAGCCAGTCCTGTATACAGGATCAATAGGAGAGTGACAGAGAGGAGCAGAAGGAGAGCTAGACAGTGCAGCAAACAAAACTTAGGATCCTGAAGTGGCCTTGTTTAGCTGGATGCACACAGGCCAACTGGACTAAGGAAAAGAGAAACGAGAGAGGAGAGAGATGTGATGAAGCAGAAATGATGGCAATAAAGGCAGGAGAGTCACACTGGAATGATGGAAAGTAGGTCTAACACACTAAGGGGTCACTGTTGCTTCTTTTGGCACTGTGTGCTGATAGCTGGGCACTGGGATACTGAGAAGTGGTGTGTAGTTCTACCCTATGTCTAAACAGAAGAAACTAAGAAACCCACAGACTTCTCTCAAGTGCACTACATTCTTCTAGAGAAAAATAATCTGTAATTCAGTCATCAAAACATACTGTGGTATGTTTTTTCAACTTTGTCATTTCTGTTATGTGCTAGTCTAAATAGCTTCTCAGAATCACTGCAGTTCTTTACCTTTTGTCCTGGAGAGATGTGGGCATTGACATGCTTCAGCACTGGCTTTAAGTTGCTGTCATATCGGACACTGAGGTTCTGGATTTGGATCTCCCCTCTGTCTGGCCAGTTCTGGGGAATTTGTGAGGAAGCTGTAGAAGGAGTATTGGGGGAGAACAAAAAAATAACAAGCCAACAACAAAAATATATCAACCCTCTCATAATAAATTAATCAGCTCATTAAGTGATTCACTGTTTTTCATGGTAATACACTGCAAAATCATTAAAATTTCAGCAAAGTATTTCTGCATGCTGCACAAAACTGCACTTACAAAGGAGTCCTTCGTAATTTTCAGCTTCTGTTTTGAGAAGGCCATTGATTCTTTTCACTGCACCCAGCTGGATCTCCATGTCAGCCAGGTTACGAACCATCCAATTCAGATAGTTAGACACCTGATGTAAAGCAAATACACTACTAACTTCCAGAATTTTGGTAGTTTGCAACATTTGACCAGCATGCAGTTTATATTCCTCCACAGTAACAATTGTTGAGCCTTTATAAGCTGAAGTTGTGAATGAGTTGTACAGTACACATCAACAGGGTGACACCAATGACTAGAGGTTACATTTCCTAACTTCAGTGCACAGATACTTTGGTACTATGGAGAGCTGATCCACACCAGCAGGAAAGAGAGAGGAAAACAGCAAAGACAAGTGAAAAGACATGATCTTGGTAACTTGAGGTTTGACACTCTAGAATGATGTACTGGGGTATGTTTACAATTGATGCACTGAAAAACTATTATTCACAATGGAAGACAATATACAAAATATGATTCAACTTGGCATGTTTTGTTGACATATTTGAACTAACACTTCAGCGAATATTTTAACTAAAAACTGAAGAAAGCATACACTCAAATATATCAACCATTGAATGTGAACTGAAGTTAACACAAGGTTTCAGTGATATTACAGTACCCACTATAGATGTACAGACACCTTCAATCTTCCTGTTCATCTTTGTGCCCTGAAGAACTACAAAAAAAAACGTTTGGGAGAGACAAAAAGGGTCCTGAGATTCTTACCATAAGAGCATAGGTTAGTCCCAAGCCTACAAGTCCTGAAGAGAGTTTACTATACAGGCAACTGGTAATAGAAGTGACAGCTGCTATGAGTACCACACATGCTCCAATGTACTCCTGAAGGAATATGAATAAGCTCCATCACTATAAGTCTACAGATAATTAAAACGTTCTCATAACTTTGCATACCAAATAACAAATGCATTGCACGTTTTGAAATAACGAGCAGAAAGCACCACGTAATTCCATACAGACCCTTCTCATTGCCTTTAGCATGGCCATGCTGTTTGGAAACACTGTTGTACACAGGAGTTGTACCAACACTCATCATCATCCTCTGGAGAAGTCAACACAGCTGTCTTAAGCACGTGATGGCAGTGACTGAAACAGTGCAGCTAAAGTCTGTCTTTAGCTTGGACCCTGTCTATGGCTGACGATGAACTGCTGCTGGGAGGCACTGTGGTTGCTGCTGAGTGGCCACCATCTATATTTTTTCAAACAAGCTGTTCTTGCACAGTGTGTATCTACTAGTTGGACTGTGTCCACCACTTTAATTTAAATCATTAGTGATTTGTCTTCCAACAGACAAATTTTTGAGTTAAATTTTGTAACAGACTTGAAAATTGTGTAGAAGGGAAATTTTCACTTGTCGTACTGAACTCCTAAAACTGTAATAACATTTCAAGTCCTACTTAATATCTGAATTTAAATAGAAAAAGCTACCAGCTAAAATGGAGTCTAGAATGGAGGTATGAAGTTAACATACACTTAGCACAGATAAAAGGAGCCCATTACCACAACAGCAGTATTACACCTCTATTTAACAGTCTGATACAAATATCATCATCCACAACATAAAATTCATTGATTTGCTTCTCAAAGAACTACTTTTAATAAATAATTTCTTCGTGAGCAGGATAAGGGAACAGACACCTGAGTACCTGGCACTCTTCAGATGACCTAAAGCAGGTGTAATCCTGCCTACATCCTGCTTATTAAGAGAGCTTCCAAGATGTTGAACTGATCCTGGGGAGCCACAAGGCAAGGGGCCTGCTAACACTAACACAGTCTGTAAAGGCATCCTGGCTGGTGGCACAGCTCTGATCACTCTTCACACACAGAGGAGTCAATGTGACCTATAAAAACTATTCTTGGAGAAACAGCTGCAGCTTATGGGGAAAATTCATATTCTGTTCTGTTTCCAGGATGGGTTGGGCACATGTTCACTACAGAGAGATATAGATATGAAGGGTAAAGGTACAGCTTCAAAACCCAAATGCAGTTGGATAACTGTTGGATGCCTCATCAGATCACTTGGAATGAAATCCTATAAATTCATTGTGTTTTTACACAAAAAAAATGTACTTGCCATGCGGACTTCCAGCCAGCGGTTGGCAGCTGTAAGGAAAAGGGAAGCAATGTTGTTGGAATCTGTGTATTCAAGAAGTTTTTGTCGAAATTTGGCTTCATACCTTAAAGGAAAAAAAAAAAACAACAAAAACCAAAAAAAGAACAGTCAGGCCTTGGGGTCTTGGACAAAAGAACAAGAAAACAGTTTCTGGGGGTATATGCTCATGGGCAGCTTGACATCTGCCTATCACGAATTCAAAATGACATCATCTCTAGACTTGTATTAGACACATGCAAACTGTATTTGTAAAGTATCTTCAGGAGAAAGTGGATGTTATTACATTGATCAAACTATATGAGGCTTCTGGATCAAACTGGGCATTCTCTAAATGTATTGTATTACAGGGTAACTCTTCAGAGTGGCAAATCTGAAACAAAAAAAATGTAAAAAATATGAGACAAACAAGACATGTGTGTTCTTGTGAAAAAAAAGTATTAATGCAGTAGAATGTGGTTCCTATTCTCAATCATAAAAGCTCTTAAAAGTTTTACAAATTTATACTACTGCATTGCCTAGAAATTGTAGCCATTTATGAAGTATCAATTCCAAGTATGACTGGTCAAGGTAGCTCCAGTGTTAGACAAACATCTTTGTTCTTAGCACTAAATAAAAGCAACTGTTTGGAAAACAAAAGTTGAAGCACATGGTGCAACAATAAGTAACAGACTGGAAAGAACTGTGTTTCCCCCTCCAAATGAAATAGCCACAGAATACATAATAAAATGAATGGCAAATATGTCTGTTTAGCTTATTACAGTGGATCTGCACCGACTCATCAGAACATCTGCATCAATGAATTCTGCCTTGACTTCAGCAGATATGGAAGATCATTCCCTGCTATGCCTCTTTAGACTGAGGTCTTGGCAAGCGTGCAAGTCAGCAAGTCACTCTGGGCATATTTATTTGCAGAGGTGTAAAGGAATAATAAACTGCATCAATACGTACATCTAATAATAGAGGAGAAGTGCATAAAACCTCTTCCAGGGTAGTAACTGAAGCTTGAAGGCCTGAAGATCCTGTTTAAGACCCCAAAGCTTGCCTTTTTCACCCCCTTTATTAAATTGTCAAGTTTAACAAAATTTGCTAATCTCCACCTGGAAAACTGTCCTATTCACATCCTTAGCTCTGATGGTTGCAAAAAGCACTACTTATTTATAAACTCATTCTCCTTATACTGATGCAAGAGAAAGGTATGACAAAATTTTGAGTATGAAGTACATTGCTTTGAGAAGCTTTAAATTTTGTTCACTGCAGAGTATCTTATATTGTACTCAGAAGGAGGACTGAAGTTATGACTTTGCATAAATCATTAACGATTTGAAGATAAGAAATAAGTGCCACTTTGTGGAAAAAAATTTAGCTGTACGGAGCTTAGCCAGTGTGCCAAGACTTAAGAGACATATCTGCTGTGTGCAGTGGATAATGGCCTGGGCTGGCTCTGAGCATGTCAGTGTGTTTGCACATCCTAGAGCGGTTGTTCCTGAAAGCGAGCATTAGTGTCACACAGCTAATGTCAGCACTAGTGAGCCCTGCCCTTCCTCAGGACCGATTTACCCTCAGTGCCTTACTGTACACAGATGGCTGTACTGTTTCTGGAACCAGTTCAGTCACGTTTCGCTGTCATATCTCTATACCGTGAGGTACTGTGTGATGCAGATATGCCTTAGAAGATGTGAGGCATGCATCATGAGTCAGTCATGTGTATGCACGTGGAATGGGGATACAGACAATTAGCACTGTTGGTGGAGTACTGCAGAAATATCAGAATTTCTCTTCAGAAAGTGTCCCCACATTACCAGGCCTCTCAGAATATAGACCAGTATTTGTAGAAGCCTTCACATTTACATTTTATTGATTGTTTAGCACCAACACTATCTGAGGTGCCAGGCAGCAAACCATAAATCAGGCCAGGGCATCTGCTGAAGGTGTATTTATAGCTGCAGCAGTAGCTGTCTTTCTGATCTCCTGGATTTTTTTTTGTACATTTCTTTCCTAATACATTCTGAGTAAGTGCAGGACAGAGAGTTACCAAGGGTAGGGACACTCCAGAAATAAACTAGTACCTCCTAACTTAATGACTAGATTCCTGAATTAGTGTTATTTTTAGGGATGCTCAACCTAGCAAGTCTAAACTCCATTCCTGCTAATATGTTAGGCAGCTGAAAAGCTACACACTCCTAAAAATAGCTGGGTTACCAGCTGATGCAGGAGGCTGGCAGGCAGACGGAACACAGAACTTAGTGAACACACATAGCATTTTGGGTCAAACACACATCAGTTACGGCAGCATTTCAGAAAAAAGAGGCAACAAACATAATTTTTTGATAGAGGAATTAATTTGAAGGTGATAGGAAGAATCAGGAGGGAATGCTCAAAAAACCAGAAAGTATTAGCTAGATGGAATTGAGTAGTTATGGTATCAACACCTGAAAATGTACAGCCATGATACTTGAAAGATCCTCTTGATGAAGAGTATATGGATAAATGAAAAAAACAATAATTAAAAGACAAAATTGAATTTCCTTAAAACTATACATAGCTACAAACTAGAGAACACTGTTGGCACTTAGATTAAATATTCAATAGAAGTAATTAATAATGGAAAATATTAGGCTGTTCTACGACTCCTCAGGAAGCTATCTTCAGTCAGAAAGAAACACACACTTAAATTCATTGTTTTTTCATTGAGCTATTTATATGCTCTTTAGAAGAGTTTAAGAAAAGCTATTTTTGTGCATGACTTCTACCATAAAATTAAAATTATAGGTTAGAAGAAATAAGCACTAGCATTTTAAAGATAGACTGGTAACCGTAACAATTAACTGACAAAATGTGTAGACATCTAGATGAGATGGGTTTGGAAGACAGTTGACCAGATTTGAGTCAACTGGGAAAAGACAAGAATAGCAGTAGTGTAGGGAGAGCAGCTGGTAAGCTCAGCAGTGCTTTTATTGGTACCTCTACTAATACTAGCATGACTGCCATTTCTGTAACAGATATGCAACCCAGGCATGGTATCAGGTATTCCTGGGCTGCTCCGGTGAGTTTATGTGGATGGAAAAAATGAAACAAAACAGGTGATGAAAGACTTTGTTTCCAGTTCGTGTATTTTCAAAATCAGTATAAGCAACCACATTTTCAACTAGAAACAGGAAAAATAACAGGGTGCTATTGCATTCTCTGAAGTCAGCAGCATGCACAGTTTATCTTACCAGGGCATCAACTCATACAGAAATTACTCTAGCACAAGTTAGTGCATATTAGTTGTTCTGTAGGTAGTGTCCAAGCACATCGTCTGCCACACCACAAGCTGCAGTATTTGCAAGCTAATTTACCTTCTTGAATCACATTTGTCCACAAGTGTTTTTTCAGTCTGCATGCAAGTATATGGAGAATTACTGCAGAGCAGATGACACATAATAGCTTGGCTTTCTACAGTAACTCCTCCACATACAAAATGCTTAAAAGTTCTTCAGTTTTTTGGGGGCTCTGGATTTTCCAGGGGATCCAAATAACCATTACTTTTAACTGCAAAATTGCAGGACAGAATCAGACATACATATTCAAAAGAGGTAATGTTTGTTTCTTCAAAAACTGTACCTGAAGGCTCGGATGGTAGTAAGACCTTCCACAGTCTCTGAAAAATGGGAGAGCAGTGGCAGCTGAGTGCTGTCATCCAGCTGCTGTAGGTCCCTGGAGGGGGTGATGAAAAGAATTCTGTAAAATCCAGTTCTGTTGTGCAGTTATCCTTTTGAAATAGGCCCAAGGAGTGAAAGGGAATATCATCACAGTTATCATATAGGTAAGGTTCGGACAGATTGCAAGGCAGTGTTGCATGTCTCTGAGCAGGGAATGAAGAACCCAGGAAGATTTTTCTTTTAACATTTGAATACAAACAATGCTGGAGTTCTGAATGAGTCTTGTTCCTTCACTGCCTTCCCTCATTTCTCCTGTATTGCTGCTACTTATACTCAATTGCTTAGTCATTTAAACACCATTCTGGCTGTATGCTAAATATAAATTTAATAGGATATTGCAAATAAGAGCCTGAGTTAGGCAGAAAGCAAAACACAACTTCCTCTTTCTCCACTCTCCATTCCTAGATGATATCACAACTTGTCACTGTGCTAACAGGACAGCTCATAACATCAGTCAATGGGAGCCCAGATTCATCATTATGTTGTGCTTCTCAGTTTCATGTTTAGTCATGAAATCAGAGGAAGTACATGTGGGGTGAAGTTTGATTTAGTCTCGGTTCCTTGCAGCAGGAAGACAACTGTAAGCAGACTCCCTCTTGACCCAGGCATACGTGAGGGGATAAAATGTCTGTAGCATTGCTGCAGACACTTCTTGAGCACTACCAGGAGGGAAGCTGTATGAGCTTAGAAGGAGAAAAATCACAGATACGGCTGAAATTTTTCAACCTGTTAAAAAAGTAGAAGACACCTAGAACAAGAGAGGATTTTTGGGCTTGTTGGATGCTCGATGGGCAGCAGTACCACCGTGGTTATACTTTCTCCAGCCTCTCCACAGATTTCCCCTTCCACCTGGATAGGTAGACATCAGTTTCCCCTTTCTGTCACCACATTTGTGTGGACATGCCCAGGACTCAGCCTTTAGGGAGGACAAACCAGTTGGGTTTTTATGTCCTGTGTACTCTAAGAAACTTTGGTCAGGAACAAAGGCCCTGCTTATTCCTCCGAGAAGTTCTGCTTGAAAAGCTGCAGACAAAGGCACTTGCAAAATGACACCTTTTCACTATGGTGGATTTGGCTCACTTTCAGAGAGGGCCATGGCCTGTCAGGACCTAATCTAAACATGAAGTTTGCCAGCACTGCAGTTCTGCAGTGAAATCACACATTGCAGCTGATGTACCGATTGCCGGAATGGTACCAGTTCATGCTCTCTTACCGTGATGCGACTCTGAAGTACTTCTGGATGAAGTAGCACATGATTGCGAGGGGAACCAGGGCAATGAGAAACATTGGTGTGACGTACGAGATGACAGCAAGAGCAGATACACACAGCAAAGTAGAGCGACTCAGGCACTCCAGGGTAGCTGGAATGTGCTGTAAAAAGAACAATCACACAGATCCTTCCATAAGGTATCAAGTTTAAACCAGCATTACTTAATTGAGGGGATAAACACTTAAACAAAGAATATAATTTTAGGATTTGAAGCACTAAACATGGGGTCTGCTTTCGGATTGACTGCAGGGTCAAAGACTGCTTTGGGAAAGTCTGAGGGGATTTCTGTAGGGCTGCTTCACATGTCTGCATTGTGGACCACAATCCTTATATCAGAGGATTACAGATGGGATGCAACAGATGATTTCAGTGTCTGCATCCGTCCCATGAACTGGCAGTGCAGTCTAGGGTAAATACTGATACTCTGAATTTCAGTAATTTCTATTGTGGGCAACACTTGCCTCTTTTCTCATTTAATTTGCTCTTATGTGGAAAAAAAAAAGTAAAATAAAAATAAACAAAAGTAAATCCTCTTAATCTGGGGCTATCCCTGTTGATTTAATTATGCTTACCTTTTCTATACAGGTCATCTGAAATTAATGGGTTTTTTTCAATGTGTGTTTAAGATGAGACCCTAGAAAATCATGATGCAAATTGCTACAGTAGTCAAAATTAAAGATCAACGGTAACATCATCTAAATAAAAGATAGGATAGCTTGGCAGCATGAATATATTTATTCAGTACCTGGTCAATGGTATTGCAGTCAGCTGAAAATCTGTTCAATATACTTCCCAAAGGTGTTGTTTCAAAAAACCTAAAATGAGACAAGGAATGGGAAAGATTACAATATTGATACTGGAATAGTTTGGCTTTGTGGGGGTTTCTTGGGGTTTGTTGTTTTTGTCTTCCTTAAGCTATGTACTTAAGCAAATAAACTGACAAGCACAATAAAGCTTTTCTAGGTAATCGTGGCTTTCCAGTAAAATGGCCATCTTGAATGTAACAGACCAGCAGTGAGCATGTCCTCAGCTCCCTCTACTGCCTAAGCCATGCAAATCACATGATTACATTAAAAAAAAAATAAAAAAGAATCCTTTCAGATTTGCAGTTTGAGGCCTCTTCAATTAATGAAAAATTCAAGCAATGTTAAATTGCATTTTTCTGGGGATAGAAATGCATAACTAAGAACAGTTGGAATAATATATTAAAAGATGTTTCCTTTACATTTGTACATGCAAAATGCAAACTTCATTATTGCTCTGTAACTGTTAAATGTTCTGTTGGACCTGAAGTCTAATTCTATCCTAAAAAAAAAAGTTATAAAAAAATTATTTCATGTTTTCTATGTATAATATTTCTCTATGATGTCAGGGTCAAATACAGTCAGCTTAAAAATAACAAGGTATTTTTCCTGAAGTTCAGTAAAAGCTGCAGGTTTGAATCAATCTACAGTTTTCCTTTCATGCATTAGAAAGAAAACTTAAGCAGGACAACAAAGGCCTTTACTGTCATCTGTGCATCCCAGGGTACTCTAACGATGCCTGCCATGGCACTTGTCCTAGCTCATTATATTTCATAGGCTTGCACAACTGCAGCCTGGCAGCTAATACTTGCAGGGATTAAGATTGTCATGCACGCTACGAATGAACTGTACAACATATTGATCAATAATTGTGTTTTCTCCCTAATTAGAAACAGCAAAGAGAAATCAAACATGCAAGGAAGTAAATCTCTGGAGTTGCAGTCAGGCAGGGGAGCCATCTGATTAGTGTCTAAGAACTTGAGCTGCCTGGGTACCATTTTCAACCTGCTCAGTAGTTTGATACCTGGCAATTTTCAATGACAAAAAAAAGCATGATTCACAGTCATTTAATAAAAACTGTCCTTAGAAGATTTCTCAAAGAACACAAAATGACAATACAATTTGTATTACAATCAGAGGAATACCTCATTGGAGCCAAAATAATTTTATTTAGTAAAGAAGAGTGCAGCTTTTTGGTGACTTTCAAGCCAGTCCACTCCACTGCTATTGATGTGACAAGACATAATACTATCCCGAGACAGCAGAGAATGCTAAACACTTTTGAATATGAAGAATGGTTGAAATCCTAAGAAACAAAGAAATAACAAAATTATTCACTGTAAGTTATGTTTAAAACTTACTGTAAAAACACAAACAGAGGACTGAAAACATGTAAGGAATAAATCGTTTTTCCTCCATAAATTAAACTATAGGAACAGAATATAGTAGGTTTTATTTTGAAATACTCATATCAGGTAGACGATGAAAACACCACAAATCGAGCAGAAGGAGAACATCAGTTCACAAAACTTATTAGTTTTATTGCACTGTCTACCCAAAAATGCATTAACTGTCAAGATACTCTGGAGTGGCTCTATTACTAGAAATATAGCACACTGCATACAAGTCTAGGAGCAGATGCTGATAGCGGGAGGTCACCACCAGATAAATCAAAAGGTGACCGAGCAGCTGCATACCTCACAGTTAGAGCAGTTTCTCAGCTCTAGCTCTGTCTTCCCAGAAATGGCTTCTGAGGTCCAGCATGCCAGGCAGTAGTCGATGGCCACCATTACTGTGTGTTTCAACAGCTGGGACAGAACCAGCAGCGGCAGAAGGAGGATTCCTGCTGCACTGAGGTACTTGCCACAGGCTCGCCAGGGCATCTTTGCTCTCTGATGCAGCACTGAAGACAAGTTGTCGTCTTCATCACTTTCTGTTACTTCTTCTGCAACATTCAAGAAAAAAAGTACAGCCACACTGACTTACTCTACACACCTTTAACAGGGACTGGCAAACGGCAGCTACAAAATAAGTCTGACACACTGGAAGAAGAGTGGCTTTAAGGTGAAATTCCTTTCTCGGGCGTGAATGTATTAACCTGCTAACGTCAGTAGTAAGGCATGGTCAAAAGATGCAAAAAACCGTAGCACTTGGTGATCGATGTCTTCAGCCATGCTTTTGCAATTTGAAAATACTGGCTTGATAAATATATACTGCAATTTTTTCCTGCATAAAACTGTAAACATTTTTTTTTTTTTTACATACAGCTTTTTATAACATAGCTTTGCTATTGACAAGCTTGAAGCTCACCCAGCATAATTTAATATTATTCCTCTGATATTACCTAATCATGTTGAAGTATAAGAAAAAAAATCCCTAAAAATCAAAAAAATCAAAAGTTTGAAGGAAGCTCTGACTTCTGAATGCTTGATATCACTATAGTTCAGAGGTAAAATCAATGGAAACAGCACTATTATGAAGCATGGCTCACCTGAAAAATGATTAAACTCTTCCCAATTTGAATTATGTTAATTCATTCTAAAATAATTTAAGTGTGAAAAAGTAATATATTGATACTGGGCTCAGAAGGTGCCCTTTTACCTTCATCCTCTTCATCATCTTTCAGCAGAGCTTCACGGGAATACATAGTCCTCCGGAGATTCGTTCTTTCCAAAACAGTTTTTCTCTCAATAATAGTCTCCTAAAAAAGGGACAGTTTGTGTGTTTTCAACCAGAGAATAATAATAAAAAATTTTATCAGTGCCAACGTTTGCTTCCAATCAGTGTATCAGTGAAAAAAAGAAAGCAAAAATCTTAGAGCAGGCAGTTTTGATTGATTTACTACCTCTGTGTAAAGGACATCAATTAGATACCTGATATTAATTTCAGGCTGTCAATGCCAACCCTTTTGGAATCTTAACCTGGACAGATATTCCTGAATGAGTAAGAACCAAGATTAATATTTTCTTCTTCTCGTGTTAGTGATTTGGAGAGCTCAATATAGGCACATCTGAAAAATCTGTACCCAATGCAATCAGTAAATTCAGGCATATTTATAGAAGTAGTTATCAGTATTGCACCCGAACAAACACTTTTCCTAAAATGGCCCAATTTAATGTTCTTTAGACAAGAATATTTTGATAGGGCTTCTTATCAAGAATTTATCAGAGGCAACATTATCAAGGAAGGACGAGATGCCCAGATGAAGGAATTTCTCTTAAAAGAGAAATAAAGGTAATAGTAATACCTACATTCACACTATGTTAGTAATCTCTTACAGCATCTCAATCCTTGCTAATGCTTTCAGCCTAGGAAACAAAAAGTCACATTTTTTTTCCAAGTATCAATTGCCCTGCCCATTGAGAACCTTCTCCAGCTCTTGGTCTTGTCGATTCATTAATGTCTTCCAGTGTTCAAAGAGCTCAGTCTCTGATTTCTGAATGTCCTTGAGTGTTCCTTCTCTCTGGATGTTACCATCTTTCATTGCAATTATCTAAAAAGTTAGAAACACAAGTGGTGAGATAGATAGCCATGTATCTCTATTTATTTTAAAGCTTTGCTGCTGTGCCTGGACAGAGATTTCTCTTTTCTAAAATAAAGCATATTTCTGCATATAAATCTATCTTCTGAAGAGACAGTTAAATTAATCTTGATTCAAGTTGCTGCAAAACCAGAAACTTCCTGCACTTCATGCTTTCAGAAAGGAAGGTTGCTATTAAGAAAGAAAGAAAAATGGGGTCCCTGTATCCTGACAGGAGAGTGAATTACTCTTCCTAAATACAAGTCATTAGGAAGATAAGATATTAGACTTCTCTTCCCTCCTAAAAGGAAAAGGCTTTTAGCAACACACTGCGCACAGCATGTTTTGCCCTCATTCAGGCAATTAGCTATAAGCATGCTGGCTTCACTGTCTGTTTGATATCACGGACCTGATAAGGAAAAGCCGGGGAATTTGATCCCTAAAGCTCATAAAAGCATAAACAGTGGTCACAGGCTGAAAAGGCTATATATACAAGACAACGCCTGAAGGGTGTGGTTTCCCGGGTTGTATCTGTGGAGCTACATTAGACACCCAGTGTAACTACCCTTACTTGAGATCTGACAAGGAGAATTGGAAAATGAGGCGTGTTGATTGTACACCCACCTGACATCATTAGAAAACACAGTATTTCTTCTTCCCTCTCTCTGGAAACTCAGAAATTTCCATGGGCCCAAATTGGAGGGGGTGGGGAAAGAATCAATTCTCCTTACTGCTAAGAATTTACACCAGCAGAAAGAAAAAAAAAAAAANAAAAAAAAAAAAAGGCAAAAAAGGATATTTTTTTTTGTGGTCAATTTAATGAGGAAACCTGTAACTGGGCTGGACCATGAACTCTTCTGAGGGTTTTGCTACAAAGATTTAGGAGGGTCATCACATATACTTCAAATTATATTTTTATTTATAATCCCTTAACAAAATAAAATATTCCTGCTGCACTCCACTGGGTAAAACTTACTAAGGCTTAATGGGACTCGTGCTTAGGAAAAGCTTTTAATAAATATTTGTTAATTATAAACTTAATACAAATCCTTTGTGTTGTATGGGCTGTTTACAAGAGTGTAAATTTCATAAAACATTACTGAAAGCCAATTAGAAAATAATAGGAATAAAATAAATTCTCAATGTACCCTGTAAAACACAAATGCCTACAAAAGAGTCTGACATTCATAAAGAAAATGAAAGTGATACATGGCCATAGCTGTGCATATTTTAAAAAATGGAAACCTGTAACAATTGAAAAAGAGAAAGCTAAGATGGACCTCATAGGCAGAGGAAAGCCACAGAAAATTCCTGTATCCTGAGACACACTAACTGGAAAAGAACAGTAGCGATTCTTAAAGGTCACAGCAGACACTGTAAAGGAAAAATGCTACCCACAAACACATGATCAGAAAAAGATGAATGTCTGTCTGCAACTCTATAGCAAGCCAATCTGAACAGAAAGCAGCTAACATATGATTACTTCTTGAGATGGAGTAGCTGCTGCTATAGTCTGTGCAAGCTGAAAATGAGAGAGAAGTCCTGCTAGGAAGCCTGACTGCAGCCATCAATCCCTGTAGGCAAGGAGACCTGTGATGTAGCTGGATAACCGCAGGAGAACTAAGTGCAAGGCCAGTGAGACTCAATGAACTTGAAAAAAAACAAACCAAACCAAACCAAAAAAACTAAGCCTCTTGAACCTATTTGATCTGCATCATCTTTGACATTTGCAATAGCAAACTGTTACAGAAAGCATACCTTCATTTTTTTTTTCCTGTAAACTACAAGGTATAATAAAGAAACCTAACAATCAAATACTAGACATTTCTTAAAATATTCCCAATGTGCAAAGGGCAAAGATGTTCTTGATCTGATATGTACTAGTACTAACCACAAGGTCGTAACTGTGTTTTCCTTATATTTCTGTGCACCTCAGTATCCATAAACACACCTTTTTTCTGTGACAAAGCAAATTCCTGGTAACTTCCCAGTAGAGGCAAGTACCTTTCACTCTTCTGAGATTTAAAAAAAAAAACAAAAAAAAACCAACAAATTTTCCAATGTTAACTAATGGTTTTGGAGACTCAGCATATTTTAAATGCATCCTGGTTTCATGAGAGTATTAAATACCAGCTCTACAAAAGTCCAAACTATTTAGGTATCCCAAGATAGGAATCTTCAAGTTATGGCACCCAAAACTCACTGGCTAATATTCAAAAGATTTTCATTATGTCTCTTGTCACTAAACTACCACTTGGTGGAAAGATGAAGTAAAAGCCTTGTTTGTTCCACTGGCCTCCTCAGAAAAACCATAAAGAGCTTTCCTACCCAGTCTGCATGGGGCAAGTACTGCAGTTTGTGAGTCACTAGCACAATAGTCCGCTTGTCTTCCCGTAGCATTTTCAGGATTCCTTCTTGCATGAGATGGTCACTTAGGTGGATATCCAATGCTGAAAATGGATCATCCTGTCATGAGGAAAAGGGGTCAGGTGTTGGAGACAGCACGCATGGGATATAAGGAAACAGATTTTAATAGCAGTAAACACAGATCAATATAGACAGTCAAAACAGGCCGTCAGAAGACCAAAATTGTTCTGAAGAACAGCCTTAAATTACATAACAAACCTTGAACTGTCTTCCTGCATTTAGTACTCAGACCTAGGGTAATGTCAGTTGTGTAGATGCTGTGATCTCGGGAGTCTTTCGAGGAGCTGCGGTTCTCCCCGCTGTGTTTGGTACCCTATGTAACCGCAGTGTGGTGTTGCTGTAAGGCTGAAGACGATGCAGCAATGGATGGCTATGGCACATATTATGTAACTGCTCCAGGGACAGTGACAAAGACAACATTTTTATTTCCGTTTCAAATAACTGCCTTCTGATTTTTTTTTAATCCATAAATCAAAACTCTATTGACAAAGAATCATAGAAGAAATATTTATTGTTTTGATGAGTCTACTCAGATGCTTGACCTACAACATAAATTATTTTACTGAATCAATGAATTCTATGCAATTAATTTAGGCATAAGCTAATTTGTACCATTTTATGGGGAGCTTGTTTATCAATTCCTATTTATATAATGACAAATCTATTATTTCTGTTTTCACTAGTGATACCAGCTGTAGGATTTACTTTTTATTTCATACTATTATTTTACTCTACAACCAGGATGTCTTAACAATCAAATTTTGTTTTCTCCAGGTGTTTGTTTATAAACCGAGGTTGAATTTGAATTAATTCTGCTTTCTGAGTGACATCATTACTACCAGCTAGTTCAGGACAGATAGAAGC
The DNA here is from genome assembly GCA_013399075.1 of Chloroceryle aenea. NCBI lineage: Eukaryota > Metazoa > Chordata > Aves > Coraciiformes > Cerylidae > Chloroceryle > Chloroceryle aenea. Next base: position 573,582 of record VWZY01002772.1, on the reverse strand, counting down.
AAAGAGGTGAGTGCTTTAGCAAATCCTCTTGAACTTTTTCAGTTTTGCAGCAATTTATATTGTGACTGCATTAGATACTTTAGTATTGCTGCTTTCATATATCTACAAAATCAAAAATATCTGACAGCAGTAAGACAAGCAACCATTGACAACCTAATAAATCAGAGTATCATAACACAGCACTTAAAAAGGGCTTTTGAAACATCATAACTTCTAATTGCCATACAAACTTGATTCTCAAAAATGTGCGTACACTGTGCTCACTGAGCAAGACTGTCTGTCATCAGCTTTACTGTTGCACTCCTCTGGTGTCACACAGACCTTAACAACATTGAGCCCCAAGTTTGTGCACCGCTGCCTCATATGCAATGCTACACTTGTGGGGATTGTAAATGGCAGTTCCCAGGACCTGGCATTGCACTGTGGACTCATGGTGAGTGATGCCATAATGAACAGCCTCACCTATGTTTATGATGATGCAATGATTACAAGACACCTGAAAAAAAAATCAGTTCAATCAGTTCATGCTACAGGGCTAGTCCAAAATGTGACAAATAGAACATGCTGAGTGAATGAGCGTAATTAAGAATAAAATATGTAATGAATTATCACATGACCTTTTTTCACATCTGCAACCCTTACAAGAAGTTTAGAAAATAAGAAAGGTTATTGAAATGAGGCAAGTGCTTATGAGAGAGAAGTTTCGTAAGTTTATTTTTGTTCACAAAAAACAGACTCAAAAGAACCGAGTATTTGCAGATACTAACAAAAAGGATTCCTGGTTACTTTTTAAAGATTAATAACTGGAAAAAAGATTATTTGTAGGTGCTTTTACATTATCAAACCGTAAGAGAGCCTGCTACTATTAGGAAATTACTGAGTGTCCTGCACAAAAGGACAAAAGTGATAAAACCAAGCTACAGCCCGATACTGGAGCTGTTGATTTGCAGCACCTGGTCCAACTGCTCTCTACTCTCCTGCAGTTTGGTCATTGTCTGAAGATGCCCTACACATGTGGCAAGCACATATAGATCAGTCTAATTACAAGAAAAGGACTAACTAACCTCCCAGACTTTCAGGGGTGACCTCTGGTGTGCACAGATTTTCCAATCCACTGTAACTCACGTCTCACTGTTATAACAGCTGGATGCAAAGCTCCTTCAAAACTGAATGTAAGAAGGAAGTCCTAAATTGGAAAGTCAGCAAGCTCACTACTAGCAAGTGTGTGGGATGCATCTGTTTTCCCACCTCCTAAGTTTTTAGATCCTGCTCTCCTTTTTCCATAGCACTTCTGTTGAAGTTGGGACAGGATATAAAACAAGCAGCTCAGGGGCGGAAGACAGCTTAGTCTGTTGCAGAAAGGAAACATCCCAGACATAGGACAACATTAATTTTAGCCTTGAGACAGCTTAGGAATTTAATGAGTACAGCTGAGTATTATATTTCTAAGTACCAAAGATAAACACAAGGGTCAAAAAGAAATTTCCATAGACTGAGAGTTTAAGCACCAGCATTTCACTTTGTACCCCAATACTGATCTGTCTGTCTGCAACATTTACAAAATGCTCCTTACCTGCAGACTAGCCAACAACTGATATAAACTGCACATTTAGCTTAGCGAAGCACAATGCTGTGTTACCCATTAAATGCTCTAAATGCTCACATCTTATGCTTCTGTTTGGAGCACAAACATAATGGCACCAACTCACCAGGAACACAACATTTGTCTGCTGGTAAAGCGCTCTTGCCACACTAATACGTTGGCGCTGCCCTCCAGACAGATTAATACCCTGGAGATAAGCAGAAGAAAAACATTCAGACAGTTATAAAACATAAACTGAATATTCATATTCTGTTTGGATTATCCACAGAAGACTTTCAGGACAATGAAACCCAGAGAATTTTTCAACAGCAGCTGCCTGCAATTCAGCCGAGAACACAGTCACACAGTACACATGGTTAGGACGCCAGAGCACTGTCTGGAGCTGTACTCCATACGTGCCAGAGGGACGGGGAATGTTTAATGGTTTGTGGTGACACAACGGCATAGGTGGAACAGATATTCTGCAGGCAGGCTAGTTTAGACTTCTGCTCCAAAGGTAGCTTTATGAGTCTGGCTGTGTCCTGAGTTTTATTTATAATAGTTTTTATTACTGTATGCTGTCAACCTGTATCAGCTCCAACATATACTGCATTCAGTATTTGCTTGCTGGGATCTCAGACCATGCTGAGGTGAGCATTACATGGTTGCTATTGCACTTGGTTTAGGCACTTGGTCTCCTGCTACCACCAGGCTCTAACTCACATACTTTTCCTGTGATCCACCTGCAGTTTCACAAACACCTTAAGCTCTCATGAGGCAGTACTGCTGCCAAGAGGTGCTACCTCCTCTCTCCCCTCTACTTCCATCCTTCTGTCAGAAAACATTTCTTTGCCTACAGAGTGAATTGGGTTAGGAGCTAATCTGTTTAACATGGTATACAGTATGGAGGTTAGGCATGGAAATGTATTTTTAAATATATCCTTGTGTGGAATAGTTTGGGTTTTTTGCAGGAGTATTTTCTTGTTTGTTTGTGGCAGAGACAGTATATGTCAGAATCATTGGTTTATAAATTGGTGACTTCTGTTTCCTTTTTTTTGTCACTCTCTAATTTTCTCTGATATGATAAAACCTTGTTTGCCATTGATTAAACACCTGACCTTTTTTAAAATGCTCTAAAAATCTATGAATTACTTTTATGTTACTCCTAAAGAAACCAAAAAATGCACTGTGAAGTCAGGATATCTGAGATAGCAGCTGCAGAATTAGTCAAATATTCTGATAGCAGCACATTTAAATCACTTCATCTCACATAAATGACAGTGTTTCCATGTTTACGGAGCAATGAGCTTTCAGACTAATGACCCAAACGTACACTTAACCAAAAGATTACCTTTGCTGCCAAATAACCATTAAGATTTTAAGGACACAACAAAATTACCCCCCCCCCCCACCCCCTGCTATATATTTAAAACAAAAATAGAAGCCTGTAGATGTTTACTGACTCTCTCTCCAATCTGGGTTTGGTCTCCGTGAGGGAGAATGTCAATATCGGGCTGGAGGGAACAAGCATCAATTACTGCTTTGTACCTGCGGAAACAAAAAAGGTAATGCAAAATCTACACAGATAGTGCTAAAGAAGCACATTTCCTACCTGCAGAGGAACAAAAAGTAACCAGCTGGAAAAAATCACACAGTGGAAAATGTATTTGTTAGCCACTAATTGTTCTAATGGGATCTTTTTCAATCATAGGAAAGTAAATAATATTTCAACTAAGAAAAAGCATCTTAGGTCAGCTTCCCAATTAAAAATATTTAATAGTTAAAATCAGGCAAAAGAAACACAACTTCTTCTATGGCACACTGTTATTGTATAACACAACTTTTTGCATACCCAGGGCATTTGTTTCTTCTTTCAATACCCACAGATGACAGAAAACATGCATGTAGGCTGTGAATACACAGACAGCTGCTTCTTTTAAGGGCAAGGGGTAGGGTATGGAATACCAGCAATTAGTTTTTAAATATTTTAGAATGTTTAGTGGACATTTATACTGGATAAAAAGACAGTCCAGTAATCCTTTATAATGTACCAAACACTGAAACTGTAATAAAATTCCCACTCCCAAATGGCTGATGACCTTCTAAGACAGTTAAGCTAGTCAAATAGGTGTAAGAAGAGAATACCACACACTAAACACACACAGTCCTTGGAAATAAAAACACTTCTACGCTCAAGTTGAAGTGAGACTGAACTCCATCCCTTGTGTCCTTTGGGAAAAACATGGCCAAAAGGGCACACAGAACTCAAGGTCTTTTGTCATGTTCAGGCAGGTGCAGTATGTTACTGGAGGGAGATGGGGACCCATGCATGAACTGAGGTCTACGCAACTCCACTGCTCAGCTACAAGGGGAGGAAAGTGTGTAACAATGCTGAAACCTGTTACCTCTGTTTGTTAAAAGGGCTGTCAAATGTGATGTTCTCTTCCACTGTGGCATTGAGCAACCAAGGCTTCTGTGAGGCATATGCTACTGATCCTCTTTTCCTTGGGGGGGAAAAAAAAAGACAAATCAGAGTTCCCAGATTACCAGTGAAGTAAGTGGTTTTGGAAACCATTTTCTTGTGCAGGAAGAAACTGGTAATAATTCTTCAAAAATGCCATCTTTCATTTCTTTGCTTTCAGCAAACCAATAGCTCTCCAACTAAGAAAACACATATGACATTAAACTTCCAACTAAATACTGAAACTGTTCACCTAACTGAATTCCAGTTTGTTCCCTCTTTCTGCTGTGAGGTGGGTTTTGGAAAGGCTAGCTCAGCAAAGCTGCCTCTTGAGCAGTGCAAACATCAGGAAGAAGATTATGAAAGATTGAATCTCAGCTTTGTTTGGATAGACTACTAGGAAAAAAATATAGAGCACTAGTTATGCAATACATATTGTGAGGGTTGTCCCAAAAAAAACCCCAAACAACAAAACAAACATCTCCAACCATGCACAAAGGCAGTTTTTCCTGCCCCCAACATGTTTGCTTTCCCCGTTCTAAGAAGATAACTTGACTCAGAGTTTATGTGTAGCCATGGGTAATATTTTTCTATGTCTATAAAGGCAAGAAAAGAGAACACAGACAAAAAATATTTGCTAAATTTCCCCATGTGGAATTGCCCCCATAATGTATCATCAGAAGGGACAATTTATCAGGTAGAGTCAACAGGATCTCACTATGTATATTTCATTTTATAGGGATATTTAAATTATTACTATTTAAAATTAAAAGCATCTGCCTGCTAGTGAAGCAGTGCTTTTTTTGGCTGTTGTGCATTAAGGTTGTCAGCAAGGCCAAGCTGGGATAAAGACCACACTTTTTATTAGAGCAATGGATACTGTTGGAAAAGTCACTGGTAGATCACTGTTTCTCCAGAAAAGGGGCAAAAGAGGGATGATATGCTTAAAAGCATATCTATTTCCTTTCCAGCTGTATCAGCTAATTCAATAAAAAGATAGGACCTCTCATCCAAATGTAGCCTTTGTCTGCTAGACAACCATTACAGCAGCCTCTTTCTAGTTGGACCTCAATGAAATTCAAACCACAGGCTGCCAAAATACACCAGGTGCTTTATCTTTTTTTATCAGGAGTTAAGGTCCCTTGCCTTACTTATTTTTTTTAGGCTTTCACCAATCTTCCTTATAAGTTATTATAGGATCCAGTTTTCTTTGGTGACCTGAAAGAACACACAGATACACTACCCTGTCAGCATGCTTCCAAGTTCAAATGTCTGATTGCTCATTAGAATTTAATTATATTTTATGAATTCTTGGAATTTTATGAATTTCTTGGAAAATGAATTGGAAACCAACCAACCAAGAGACAGAAAACAAAGCCTTGGCAGCCCAGCCCACAGTCCAAAAACATAATTAAAAAAGAATTCAGTACTACCTTAAGAGGGAAGCATTTTTTCAATTAGTATGAAATTCTCATCCCAATGATTGAGAAATAATTGCTCTGAGCATTCCAAAATGAACACGTATTCCCTTCCCCTTCTTTTAATTGCTCAAAACTGTGCCTTTGCTGCTTTTAGTTCTCAGTGTAATTAAAAAGTTACTTATAATTTATTTTTTAAAAAACAGTAGCAAAGTTTTGAGGAAAATGTTTTTCCAACTTTTGTATTAAGAGCTCTTTTGTTCAGTGAAGACAGGGGCACTGCCAGTAAGATGCAGTCCATGCTGAGTACCAGCATAATGCCTGGGAACACCTGATGTTTGGCTTATATTCTGCTTTTAGGCCATCAATGAGAACTAGTTACTTCAAGGAATTTGGGAACAAGGAATGAGCTTGCCAAAAGTCATTATGGACTTCAGATTTAGTGACCCCTGTAAATTAATCTTAATTGTAAAATAACAATAGGATGACATAGCAAGGCAGATCATATTTTCACGTAAGCAAAAGGCTTGCAAGTGCTTGATATATGAGAAATCTACTGTACATCTCCAGTGCTTCTTACAGTAAAGGGGCAGCCAAACAAACCTTTTATTGAAACTGTGAGAAATGTGGTCAAAAATCCAGAGAAGAAAATATTCTGAAATGGAGTGTGCAACACTTTCTCTGAAAGCCTCCCTTGAACCTGCTGAAGGTTTCACACTTAGAAGACTACATGCAAACAAATGGCTTAGCAGACAAAGACTTTCAGTCAATTTATTCTGCAGGCAGAAGTAATTGCCTCCTACTCCCAGACTGCATAAACAAACTTGTATTTGCATCAGGGGAGTGATTTTTTTTTTTCCCCCTCTGATAATACAAGCTAGACTAACCATAGACTCTTCATTGTCACAATGAGGCAGACAGCAAAATCCAACCTTGTAACAAATAGCTAAAAGCCTTCCCTGAGCTCCCTGGAGACTCTGCTTTGGCCCATAGAGGATCAAGGCTGTTCATTAATTTAGAATCAGAAACAACACTGTCAAGATTGTTTAAAGTTATTAATCTATCTCTATCTGTGATCATCATCCTGATGGCAGGTAAAAGAACATTCTGCTATTGCCAGTCCTCAGTATTCAGGAACATACTTTTTTTTTGTCATTATTAAACTGCAAGGGTCATTTGCTTGTTTTTACTTCTAAACCTCACAGCAGCTGCATACAGACACAACCCGTTTGCCTTTTAAGGAGGAACAACTCGTTCAATGCAGGCACTTCTGAAGAATGATCACAATGTCACAGAGTGGCTGAGGCTGGAAGGGACCTATAGAAGTTCCCGTTATTTTTTTAAAGTTTTGTACCTGAATTCTGTGTCAACAGGAGACTCTTTCTCTGGGCTGCAGAAAACAAACACAAAGATTGTTTTTTAAAAAATTCAAATACTTTAGACAATGCCATTAATACCTTAAAGTACTATCTCTGTGCTATAATTGAAAATACAACAAACTGACTTCAGAACACAAATAAAACTCTTTTAAATATGCTAAAATTCTGTACTACATGATGTTGACCTAAGAAGGGTGTGATCAAAGCTTCAGTTTTGAGAAGCACTAAGCAACCTTGTAGAAATATTCAACACCCATAAGCAAATCCTCAAGACCTCCCAAGACTTTGGCTCAAAATACTGTCTGATCTGAGAACACTAGGATACTAGTGCAACAGACCCACCAGACATATACCTACAGCACTCACCCAGCATGACTGGGATTCCCAGAACCTATAATAATGGAGGTCATAGTTCCATACAGTCGAATAGTCTCTCCTGCTTTTTAATGTGCTTCCCATACTATTATGTTTGTTGCCTTACTGAAGACTTTAATCATAGATTTTTAGAAACCTTTTTTTTCTTTCATCGCAATTGATTTAATAGGAAGACCAATACAATACAGTACCTGACATCCTCCCCCGTCTCACTGTCAGAAGTACAGCTGCATCACAAACAGAAAGCAAAAAATGTTTACTTAAGCAAGCACAGGCAATCTACCCCAGAAAGAAAAACTATTAAATGCCACTTAGTGCACAGACTGCAAACAGTATTTATCACAGAGCTGCAGCACAGCATCTGTTCCTTCTACACAACCTGACTTGATTGTAGAAGTAAAAAAAAAATTTGATGATTTTTTTTTCACCCCTTATGAACATTTAATTTGACTGAACAAATAAAATCACCTCTACTCTGCCCTGAAGGTGCTAACAGAACTGAGATATCCTAGTGTGACAAGAATTCAGTTCCATTTAAAAAAAAAGGACATTTTCAAGGAAAACAAAATGATAGTTTATGATATTGTATTTTTCCATAGCAGTACCTGCACTTTTCAGGATATAACAGGTTATTTTGAACCCCAAATCCTGCCTTCAGTTGACATGTAACATGCTGTGTTCTTTATAAGCCCTGTCCTTGGGGGATGTGCCTGTATAAATAAGCATGGGCAGGTCTGAGGGACAGACAGGCTTTGGTTTTGCTGTTTCTGAGTATGTATCAAGATATTCACAGACAGCTGTATGACAGGATGAGTGGCCATCCCTATTACTGATGCTAAATTCTGTTCCATTGAAAAGAATGAAATCAAAATCAAGGAGGGACAAAGCTTTTCATGCTTTAAAGAAAAGTCTCATTAATTTTATGCTAACACCATTTGCTTCTAATTATCCAGGAAAGAAAACTATACCTGCAGTTTAAAAAGTTGGTTTAAGACACTTTCAAAAGTTCATGCATAGTAAGCAATGACTGTATCTAAACTCAATTTACTGTAGAATTTGAGAGCACCAGCCAGTCACTGGTATCTTTATGCCGAAACTCAGTGTACTGAACAAAAATTTTCCACAGTTACCTTACACTCCACTGATGTTAAGTGACTTTGTAAACTCAGTGGCACCTTCTCCAAAACCCACGAACCTCCTGCATATCACCTCTTAGAACACATTCATTACAAAAACTACCAAGTACCTGGGTGTTTCTGAAAACTCGAGTAAATACCTATTTATATATAAAAAAAAAAAATCAATGTACTTTTTAGGCATCAAGATATCTTTTAAAATATTGTGATTTGATGAAAACAGTTCAACATCAAGTAAAAGAAAACCTACTATTAACAACCTTTACAAGTCCAGCACTTTACATTGTGAGGGCTTCAGATTCACATGGGAGTATGCATGTCCTGTTTGTTTCTAAACAAATTACATCATTTTTGTCTTAGCAAACTGTCTCAGTTTTCTGCTATTACTTACTTCAAAACCACTTACACTATATACTGCTCTCTGGAGTTGTACTGGGACTATTTAAAGTGAGATACTGCCCAGAAGAAATTGGCATGAGATATACTATAACTATTTACTCAGTAACCAGTCAAATCAATAGTATTTACCATCAGTTCAGAATGTAAATAATGATTTCTCTATTTTTGTTAATTTCTAACCATATTATAAAAGATTTATTGAGAAGCTCTCAGTCTGCTTTGGACAAGGGGCAGTAATCTGAGCTGCATCTTCTAGGCACACACTTTAATACCAACAACACAATAAAATCACAAATTAGTCAGTGCTCACTCCTGATTAGCCAACTCCTAGCCCAAGAATAAATTACGCTTCTTTTTAAGGTCTCAAACAAATAATTTCTATAGGAAGCAAACAAAGATGACATGCAGTTAATCCTGTTTTATCAATAGAGCATGGAGGCCCAGAAGAGGGAAATAACTTGTGCAAGGTTATCCATTAGACCAAGGGAAGGGCCAGGAATAGAATCCAGATTTCCTGAGCACTGAGTGACATGTCAGCAGGATGTATCCTTCATCTTCATAGCTGTGACCTTGGAGGAAGGGAAGGGGAAGGAAATTTGGAATGAAATAATTCAGGACTAGTCTGCAATGTGCATTACTGAAGCCAAGCATTTGTTTCATCCCAAAGAAAGAGCTGTAACAAGGATCTTACTGATTTTGGTAATTCATTTTACTGCCTGAACGAAGGGTACAGGCTCTGGTGATTACTTGATAAGACTACTCTTCTTGAACCTAGGATAATGTTGCATGTACCTGGGCAGGCATTAGTATTCTCTTATCAAATTAAGTGAGCTTTCATCTGATAGCTTGACGACGCAGGTGTGCAGCCTACACTGCCTGCATCCATCATTCTGAACAGACCAATGCACATGGTAGTGGCTTTGAAAGATGAGACAAAACATAATCCGTGCCATGGCAGCCAGCACTTACAGTGCTAAGATTGTTTCAGCCACAAGCCCCTTTAGACATATCTGACAGATAGCAAAGCAAATGCGATAACAACTGAATTTTACCTTGTGATACTTTGGCACATACAGAAGACATGAAAACCAGTTCTGACCTTTACACTGCTGAAGTACATACTTTTAAACAAGTGCTATTTAAAACCCGGTCTGATCAGAACCATCATGTCATATGCTTTAGTTTAGCATCAGACATTCAGATTATACTTCTTAATCATGTTATGTCATCTGTAAAAAATTACAGCCTTGATGAAATGAAATTAGTTCATCTAATAAGGCTGCAGGGATTCAGTATGGTTCCTCATCCTACTTTGATTTCTGCTTAGGGAAGTATGTTTTAATGGATAGATCACCACATTCTAGAACTTTGGCTTCTGTTCTTGTCTCCCTCACCATCTGAAAGGGTCACCTTCCTATATTTAATTTTCCTCACCTGTAATCTGGGGAAACTTCCTTCCTTGTGCTATTACTATTACAGCAGATGTAATTCTGAGTAGTGTGACTGGCTTACGCGTGAAGGCTGGCTATAAATACAATCTCTCTACAACCATTCATGGAATTTGTGAGAACAGTTTCACAAAATCAGTGCAGAACCCACTGGGTAACAATGGCCCTCTGCCCAGAATGTGTATATTTGACTTACAGTTGCACTGTTGTTCATTCATTCCCAATCATTAAAATGAATTGTTTCTCTAGGTTCTTCCGCAATTTGTCAAGCTTTACCTACAGAGAATCATATCCCAAAAGGCCAAGTGTAGTCTGTATGGCTAGGAAGTCTATTACTGTAAAATAAACAGGCCAAAAATGATCACACACATTGTTCAAAGAGCATACAGGAGATGACAGTAACTCACTGGAAACCACATACAGGAGTTGCGATATATTATACGATCTGTCACTCTGAGGGTTGAAAGACCAAGTCCCAGCAGTACAGTTGCTGGAGACTTGTAGCGCTTTTTTCCTCCCTTCATGGCCGGTATAAAAGTTAGACACATCCTTTATCTGGCTGTCAGAGCACAGCTGCTGTGTTCCCTTAGGAAAGGGGAGAAGGACGTGACTACCCCCCTCTTGTCAAATCAGGCAGAATGCACTTGGGGAGTACCCTGAGGTCACTGCCACTTATAAACATCTCCTCAGTTTCTCAGGCACTAGACCAGTACTGGGATAGAGCTCACATCTAAACCCACAGCCAGAGACCACTCCTGGTGAACTGGTACCTCCTTATAGTTCCGTTCAAAGCCATAAGCTCAGGCTTGCAAGGGAAAATGCCATTCTAAAGCAGCACAATACTTCAGCTAATTAATTGTGATCCCAGATTAGTTACAATTCCACTCAGGTGATGTTGCTGAAGTGCAGAATGCCCAAGGGCAGTCAGCTATTCCTATTGATGTAATAGCAGCTTGTTTGACCCTGGCTGGGGGTTCTTTCTGATATGCTCTCCTACTTTTAGGTTTTTACCTTGAGTGTACACCTGCAAAATCCCTGACTCCACAAAAATGTTCCCAGGATAGATTTGGGGTTTTTTTCTTCATTACTACTCGATTCAGTCTTGAGTTTTTGAATAGCACTACCTGCTCCAGGATATGCTTCCAGAGATCTTCTGCATCTCACCAAGTATGGCCAGCAGGAGAGATGATTTACCGCAGCCAACCTGTCCTACAATCATTGTTAGCTGACCTGTGAGAGAGGAAAGTGTATATAAGCTTCTAATTTACCAGTTGCTCACAGAAAAAACATCTTATTCTGCATATCTGATGTCATTTTATACCTTGAGGGATTCGGATATCAATGTTGGACAAGGCTGGAGGACCTTCAGGTGTCCAAGTGAAAAATCCATTTGTGATCTATGCCAAGGCGGAGAGAAACAAGAAACAGAACAACAGCTTTAGAGCTGACAACTTCTTTCAAAATCAGAGATACCACCTCTGTTCTCATTCCGCTGAGCACAGGAACAGTCAGCCTCTCCTCACTGCAGAAAACAGATCAACTGACTGATTTGGTAAAGACCTGTATTCTGGATGTGCAAGAGTCTCTGAACCCAAACAAGCACAACAAGTAGAAAACTAAGGAAAATTCCCAGGGAAAAAGAAGTTGCTGTTTAGGGTTTCTTTTGTTTTGTTATTTGTAAGGTGAGCACATGAACTAAATGAAATGATTAGGATACCATTAAATTATATACAGTCATAGTTTGCTCTCAGCAGAGCACTGAATGTCACTCTAGGCACTCACTGCAACAATTCCATGGTCGAAAATCCAAGGAGATTTACAGAACTTTCCAAAGAAATTAGATGTTGCTGCCTATTAGAGTATTTTCCTTCATATTTCTGATGTCATTCTTGGATAAAGTGATCTTAGCTAGATACAGAAACCTTTTCACTGAGAAAGACCAAAACCAAGAAACAAAAGATGTTCAGGACTTTTAAACAGAGATTTCTACGGACACTGTGAAAAATAGGAAAGAGCAGACAATTTAAAAGGCCTGTATTTGTACAGGACTGTCTTCTCTTACTTTCTCAGAGCTACTGAAGCCTTTAAAGCCTTTCAGCGATGCAAGGTACCACATTTTTTTTTTTCCACTTTTTTTTTAATGCAAGTGGAATGGGACACTTCAATCCTATCCTGGAGGAAAAAAACACAATACTTTTATCTTGGGAAGCAACCTGAAAAAATGAGCAAAAAAAGTGCATTGTTCCTCCCTCTAGACTACAGAAGGATCCTCTCTCAAAAAATGTCCCTTCATGGGCAATGAGCAGCATACAGACAGTACTTAGAACTGCAGTTCCCTGCCCCAGGTGCCACTGGTGGCAACGATGTCAGCAGATGGAGCCAAAGATTATAGACAGTCCTGGCTTTCTGTTCAAGACCTTAAAAATACTGTCCTTACTGGGGTTACTGTTCTGGCCTCTCCTTTGTGACAAACTCCTTTCTTGTCACTCCAGGCTGTCTTTTGATCCAGCACCACCCTCCCCCCCTGCCCAAAACCCTCTCACAAATATTCCTCTTATTTCCCTAGAAGTCTTTTCAAAAAGGATCCTGCACCAAAGCAGCATGTCAGGTGACAGTCTCTAAATAAACCCCTGAAAGCACTACCAGTTGTCCCACTTAGAACCATATAACTGAATTATTAATTCTTTCATGCCAGAAGTGCAAATGTAACAGCAGACTTCTGAAATAAATAGCATCATCACTATAACAACCATCAGGATTTTTATGACTTCTGGCCATTTCTGTAGCAAATCAAGAGCATCAGTCTTGGCTTGAGTCATTTTAAGTTTTATTCCAAGAAGTTAGGTCTTTGGCCATCAGTTTTTAACTTCATCTTGAAAGGTTATTAGGAATTCCAAAAGAGAAAGGAAAGACCCATGACAAGGTTATTTTAGGAATGTCTAAACCAAATTATTTGGAATTTTCTTCATACCATTTTTCTGCACAGACATTGGAAATGGAAGAAAGAGTCTGGCATATGTATAAGGTTGGACTAGATGATCTTTTAAGGTTCCTTCCAACCTGAGCTGTTCTATGTTCCACGTTGGAACTCTTTGTCATGAGAACAGGGCTAGTGACTTAAACACATCAAATAGAAAATTGCAGAGTGAAATTTAGAACATATACACAGCTGATCACAACACAGAGGTCAGTAGTCAGCTCTTAAAATGAAAGGCATAGAAAAGAAAGGTGGAGGTTAATCTCTGACATGAGCACAAGTGTCTGACTGTTTACATCAAATGCTGACTCTTGAATTTGAAACTGGTGTCAGAACACAGAAGTGACTATTAGCAAGCTATAGTAAGTGTTATTAGAGTGACCTTCATATCACCTTTACACAAAAATCATCTGCTTCTGCGATGTTAATGGGTCTTCTCATGTGAGAGCTGTAATTGTTCCAGTCGTCCCTGGCCGGCCTCTTGCGGTTAACAACTTTGAGTGGCTGTGCAAAATCAGAAAGACAGGAATAAGCAGTCACTGGTGGCAGGACCAGCAAAATGTCCTAAACCCAAGCAACCATGTTATGACCTGCACAGTTCAGGGTATTAAAAAGAGGTTTTGCAATTGCAAGAAATAATAATTAGGGAAAAGTTAATTTATTCTGAGTACAGATTTTTCCAGCCACTTCACCTTCAGTTAAACAGCATCACTCACCACCGCCTGGTATTTGCTGTGATTATCTGCACTTCTTAGCTCTGAAGACTTATCATGCTCTTCTCCAATTTCTTCACTTGACAGGAATTCACTCAGTTTCTGAACGCTGAAAGGGAAAACACAGTCACACCTCAGCCTGGAATGCAAAACTTCTGTTCACTGCAATGTTTATCATCGAGCATCACTCTATCCACTGCCTGCTGCACAGTTTGTTTCTTTTAATTTTGTTACAGGCATACAGAAATGTGCAATGAGAAGTCACTGCAAGGCAAGCTGACAAGCCCTGTTGTCTACCGACAGCTATATTTTAATGGTTTGTGCAGATGTTTCTCAAGTCCTGTCTTTCCTGCTACCACCAGAGAAATTACAGGAAAGATTTTTTTTCAGGCATTTGGTGGGATGCAGACCAGCTACAATAGCAGCCCATTTTGAAACCATATGCTGAAGTAGAATTAACATCATTTATGTCACTAAGTGTTGCACAGTCAGTTCTGATGAAGTTTTATGAACACTAACAGCCTGATGAAATCCGTACACTGCCAGCTAAATTCAACCAGCTATGATGAAATACGAAGTGTATGAGGTAACATGATAAAGGAGTAGGCCTTAACAGAACAGTGTTCAACAGATGAGATCTAAAAGGAATCCTGACAACCAGCAACAAAGGAGAAGGCATAAAATCTTCACAAGCTGCTTAATATTTAATTAGCTAGGAGATAATGTGCTTTTATTATGACATTTAACAGATCATAACATCAATTTTATCTCTGTACCTGACTTTATAAAACATATATATACCTAATCTACTCCCAAGGAGAGCAAATTAAATTTGTAAAGGAAGTGGATTGAATCATGAACTCAACATCAAAGGCACTCAATTAGCTGGAAATAAGTTAACTATCACTCTCCAAAACACTAAAGTGCCAGAAGGCCTTTAAGTGCCTAAAAATAAATTTATGGACAAGGATTGAAAAAAATTGATTTCAGTATTTAGCCGTTGGCTAATTTTGGAGAAAGAAGCAAACAATACCACTGTAGAATAGTGATACATGGCTATTTTTTAGTATGCAAATCTTAAAAAATAAAAATAAACCCACCAGTATTTAATTTGCATTATACTGCCAGGAATTTCTTCATCACAGGGAAACAGTTTCCTCTAAGAACCTCATGAGATACCCCATTGGTGCTAAAACAGCACTTGGACCAAGATCTTCCAGCACTACCTGAGACTGACCCCTTGTACAGTTACCACTTGTCCTGCAAGTACAGGTCAGAGCCACCTGTGGACTGCCTAGGAGAGATCTGGTTCTACAGATTTTCTGTCTACCTGCCCCCTTGTTAGTGGCAGCTGAGAACTAAGAGATACACAGTGGAGTGACGTCAGCTACAGCAGGGACTACAAGCAACTGAAAAGAGGGAGAAAAAGTATCTGGATGGGACAAGAGGAGTAATAACTAATTCAAGCTGGACCAAAATTCCTTAACGGGAATGTCTGTTATCACAAAGGAATAAATCAGAAGCCACTTCACTAAAGATATTTTTATATATTTGCACAAAACTATGGAAAACAGGGCTAGGAATGATCTTACCTCTTTTGCTCAGTAAGCCTGATGTTTAAAAGATGCCTTTAAATAGACCAAATAATGATTCAGATGCTGCCTATACAGAGAGCTGGTATGCAGCTGCACCTACATTTTCTATAGAAAGATTACACTGATATTTGAATAATTGCTCTGGAGGTATAAAAAACACAAAGAAGTTCCCTATGTATCTGCTCCAGGGTCTAGAATGGGGGGAAGGGAAGACAGCAAACATATTCTTGGACCATGCATCCCCAAACAAGACCATGTGTTTCTTAAGCCATTCAGTAGATTGATTTTGCTCTCTGCAATCTGGTTGTGTATCAAGGTGACTGTGCTTCAAGTGCCAAGACCTCTCTGTGCAAGCTCTCAGCTCAACGCTCTGCTTAACCCTGGAACTGCTGTTCCTGTGTCAATTACTGAGGAACCACAGTAGAGCTGTAAGATTTTTTTTTTTTTTTACATCTTTTTGTTAGAGGCAGCAACTCATATTTCAGGATGCCACACAGTTCTACTCAAAGAATAAAAACATATCAATTTTCTGCAGAGCTCTCAATGACATTGCAATTTCACTAGTATTCCAATATCTCCATGGGGGAAGCTTATTTTTAAGCCACAGAATAGATGTATTGATTAAAGCATGGTTATTTGCACAGCTGACTGAAAAGGCAGTTTCATATTAAAGACAGTAATATATATAATGCCACTCCT
Source organism: Chloroceryle aenea (assembly GCA_013399075.1). Lineage (NCBI taxonomy): Eukaryota > Metazoa > Chordata > Aves > Coraciiformes > Cerylidae > Chloroceryle > Chloroceryle aenea. The sequence continues at coordinate 557,400 of VWZY01002772.1, read as the reverse complement.
GCTGCTCAACCTTTGCCAATGGAAAACTGTACACAGTTTGTCCTTAAAGATCTCACCTTTAAGGAATACATCATCAGGCTGCTCAGTTTTAATTTTCAATGGCACAAACACTCTACATATTAAAAAAACCAACAACAAACCAACCTTCCAAAGACATAATTTCTTACCTTCCTCAGGACTTCCAACAGTTCCCCCTCCCAGAAGCCAACACCCCAGCCCCACAACTTGGGAAGTTTGCAGGGGCCTTATGTGGGACAGAAGCTTTAAATCTGTTTTACTGTTCAAATCACACAGTTGTTGATAGCTTCAGTGACAATCTATGAGGATGCTTTGCAATTGAGCACATAAGCAATTACTAAAGATACTGATGAGCTGATTTGTGGATGTAATGTCCTTAGTAGCACCTAGCATCAGAGACCGTAGCAAACATGAAGAGAGACCTTTTAATTTCCTTTATGTGCTGGTTTCACTGCTGGAATATCTGCTTCACTTAATTCCTCTCTGCACTACAGGAGAAGCTGTCTTCAACACTTGCTAAAACCAGTTGGAATATCGCAGCCTAAAGAAAGCTGAAGCACAACTTTATTAAGTCAGGTTACCTTTACCTGTTATTGCTGATCAGCTACTTGTTAGCAGGAAGGTGTAACAGCAGGACACAGTTCTAGAAAATAAACATTGGTTGTGCTCAGTTGGCACAAACACAGCTTTCTAACAACTGCCTGCTTTTACACATTTCCCAAAGTATTTAAGCAAGCGTGTATTTGCTTGTGTGTGGCACACGATTCCAACGTACTGTGCTGAAGGATGGGGTACTCACAAAACACAGCTGGAGTAGCACCAGCAGCACGATGGAGCAATGCACTCTGGAACACTACCTGGGCTACTCTGCTACAGACAGCCAGGGCAGGGATCAGAGTTTGAACCAGGGGATCCCTGCCTGCACTACTAATGGCAAGGCAATAGCCTGCTAACAAGGATGTAACTAGAGAATAACTCATGAAGAACTCCCAGCTAGCAACAATCAATACTTGGTTGATACTAATTGCTTTAGAATTGTTCCTGCAGAATCAATAGGCACACAAATAAACACACATTTATGAAGAAAACCTTACCCTGGTCAAAATACGTGCCCATTACCAGTGCCAGTGTGGGTTCCCAGATGCTTTCCTACTGCAATCTCAGCGTGACAATTTGCCATGGCTCTAGGGAGTGCCAGTGGCTGCAAAACATTTCATGCCAGCTGCTGACACTCTCAGATTCTACGCTCATTAGGAGAGGACACAGCTGTGACTTTGCACTGTCAGCGAGTTTTGAAGCAGCAAGGGCAATCTCAACCTCCGTCTGTAGTCTCCTTTCCCTCTCCAAAGTGACACAAAGGCAATTAAGCAAGGGCTGGTGTCCAGTATCTGTCCCATAGTTTAGACAAGCTCTTCAGACAGCTATATTGCAGGTCACAAAGAGGTCCTAATAAGCCTAAATTCTCTTCTCCTTCCCCTATCAGTCAGGTAGAGTTACATTGCACATGAAAAGCATTAAGAGGTTTTACTACAAATCTGTTGTTGATACTCTAAGTAAAACTGGTGAAACAGCAATTCTACTGGTGGTATTTTCAGTTTCTGAGCAGACTAACAGCTTCATAAAGAGAAATTCATCAAGTCTGGAGCAGATGTTTATTAATTTACTCTCATTCTTAACAGTGATTTTTTATGGGTTTTTTTTAGTTTGTTTCTTTGTCCACCAACAAGCAATCTCTCAGGCAGAGGCTAAGCACAGCCCAGGAAATCCAGGCTGAAACAGATGTGCTTCCCTTCTACATGACTGATGGAGGGAAACATTTGGGTGATTTACTGAAATGAATATTAACTAAGTTTTCGCTTCCTTTCTTGCTACCACTTACATGTTGCATGCAGTACCAATATAGCTCAAGCCATTCTACTCAACGAAGTACTAGCTGTGGACTAGAAAATATTGGTTGTGACAAATGTTATCAGCAAAGAACTTGGTCCACATGCTACCATAAAGGGAACCATGCAAGATAAAAAGCTGTGAAGCAATTTACAATGACAACAACAGATAAATCATCACCATGCTATTTCTAAACTTACAATTGTAAAGTGAGCAATAGACATTCTCAAAAGTCAGAGATGCAGTTGCAAAGATTAGTTTTAGAGTTCTCACCTTACTAATGCTTTGACAGTGGATCTAACCACACTGGAGAGCAGGAACAACGGAGACACAAGAATATGAAACAAGGAGATGGAGGCAAAAGCCACAGATGGGGAGAAGTCAGCTTTAGTTGTCAGATGAGCATGGACCACAAATGTCTACAAAGAGACAGACCTTATCATCAGCATTTTGTCATAAAGAAGGAAACACACAAAGATTTCATATATCCTTAGCACTTAAATTACAGAATCTTAATGCATACTCTCTTAACAGTTTGGGGCAGTGCTGCATACTCCAGGCTGCTTCTGGTCACAGGCGACAAGTGGGCATTTTCCATTCTTTCCCAGAGGAATTTCAAATGTGTGGCAGATTTGCATCCTGTCCTCCTTCATTTTCACATCACTTATAAATGAAAATGCAGTTGTAATTAACACTACTTAGAAAAGTCCATACTTACTATAAGTACAGCTGCAATTGGTATTGCTGCATTCATAAAGACTGTGAAGGAAAACATGTAGGAACATTTAGAAACGATTTCCATTCAGACATGCTAATGTTAAAATACTACTAGCACTAGTTTACAATGGCGTTCTCTATGCTTAAGATAGGAAAAATGCACAAGCATCCACACCCATGAGTACGATGTTTTAAAATGTCTACAGTTTACTTCATGTCATCAGAACAGACAGAACCCAGCAGTGCACCCTAGAAAGCAATGACTAGTCAACTGGTTTTGAGCTGTGATCCCCTCATATGCAGTCCAGGCAAAGGGCACTGCATGTGTCCATCTCAGGACAGGCAGAAAAGCTGAGCTGGTATGAGGTCTGGCAGGTGGCTTGAATATGTGACAGTAAGAGGAAAAGAGATCCAGCAGTGGCTGCACAGATCACAGTTCTGGACTGCCCCACAGCCTGGCTGCACACCTAACTCTGCCCCAGATGCAGCCCAGTGGCAGGACCTCCTGGGAGAGCCAGGGCACATGTGTCATGTTGTGACCTACTTCTGGGGCAGCACTTGTGAAGTACAGGGCTGTGTGGTCCCCTCAGGGTTTATGATGCAGCTCAAAGGGTAAGGAATATACAGCAATACAGTGCAGGACTACCACTTATTTTATTCTTATGGAGGTTTTATTCATAATTACTCCTACTCCTGCTTTGTCCAGCTTGTCTACTTTGTGAAATGTCCTCGGGAGCTCAATACATGTTCTAACGGTACTTAAATGTGGTTTGATTTCAGCTGAGCCTTGAGGTATTAAAAATGCAAAGAACCAGTTTCTTCCCCATCTTCAAATAGTGTCTGTCTTGGTGCCCTGGATTCCCTTGCTATAGCAACTCATAAAGTATAGGATTCAGAGATATTAAACAGATGGATAGGGAGAAGCAAGCAAATACCATTTCTGTACAGGGATCTCTTTTAGATTGAGCAGGAATATGGGCTAAGAATGCAATTAAAACCAGTTATCCCTCCAAGAGCTTGACTCAGAACCAGAACTACAATTTTACCCCACACATCTGTCCCCTCTATCACAACCTGAGGACATTACTTTATCATCACCTTTTCATTTTCACCTTCGTTCAATTTTAATTCATGAAGTAAACAATAGAAAGAACGTAGAATTTACAGCTCAAATAGAATCAGGAGATCAGTGCAGGTGTAGCAGAACAGAAAGAGCCTGGTCAGTTCTTTTGGTTTTTAAATTATGCCTCACGTTTTTTCCTACTAGGTACAGCCAATGTTCACACAGTAAAAGCATTCCCCCGTTACTTCATCTGAAATGGAGGGTCATCATTTGACCCACAAATACTTCTGACTGACAGTTTGTCCATTCTTTTCTGGGCATAAACCCCTGAAGAACTTAACACATTGTCAGACATTCCTACATTTAGAAGATCTTTAAGGAATCCTGTAACATACTTGTAAAGTGTGTACTCAAGCATAAATAAAAGAGCTATGTTATTTCATGTAGCTCTAATTCTGCAACAGGATAGTGTGCTAGAAAATACAGGGATATTTGTATCTATATTTCCAAAATAAAAATATCTATAAAATATCTATAAAAATATCTATATTTCCAAAATAAAAATTCTCAGGAGAAAGTTCTTTTCTGTATTGGAATACAATGTAGCTTCAGCTCCGACTTTCATTTCTCCTAAGTATTCTGCTTTCTGCCCTGTTTTCATACTTTGTATAAACTTGAGGTATGACATAGAAATTTTGAAAAAGAAGTGACGTTTGTTGCCTGCAGCTACAGACTACTTAATTCTACTAAATCCTTGCATTTGCAATTTGCCTTTGAGACTGCTGAATACTGTTTGCTTTATGAATGAATCTGATGAGGAAATCTAGCAAAGCTGATGAACTTCTTGGAGATGGATCTTGTTGTTCTGCTGTCCAGAGTGTAAGATACCTGGCAAATATAGCACTGGGTAGATTAAATATATTGTAGGACTGGCAGAACCTGCTGTAAGACAGCTGGGGTGACTTCACTCCCAGGAAATGGTCTAGGAAACATCTGCCTTCTTCTTTATCACCAATACATAAAAACTACTCTGCATATACTGCCTTCTTCATTCTTTCTAAAATTTGTTTCTTCAAAAAAATTAAATCATAGGTTCACATAATATTAGCAAACATGCTTTGTGCTGATTATGCCTGTCATTCTGTTTATACTTAGTGAGAAAACCAGCAAATTCTCCCACACTGATGTTCACTACATAGTCTGCTAAGGTGCAGATTTGTAAAGATCAGTGTAATTTCTGCTACAGACAGAGGGTGTAAGGAATTCCTAGGCTGCAACTATTGGAATTCTTTATGAACCAAAATGATATGCAACAACATAAACAAGCTGAATTGCTTTACCCCAGCTGAGAAACTGATCTGCACACACATAAATGTCATGCACAGTACAAATAAGGATGCAAATGTACACATTGTTTCAAGAAGCATCAGTACATATTTAGGATGTTTTAATAGTATAGTTTGATACTGATGTCACTATTTCTTTACAAAATAGTCAGCATTCTAGGAATGAATACCCCTTTTGTGGCTGTTACAAAAGATGCCATGGGGATTTAAAATCAAATAAGTGTCCACAGCTCCTTCAGTTCTAGAGCTGAACCTGTGGCTCCAGCTATAAATAGATTTTATTGCCACATGAAGCAGTGCAAACAAAGGCAGCCCGTCTGTGCAGATCTGGGTGTAGGACAGAGTTTCCAGACACACAATCTACTCTAGCTAAATTCTGGTTTATGTCCAAATGGAAACTACTCTACAAACAGAGAAATCAGGATCACTAGAGAGATATTCTGGTCTCATAAGTCAATAAAAACCTCAATGTAATGTCAGTTAAATTCAGGGTGATCAGGATCTTTCCCTCAGAGTGCATCACCTTTGTGATCATTTGGTAGGAAAGAAAGTCATCTGCACGTCTCTTGGGTGAATGAAGTTAAAATCATACTAATCAGACTGGAAGTTATTTTCCCAAGGAGTAGCCTTCCTTTTTAAGGTAGGAGATATTTGTACAGGTAGCTTGTGGCTCTTAAATACTTCTCACTACAAGTTTCCATTTCATTAATACCTTACAGAACACATGACCAGTGTTCTTCGGTATGACTTCATTAATTATTTTTGAAGTATTACAGTGGCAATTATACAGATGGTCCATATGATCTTCTCAAATACAGAGTGTTCAATTGGCCTTAAACCTTTTTAAAAGAATGATAAATGCCTTAAAGCAACTTGAAAGGTAACACGAGACAAAAGAACCTGAATATGGACTGGTGAAAACACCAGGATTCTTATGTTTTACCTTTTTAGGATATAGAAACACTTCTATGAGTCACTTGATTTTAGAAGAAATCCAAATGGCATTAGAAAGTCTAACTGCCCTCTGTTGGGCCTTCAATGCAAAGACAATTCCTGTCACATACTATGCTACACTGGGTTGTGCACAATGCAGGAAATAAAAAAAAGAAAAAGCATGAACAAAAGCTTCTTCCTGAATGCTTTGAAGGTAGCCTTCAGACTTGAAAACTTTCCCTCAGAAGCTTTTCTCCAGAAAAGCTAATGCTACGAAGCATTCATTGTGACTTTCTCTTTTAGGCAGATTTCCCATACAGACAAAATCTTATTGAATTAAATGTAGAGTCTGACTAAATGAAAAGAGAGGAGTATGGATCAGAGCCTAAAGCAACTGAAACGATCTCAAAGGAGAAATGGTAAACTCATTAGTAACTAATAATGCAGTACCACTTCAGCTGAACAGTGGATTAGAATGAAGAAAAAGACTTACTGGATATGGAGGTATAAAGGGCAAAAGACTTGAGGCTAGTCATTTCTTTTTGTCTGGTTTCCTCTACACTGCTGTGAAAGATGTGTTCCCAAGCATAGAGTTTAAGGAGTTTAATGCCTCGAAGCATCTCATTTGTCTTCTTCAGTCTCTCATTGGAGTACTCCTGCAACATTTACATGCACATTTACTCGAAGAGTATAATTAAAGTACCTGTCCCTAAACATAAGGATCACAGAAAAATTGTATGCAGACCCTTGTAATCAGTCAGGTATACTTTACCAGTTCTGTCCATTCAGATGTTTTGTTACTGTTTTGCACAAGGATGAGCTTCCCTAGAGCTCAAGTGAGCAGGCAGTTGGTTTGTACTCCTACTTTATATAGCTTGTAGTGAAAATTTTACTACTCTTTCACCTTTCTGATCACTTGCAAGGCAGCCTCTCATGCCTTGTACTGCCCAGCACACTGTCTGGATTCTCAACAAGACCTCTGAGAGGGTAGAGTGGACATCAGAACACACAGATGAGCTGTGACTGAGCACACCACTCTAGCCAGTCAACACGATGCGGAAACATCAATGCCAAGCTTCAAAACAGCGAGGCCAAGGATCACAAGAAGCTGTGATCCTGGAGGGAGTCTTGACTCTGAGCAGGGCCAGCTGGCTCAGGCACAATAATACACTAGACAAATTATACTCCCAGCAGAGCATAAGTGGAAATTATGCTGCTTCCAGTTTTCAGGCTAACTCAAGGATCTTTGTACTGCACTACACTGTGCAGTGGATCCATTTCTATCACCAAACGTGCTGCTCCCATCTGCAGGGATTTCTAGGGGGTGCTATCTGCTTGGATGCTACAGGGATGACTGCTGTCTACAGCTCTAGAAGCGTGCACAGGGCTGATGTGAAGGCATTACTTTCCACACCAGAAGGTGCACTAATACCTCTCATTACCACCCGTGATTTGTGGTGGAAGACATTTCAGCAAGCTCTCTGGGTCCATTACAGGCCTTTGTGGCTTCCTCGGCAGTGCAACAGCCACTGAATGTGGGGAGAAGGTTCAGAGCAGCTGATGAGAGTAATTCCTATCAACCAATGTAACTTGGTCAGCAGTGGTGCGGGCCATTCAAATTATAAACAAGCCAAGTGAGGGATCGAGCCACAGCTTGTGACTTGGCAGACCTCTAAGCTCCCCAGCTAAGGAGCACGTTGTGGGAGTTAGGAATGCCTGCAAGTAATTTAAATAAATCAGTTTGATAAATCTCCACATCTACAATACATCTGGGGCCTGAGTTTAGTTGCAGCATTGCTACTTACTTTCCGCTTGGACAGTCTGCCCTGCACGATTCATTTATTTGTGCACTGACTGCACAAAGCCATTTCAGTCAAGCATTGCTGACTTTACATTTGCAAGTTAGAAAGATCTTAAGGTTGTTTTTTTCTCTTAGGGAAAAACATACTTGTTGAAAAATATAAACACCAAATCCTGCATCTTTACTGCTTATGCTTACCATGTTTTCACATCCCTGAGCTTAACATTCTTGAACATTACAGAAGGTTTCAGAATCAGTACCTGGTCAATCTCCACAGCTAGCTTTAGAATTCCAACCACAGACCAGTGCATAATTACCAGAGGTGATAATCATATCATGTATGAATTTTAAGACACTTACCAATGTGCTTCTCTGGGCCTGTGAGAGTTTTGTGGCTACAAAGTATTGAACAGGTGCAAGGACTATGATTACTGCTGCTCCAATTAAGGCACTGATTCCAAGAAGGTAGTAGAGCAGGAGTACTCCAACAATTATCTGTTGTGAGAAAAGAAGGTGAGGGGAAGGCTTGGGATGGCTTCACTTTGTGTACGCACCACAAAGAGCAATCACAGGGTAACAGGACAGCACATTCAAAACCAACAGTTCACCACGGCGAAATGTAGTGCATTCTGCATCGCTGGCACAGTTGAATTTGATCAGTCGGGGTATTCTGTCAGAGGACCAAATATATCCACCTAGTTCCATCCCCCTCCTTGTGCATTCTCTGTATTTCCATTTCCTGGACTCCCCATTATGAACAGCAGAAGGTTCATGGAATCACAGAATTTTCATGGTTGGAAAGGACCTCAAATCACTGTGTCCAAGCATACCCATAACAAAAACACACCTAAAAAACCCCAAACACCTAAATACCTAAAGGTTGTACAGATTTGTATATCTTCTATAATGCAACTCTCACAAATACTTAAAATAACTTTACTGAAAGTTAAATACATTTATAAAACCTCCTTTAAATAAAATTTAAAGGCTATTTAAAAATACTTTCAGGTAACACATGGAGATATTACCTTTACAGTCACTCTTAAATATTTTTCCCCACTGCCAGATGAAATAGCCTGTGTTTTCTTTGAGTTAAGATTTCATTTTTTTCCTTTGACATTTAAGCATTTTTACACCAGGGAAGAAATAACATCTCCCACTTTGATCAGAACTCAGTAGTCCACAACACAAGGGACTTCCAGAAAGAAGAAATGCTTCTTTTCTTATTATAGAAGCCAATATGAAATACAATTTAAAACACAGTTGATCTTGTACATGTTAACATGGCATTATTGCTGACCAGTACCTAAAAAAGGAACAGCACAAACCCTGTCACTAAGAACCTTCACTTCAAATAAAGCCTAACATAAGCACACAAGGAATTGTCGTCAGGATGCACAGTATCAGAATGGCCATGACTGTTAAAGAACATTAGAGAAACAGCTTAAGAAAAAGAAGGTTGATCTTCTGAGAAATAAGAATCTACAGAGCCACAGTCTGGATGAAAAGAGCTCCTGTGAACAGCTCAATAAGTGCAGGCAAGATACACGCACTACCAGTGTTAATCACCACTACTCTCAACAGTCTGGAGCACCAACACTTGCTGTTTATCATTACAAGCTGATAGATTAATCAGAAGATACAGTGATAGAAAGTTAATTACATACATCATTTCCTTTAATTAAAAATATGGAAATTTCCTTAAAATGTTATCTACTACTCTTGGTATATTTGCATTCTCTCATAATCCTCACAGAAACACCGCCTTCCATCATTTCAAAGCTCACTAATTGTGTGTTTCCACAAAGAAAAATATTTCTGAGTTTCCATATTTCCTTTTTGACATTTTCATGAATTTAAGGCACACAGAGAGAAAAATACAGATTTATTTTTCATTCTTAACAATCCTTTGAAGCCTCTCTGCAGATAAACTGAACTAAAACATGACTCTTCAAATGAGTCACTATTTACTTAGGAAACATGCAGTAATGTGAAAGTGCAGTCTCGTTGTATATACACCACAAATCTAGTAAGAGCAAAGCTTAAACTGAAAATTAAAAATCTTTTAGTGATGAGCGAGCAAACCATCTGCTTCTGTCTGAAGTCAGGAAATCCATGAGTGTATGAAGCCAAAGAAAACCTGCCAGGGCCTCTGTCAGATGGCCCTGTCAAAGCTCCCCTCCAAAATGTGGTCTTTACTGACAGGGATGCTCATTCCCAACCGCTGCTTCCTGGGCAGACAATCCAGTCACTCAAGTAGGGGAAAGCATTGAACAGCACATAGTTAAGAGATGTTCAAAACTACAAATCAATGAGGAACACTGACCCCCTGCTTTCCCCCACTACTGGCTGACTGTAAACAACACGAAACAGAGCCTCAGTTTCTCCCACAGAGAAGGGGAAAGCTGTTCTAGCCATTGGATCCTGCGGGAGTCCCTCGCTCACAGCTGCTTCCCCTGCCATCCTGCCTATTGAAGGGATCAGTCTTGGCTATTAAAAATCTATGTTGTCAATAGTTTAAAAGTAATCCCATTTTCATCTTCTTTATCTTGTAACAATAAGGAGAAGCTTAAAAAATATATTCATCATGTATGGGCCAAGAGAACATACTCTCAATCTTAGCATGTGAATACTTGTATCTGAAAAGTGCTGAAATCTGTAAGCATTATTGCAAGCACTTCTCTATTTACCATACTGCAAGCTACACAGTCAAGAATAAACAGTACACAGATAATATCTGAACTGCTGGAGGACAGCATCTGCCAGATGGGATCTGTACTGAGTACAGATACTCAGTAGCATTTCAGAGAAGGTAACTATCATATTTAAAAAAAAAAAAAAGTGTGTAATGAAACACTTCCCTTTCATGACAATCCCAAAGCTCTTACCTGCCAGAGATACATATCACAAGCTCTGGTTATTTGGTCTTGATTATTTATGGAAGATAGCAAATACTTTAAGCCAGAAGCTGCTTTGTGACCAGTTTTGAAAGAGACAAATGTCCTTTCACTACAGTAGAAAGTTAGCTCTGCCAATGAACCAGAGATATGAGAACACAGGACTTTTTAATAATCACAATAAAATCAAACAAGGGTGTTTATAAAATGGAGGTGGGAGGGAAAGCCTTTATAGGGCCTCACTTTGCTCCCAGGGTTTGAGCCAAGCCTACTGAGGATGTCTTTCAATTGATGGACATCCCCAGGCCTCTTTTCAAGGATTTCAATGGCCTTCAGACAGTAACTTAAGGCAATGATAAAGCTCCTATTGAGTCCAGTCAGAGCAAAGATGGGGCTCAAATTATCTGGACTGTTTAGAAAACCTAACTTATTATGAACAGCTAGATCTTCTAAATTGAGGATAATTACAGAATCCACAGCAGATGCTGAAATGCTGATTGTTAGGTTAAGAGCTACAAAACAATTAAAAATCTGGTTTAGCTAATAATGAAGCTTGTTCAACTTTTTATTAGCAGTCTCTTGAGCATTCAGGAATTGCTTTCACTGCCTCATAAAACAAGTTATTGAGTGAATGTCATGGAAACAGCTTTTGGAGAAACCCTTATGACCACCATGACTCATTGACCTGTGCCTTGCAATGTGTGCGCCATCCAAAAAACAGAAGCATGCTTTGAACAATAATTGTCCTGACCTGCTAAAGGAACCTTGCAGGGGGAGTTTTAATTCAAATACAATCATATTTTCAGAAGACTGTCAGGAAATCTTTATGAGCCCTTGACTTCTGGCACATTAGAGCCAAATGTTACAGAACATGCAATGAAATTGGCCTCGTTCTCAGCTGCACCAAGTGCTCTCCAACCTGAGCTGCCAGAGAGGTCTTAAAAAAAGCACACATGAAATTGGTATCTCACACAGCAGGTTTTACTAAGAGACTTACAATGCAGACTAAGCCTCAGGGATAACTGGACCCTAAACATTAAATTAAAGGGGTGACTTCTCTTGATCCCCCATAGCTCTTCCAGCAATATCGTTTTAGCAGAATACAGTCACCAACTTCTTACCGCTGGGAACTTCTCGTAAATGGACAAAAAACACTGATACCCGAATTACTAACAAGCTGCTGCACCCTTGAAGTTCTTGTTACAAACACAAAGAATGATTGGCAACAGTCAAGATCCTAACACAATCCTAAATACCTTGAGTCCTGTCACAAGATGTGAAATATATTAAGTTTCTAGAAGTTAACAGTTTGAACCTTATTTCAAGTTAAAGAATAACTTCTTTACTATGTCTATTTTCATAAAACTGATAAGCAATCGATCACTATCTACAGATTCAATCACTAATCTCTCTATCTATAGAATATATATATACACACACACACAAACATATGGTGGTTGTCCAAATAGTCCCTTTTTGCATCTCTGTAACTCATGCATATGAATAACAAAACCACATTCAATCCCCTTACCTGTACTGGCATAGCCCAAAGATTAGGGCAGAGAAAAAAGAACCACATCAGCTGATTTGTGTCTATAGCAACCAGGTTACAGATCTGGCCTGCAGTCATCTCCCCCATTGACATGTTAGAGGTTGAAAGCTGCATAATTTTATTGTATATTTTTGTCTAGAAGAGAGATCAAAAGTTGTTAGTGTACCAAAATAAGATTTCTATCTCCATCTAAAATACAAGTGTAGTCCAGCACACTGCGGGAAGCCAACATTCCCAGTAATCTGAATGAAGAGCTTCAAGTTTGGTCCTTTGTGTTATGATGAAAAACTTTAAGCTACTGTCATCTTATTCACCCACAAGAAGCACAGTGCTGCTAGGGATATATATAGTGCATATACATATACACACTCTATCTATAGAATATATATATATACACACACACAAACACATCATGGTTGTCCAAGTAATCCCTTTTCGCATCCCTGTTGCTCCCAAAAGGCCCAAGGACCATATTAACAACTTTGATATATACCTCCAAGGTTCTTCATGGAGTGCCCTTGCTGTAACATGTTAATAAAATATCATTATATTCCATATATAATATAATTATAACCCTTGTTATCTTTCTCTGACAACTGATTCAGGTCCCTGACTATAGTCCTGGCTTAGAACATTGCTACATTTTGACTGGAGATCTCAGTCCCATTACAAAGTTTAATTCACAGGCAATGAGTGCAACAGGTCCAATTCTGTACTGAATTAAGCAGTTACCTCCGTGCAGAATCAGGCATGATGTATAAAAATAACAATACATGCTAATACAGTGTACTTTTACCAGCTGGTTTAGTAAACCACTACACAGTGATGCTTTGCAGTCATGAGAGTAAGCTGACAAGAGGCACCCTTATTCAATAACTGCCTTTGAATCAAGTGCCAGCGCTCTGTCATGAAGCATAAAGTCACAGAGGGCAGGTTGAACAGGTAGAATCAAGTGCCAGCGCTCTGAAGAGATAAAAGGTTTAAGGAAAATTGAACAATGGTACGAACAAAATTGTATACTAATACCGGCATGGAGACTGCCATTAACACTAATTCTTAGAGTGCTTAGAGTGATGGCTAGAAATTTTCCATATTGAATCATCTGACTGCTGATGTTATTATTATTATTATTCTATATATGTTACTCTGTGTAATATCCAGTGCAGAGAACACAAATCTTTTCTTAAACAAAATTAACAGAGCACTATTTTCAAACAGTTCCCCTTTTACCCTTGCTGTGGTCCATGTATTTTTTGGTCAGTTGCATCTCTTCTGCTGATAGAGAACACACCATTTTTTTATATACAGCCCAGGTGAAATTTTTATTTCTTTAGGAATTTTCTACTTCACTCTAATAAGGGAAATCAATAGGTGGAATCCAGAAGTCTGGCTGCTGACAAGTGCTTCCAAGTGTAAGATCAGAAGAGAATTAAACAATTACGCTGCTATTGAGAGCATCCATCTATCACAGAGACTCTCAGAGGATCTGTGTGTTCAGTGGATAAATAGTGTAACTTACAAGGGTGGCTTTCAAGTTGTCAGAGGGTTGGTCTCAGCCAGTGTGCTTGGCAATAACGCACTGTAATCTTACACCCAGTTCTCTCATTTCCAGGCACAGATCTTTGTATACCATGTAAAACTTTGATCTGCTGTTCAGTTATATGATGATTAGGGACTCCATTTTACCAATCTCACTTATGTTTAATAATTACACAATGCCTGGTAGATTTTGTAGTGTGATCTATGGAATAAGATACTACTCCATGCATTAGTAAGACAATCTATCCTTTTGTCCAAAGTATATTTCCAAGACACATAAAAGCTGTATTATTTGCACGAGATATTTCAAAAACATGCCTTTGAGATGGGAGAGGCTTAGTTCACGACTAAATTCTTTCAAAGCTCACATTCAGTTTTGCTGTCAGCAAGTTTATGCTCATACTTAAGATATATGGCATTAGATATTACAAATAAACATTTACATAAAGTCATCAAATAAGATGCAGAGGAAAGAGAATGTAGGTCTACGTTAACACAGTCTTTAATGGCAACAATTACATTTAATTTAATTCAGGAGAGAAGCATTTCAGAATTTAACAAGTATAATTATAATTGATATTTACAAATGCATGTGCAATTGTATGAAAATAGGTTCATGAATAACACATTGGTTACCTGTATTGCGCCTCTCAAGTTGATTCCTGTTTCAATAGCAACATAGTACGATGCTTGGAGAAATGTCCTTTGCAATAGAAGGGCAAAAAATAAGAGTACAGCCAAAACGTAGGCATTGGAGAGGAACTCTTGAGATGAAATAAAGAAAACACCAAGAATCTTAGTCTAAAAAAAAAAAAGAGTTAGAAATCAGGTGCAATGGTAATTTAATTACCAGCTTTGCATAAAGAATAAGCAGAAATAACCACAGTTTGACTTTGAAAGTGCTCACAACCTTATCTGAAACCTCATAGCTTATCAATTAAATGAAAAAGTCATGTAATGTGCCAACTCAGTAAGCTTTATTTAAATGCAGAATGACTTTCATAGGATTTCTGATACCTTTCCAAAGCTCCAGAACACTTAAGTAACTTAAGAAAAGGGCAACAAGGCTCATGAAGGGCATAGAGCCCAAGTTCTATGAGGAGCAGCTGAGGGAGATGGGTTTGTTTAGTCTGGAAAAGAGGAGGCTGAGGGGAGCCCTTATTGCTCTCTACAACTACCTGAAAGGAGGTGGGAGCAAGGAGGGGGACAGCCTCTTCTCCCTGGTGACATGTGACAGCACCAGAGGGAATGGCTGAAAGCTGCACCAGGGGAGGTTTAGGCTGGATACTGGGAAACATTTCTTCACTGGAAGGGTTATCAAACATTGGAATGGTTTTCCCACAGCAGTGGCAGAGTCACCATCCCTGGAAGCATTTAAATGGCTTGTGGTGCTCAGGAACACAGTTTAGTGGTGAGCTTGCAGTGTTGGGTCAAAGGTTGGAAGAGACCTTCAAGATCATCTAGTCCAACCAAAGACATTCTGTGATTCATATGGTCATTTGCTAAAAGACGTGCACTACCCATCTTACCCATTGTAAGAAAGGACTAACTACTCCGAAAAGGCACTAACAAGTCTTATTTTAGCATGTCTAGCTACTGAACACTAAAATGAACTTCATAACTTGTCAAAAACACATCCA
Source organism: Chloroceryle aenea (assembly GCA_013399075.1). Taxonomy (NCBI): domain Eukaryota; kingdom Metazoa; phylum Chordata; class Aves; order Coraciiformes; family Cerylidae; genus Chloroceryle; species Chloroceryle aenea. Next base: position 542,007 of record VWZY01002772.1, on the reverse strand, counting down.
TTCAACTCCTGGGACTACGCACTTTATTTTGGTTTGCAGCATCTTGTTCAGTGTTTTTATTTATGGTCATTACCTCCCAGCAAATTCACGAGATCACCAAAGTGCACTTTGGAGCATGTCTATAGCTCAGTGGGGAAGCAGTGCTTTTATTCTAGATTGTATTTAACAAGCAGGCACCTCTGTCTCAGGAAGTCTTCTGAAACTGAAATGTCTCCACTTTTTCTCCCCTTGGCTCCTTCAAAACTTCAGTTGCTGGCTTACGTTGCCATTACAGGCAAAATTCGGAAGAAGTTTCTTTCTATTTCTTCTTGGAGGGCTTCTTGCCATTTATACTCCTGCTGAATTCCTTGCTCAGCACATTTCTTTTTACCTACATAGTTTCTTTGCAGTTGCCATTTTCAAGAGTGCTATAACACATAATAAACTATTTCACAAACTCTTCCTGTCTGTACATTTTATTAGATCTGTTCTGCACCTTGCAGTTAACTGTTTATAGAAACTCCACATGACAAATTAATACAGTGGCTAAACTTTTTTTAAATAATGAGTCTGTAGGTTAAGTGTATCTTTTGAATGTGTAATGTCAGCAGATATTCCTAATACTGGAACTGCTAATCCTACCACTGCAACGTACAAGCAGCTCCCAGCAAACTACAGAGGTTATCATTCTGTCTGTCTCCTCTTTGGTGTGAAATGATTAACACTTGGAGGAATTTATGTCATAAGAATGTTCTAGGGTGGCCATAAATATTGATACTGGAGTTATAAATAAATATGAAGAGCATGACAGAATTTAAGATGCTGTGGTTCTCTAACAGCAGCACTAACTAAAGCAGTTAATACTGCCCATGACATCCACGTGACCTCACAGTTCCAGCTCCATGGTAGTTTATAACTCTCACAAGGGCCTGAAGAATAGAGCAAATAGGGTATTCTAGGATTTATCACTTTGCCTTCAGAATCACAAACAGAATTTCTGTTTGAAAGATACAGTTGGCTCATTACAACATCTCCTCTATCTAAACTATTTAAAATTAAGAAATATGACTTTAAGGGATGGGTACAAGATGCTCTCCACTGTACTCACAGCTCGCTTTTCTTGTCCAATGCTGTTCTGCTGTATGGCAATTCTTTCCAACGCCCTCAAACTCAGCAGCACATCAGAAACAAACTATGTTCCCTGCAACTTACCTTTCCCTTCCTAAGGCAGTGTTTAGAAGGCTTGTTTCTCACTCCTACGTGGCTATCAGGAGCAAACAATTAATAAGGCAGCATTCTCCTTTTTAGATTCACTGCAAGTAAGGATATAACATTCCTAGCAGCAGACTTGGTGTGTCTTTTCCCAGAGCAGACCCAGCTGATTGGGTAGGTGCAGACATGTGGGAGCTGTCTGTTTACAGACGGTTTGGATAGAAAGCCTTCATGCATTTTACAAAGGTTTAATCCAGCAACACCAGTTTTCAAATGTAATTAGCCTCTTAACAGAGAAACAATATGTATAAACCAGGTCAAGAGAGAAGGAAAAGACTCCAGTGAGACCTTTTAGCAAAGGTAAAACACACCCTTAAGTGTCACTCAAGGACTACCACCACCATCAGTGGATATTGTTGTTGGGGGATGCCCAAATGGTGTCAGTGACAACAATGAGGCTACAGTTTAGCTAGACACAGGGAACATGTCAAGACTGGATGAGGCTCTATTTAGGACCTATCCTAGACCAGACCTGAGCTTTTTTTTCCACAGAGAAGCACTAGCTGTTGCTTTATTAGGCAAATTAAATAGCATAATCTGTAAATTGTGATTCAGCGTAATTTCAGCAGAAACAGTGTTTCAAACAAATTATCAAGAAGCAAAGCTAAAAAGCTGCCACAGAACTTTGCTGTAACGTGGCCATGTAGTCTGATTTTTCTCATTAGCAGCTTTAACTGGTTTGCATTTAATCTACTTCCTATATCAAAGTTTCCAAATATTAGGATAAGGATCACAAAATGGATAAACAATTAATTTTAGTCTGATGCCTTTGTTAAATTTCCTGCTACACGTCTGATGTATTTCAATATTTACAGTGGACCTAATCCAAAGCGTACTTGAGTTAATGGGTATATTGCCTTTAGTGTCAACAGACTGCAGAAATAAAAGTCTTATATCAAACAATAAGTGAGCTGCAGAAATAAACTGATCTTTCTCATAGAAATCCAGCCTAAGTGACCTCAACTCATCATGAGAAGATACTTCTGATGTCTTTTTTTTTTTTAAAAAAAAAAAAAGTTAATCAAGAAGTATGTCTGCTGCTTCTCATGGAACACTGAAGTAGCATCCTTTAAAAATGTTTCACTTGATCTTTCAAAACCAACCTCCCCAAAGACACCAGTGGAAATTCTTCATCACAGTTAAATAATTTGGCATTTTATTGTGATGACAAAATCCTGCTTTAATCCTCTGAAACATCAGTTATTTTTGGAAATGAACAGCAAAGTCTATTAAAAAAAAAAAAAACAAAAAATCACAGTTTTTCTTTCTGAAAAGTACTCGGTCACATGTTCAATCTCTACTCAAGACCATACCTAAAATCCTTGTGGTACTAGTGGGGTTCTGGATATGCTTCACCATTACCTTGAATGAGGTTGTCTTCCAGGACACAAGCCTGACTAGCTGCATATTTTGCTCCCCATCACGGTGTCAAAGCAGATAAGCAGCAGTACATCCACACTGTCATCTCTGGCATTCACACATTGAGAGTCACTTTGTTTACCGAGGCCAAATAATACATAGCCATAGCATCACCTTTTTGACTCTGCTGGTTTTATGACATTGTGACAGTACCTGTGGCCGGATGGTGTTATTTCCTTTTCCAACATTGTGAACAATCCCCGAGATGCAGAGTGGACCAGCAAATCCCAGCAAGTCAGCCAGAATACGGAACGTGCTACTGAGAAGCAAGGGTCTTCCAAAAGCACAGCAGAGAGCACGCCAAATTGATCTGGAGCCTTGTGGAGAGGATGACCTTTTGTTCTGTTGAGAATAAAAAGGAAAAAAAACCAAAACCAGTAAGGATTGTGTTATACACTAACCTCAAGTCTGATAAATTATGATATTTTTTATCCCTGCTTTAATTCACTGGCAAAATGTTGCAAACTTTGAGCTAGAAAACCACTGGAACTACAATTCCTTTTTCATTTGTTTTCATAGAGTGAGAACAAAGCATTAATTTGTACTCTCCACATCACAAAAAGAACCATTATTTCTTTCCTACCCTTAAGAGGATCAAATAAGTGTGTTGTATATGGCTTGCTGGGGGAGAAGGAAAAAAAAAAGAGAGAGAGGGACCTGACAGGTTTTGTTTTCTTTTGAACATGGAGACTGCCAATCTACACTCTTTTTAAACAGGATGCAAAGGACTTCTCTTAAAATCCTGAACACACTCAGCTCCCACCAGGAAGTCAAACAGAATTTCAGCTCTGAATTCTCCTACAGAAAAACTGTAACCAAAATAACATGGAAAAAATAGTCCTGCAAGACCTTATTAATATTGAGTCTGTAACTGAATGATTATTAGGAAGAACAGTAATGGTCTTCAGTGAATACAGTCTGTAATTACTTTCCACAACAAAAGAGAGGCCATATGGATTTTGCACACAGGTAACCAGTAACTGTTTGACATGCATATTTAGTTAGAGAAATTTCATTATTTGTACAAGGTACAACCAAGTATGTGATCTCTCAGTCTATGGAAAGTGATGCGAGTGGATATTTCATTTGCATCACATCCGTTCCTGTAATTTTAGATTATGCTTATAGTTCAAAAAGTAATGACAAATGCAAGCACTGAGTAAGGAGACTGACATCATTCCATGCTTTGCATACCTTCTGTGCTTCAAAGGCTTCATTAAGGCGAATGTAGTTGGTTAGAGCTCTCATAGCAATGGGAAGCTTGCCTATGGTTTTCAAGTCTATTGGTTTTTTATGGGCTGTCTTGATGAATGTATTCATCCACCAGTACGTTCCTTTGGACAACAGATTCACAAATGGCTGTAAGAATCGAACACCAAGGTCCTGGAGATCCTCAGGAGGTTTAACTTCTTTGGGAGTTTTGAAGAAAACATACCTCTGAAATGCAGAAGAATACCAGAAGAATCACACTAAATGCATAGAAAATAGATGTCCACACAGAATAGTTAAGAGATAAAGAATATTGCAGATTTTCAAAGAATCAATCCTACATTCTCAAAAGTACTCCACAAACCTAGGCATTCAAATTCAACCAATACAGCAATCCAGTTTCCTCAGGTACTAAGGAAAATCAGAGGCATCCAGTCTAGAAAGAAATAATCCTCAATATTCACTGTTACTTTGTTTATGGGCTACAAATTTGCATGCTTGTAGGAAAAAAAAAACAACAACATGCTCACTTCATATTTCATATAGTACAACCCCAGCCTCCTCACTTGTGCAATGTGGGCCATAATAACTTAGGCCCAGCCCTGATGCTACCACAGTGATTCATCTCCCATACCATACTGCCTTGCACTGAGTTTTTCTTCCCCCCCCATCTCTAGCGGTAGCCAACTCCAGTTCCCTTCCTGCAGCAGCTGCAGCAACAAGCCTGGCTTTCCAAACTCTGACAGAGACACAATAGGCAGTAATTAAAAAATCCATACTGCTGGCTAGTTCATTTCTTGCATATATAGCATCTCTTAATAATTAAACCCCAAAAAATACCACCACAGAAAAAAAGATGACAACAAGCAGTGATAACAGTAAGTTTATTCTTCTTTGGAATCTATATATCCACGGTGATTAAGTCTCATTTAATTATGCAGTACTTTTCTAAGGAGGTTTATGAGCAAGTCTCCAATGTCACATCTGAATTTCACTTTTCCCAGAAGCCAATCCACTGTTTTCAAATTATGATATAAAAAGGTTTTAATGTATCTTTCCTTCAAAAAATTTTACTGAAAAGGCTGCTTTTGGGCATATTTTTATCCTAAAATACCAAATAAACATACAGACATACAAAATACTCCAAGAAAACAATAAAATAATAAATAAGTGATAGAGACCTCACCTTACTGAACAGATTCCTGGAAAGAGTTCACGTACTTATGTGAGGGGAGCAGCAAGAAAATGGAAATGGAAAAGTTTCTTTCATTCCTGGGACTAAGTTTAAGTTGTGCAGACAGTTAAGCAAGGGACGTGTGAAGGGCAGAACCTTGGCATTTATCTATCTGGTGATCTCCAAAGCCATCTTTCAGTTTGGTTTGTGACAGCAGACATTACAGAGGAAAAATGAATACATATATAGACAGGAGGCTTGATACAAACCCCAGTTCCCCCAGTCAATCACTTCCTGTGATTGTCTTCTGGAGATGTTATTTGCGTGTCTAAGTTATTCTGTGATAGAGCAGATGACTCTTTTCACCCAGACTTGCCTTGCATCAGAAATAGTTGTTTCTGATGACTGAAACGGTGAATCATAATAGACATTTTAAAAAACAGACTTGAACAGATGAAATTAATCCTAATTTAACTACAATGGAGTCTGGCATTTTTTTAAATTATGGATTCATCTGGCCTAATAAAATTAGATATAATTTCTATTTCTACTTCTAACTGGATTTTTTCCTCTCCTTCAGAAATGCATTTCACACTAAGTACCCAGAAAGGAAAATAAAAACACACCTACAACAAAACAACAAAAAACTGCAAGGAGACGTTTCTGATACTAACTTACCCTCACCCTGATGACATTGATTTCTACAGCTAGCAGCATTCCATACAGAACAACCAGGAGTCCTGTGAGGCAAAATCGAAGCTGAGAAAATCCAACCCCGTTATCACAGAACTTTACAAATTTGATGGTTTTAGTTATGAAAGCTAAAGTCCAGTAGAACAGCAATGCTGTAGGGGAAAAAAAAAGTTAATCAGCTCTACAGATGCAAAAATATACAATAGCAGTATTAAATTCAGAAAGAATGCAACAAGAATATATAAAACCACAAAGTGGCCTTTCTCAAAACAGAAGCCTAATTCAATCCCACAAACATGGGAATATTAAGATACTATTAGTTCCAAGTTCCTTTCCTGTTAGATTTAGTGATACTTGGAAAGTTTCACAAAGTGAAGTCTGCTGAAAGAAATTTCCATCTGTTGTAAACATGAGTCTGTATGATGAGCTCAAGGGAGGGAGCTGCCCTACAAGCAAAGGTGGTTTACGAATGACGGTCTTCAGATGTGGTTAATGCTACGAGACTGTTAAGAATTTGGTTTGAAGGAAAATTGACTTCATTCCCCCTGATTACTGCCAAGAATGGTAAGGCAGTCCTATAACTACAATTGGTTAACAAAAAAGGATTTTCTTAAATCAAAAAATTCACGTGGTCCCATATTACTATACCTTCCAGATTTAAAATTCAAAGTCCTGGTTTTATTACACATTCTTCTCCTGCTGTTTAATTTCTTGGTTTACTTCTCGATAAAACAAACTAATAAAAAAAAAATACTGCAGATTCTACCATTCACATATTTTGATTGTTAAGAAACCTAGGAGATTTTCCAGTTCAGTATGAAAACTATTTGAAACTGTGTCCTGCTAAACTGTACAACTGTTGCGCATCCACTCTGCAGCACAGTGCAAAACAGCACCAAAATTAGCAGGATTATGAGTCCCATGGTAACAGCACTACACTGGGAAAGCCACGTTTTTCAAAATAAAATTACAGGTCAAAACCATACAGAGAAAACCAGATTTAGACCAGATCAAAGTGTTTTGGTAGTCTGAACACTCAGCTGACCCTGGAGTCAATCATTAGCTTCAGAAAATCAAAATTCCAAATCTTGTCAAATTTTTTGATAAGAGACAATCACTACTTCAAAGCAGTCAACAGCCTGGGCATAAAGCTGAAAGGCAGGACCAGTACAGGAACTTTGCGTCCTTGTCTTGCACACCACAGGGGAATGTGCTAATCCTCAGGTCTCTTATAGTATCTGGCTCATGCTTGTTTATGAAGAACTACAAATGGATTTGGCTTCTTTAAGGTACAGAGTGAAAAAGAAAACATCTCAAAGTTTCACAGGACTCAAAAATGTTACCCTGCTCAGAATTAATGAATAGATCTTTAAGGGTTCTTCTTCACTACTTCAGTGAGCTTCCCCACTGGATTTCGTACACTTTGGGTAAGGCTACCAACTCGTGGCAAACACAGCCACTGGTCTTCCAGCTGAGGCAGATGGTGTCCTAAAGTTAGCTAGAAATGCACTAATGCTCAGAAGCAGCAAATACTCTACATCAGGTCATTTACTTTACTCTGTGTGTGTAATATTAAATCTCCTCTACAGCATTTTATTAATAAAGAACCCTCTCGTGGGTCTTTTCCTTATACACACAGCAAAATGTTTATCACCAGTTTAAGCTTTGCTGCATGGTTTCCTTTTACCTCATCTGTATTAGGCTCTAAAATAAACCTCCTTCATGGCCACACTGCACTCTAGTGGGTTGATATCTGAGCAGAGGTATAACTGAACTATCATCAGAAAATTATAACCCAGAAAAAAACTGGGCTCACTGGCATTGCCTCCTTCCATATGTTAATTCAGAGTAGTTGCAAACAGCATTGAAAGATGATGTTCCTCACAGCTGGGCAACAATAAATATATGCAGTCAAGAATAAAGGATGGAATCTTCCAGAAACATCTGCCTTACGTTCTCTCACAAACACAGGCCAGTGAAAAACAAAGCTAAAAATTAACTAAAAATCAAAGACCATCCGTTTGTGAAGACTTTGGATTAAAACTCAAATCAGACCAACTGAGTGGGAAGGACTGTGGTAGTCTGAGTTTCCTTTTTTCTGAAGCATTAGCCATTAAGATTAGATTTTCTAAATGTGTTTATTCCTTGGAAATTCTTGCAAAAGGAAAAGCATAGTTATTACCTTTAGTATCAGTAACACTTAAGTGCTGGTATTTCTTGGTGTAACTGTTTATGATTCAAGTAATGTTCAGAGCTTATCCTGCATCAGCAGTCTAAATACCAAAAAAATGACTATAAACCAGACATTTCCACAGAGAAAGGATTATGTAAAAATGGTTAACCAACTACCAGCTGCACATCTGTGCAACTTTGCTCAATGGCTTAATGGAGGGAACATGCTAGTGACAGAGAATGCAGAGATACACAGCAAGGCTGTCACACCTGCAGGGCTCGGGAGACGTACCGATTAGCAGCTTGGGGAAATTGGACGTTTCGATGTTATGGTAATAGACAACCGACGTGATGGCCGCCAAGAACGCCATCCCGGCTGGCATGTACAGGTGTAAATGGCGTGACTCCGAAACCCTGAAAGAGAAAAGGGAACATCTATTAAAATCAAACCCTCTTGGCCATTTAAATGTTTCTCTTTTAATGTATGAATTGTACAGCCCTGATGTAGGATTTTCTAGAACGAGTTATGGATTTAAAGCTCTCTGATTTTCACTTGGATCTATGTTCCCAAATCACATAGGTGGATTTCAAATTCCTCCCCTGTGCTGAAAATTAAAAGCCTGTATTCCTATTTCCTACTGCAAACAAGTGGAATGTTGCTTAAATTAGGATAAGCAGCTCAACTCCAAAATGAGAAAAGCTAATTTAAGCTAAACTAGTCTGGGAGCTGTCCATCAGAATATGTAGATAAGACCAACAGACAGCACAGTTTAAGATTTCCTACAGCAACATTTTGTGGAAATACTCCTTTTACTTCCAGGTTGGGAGAAGGAACAGCACTATAGCATGAGAATTACAGTGAGTTCTGTTTTCCGTGACAATGTGCCAACAAATAACACCTACCACAGAATCACAGACCTTTAAGATTTATCTTGTAAAGCAAAACTCTCCTGACACATTGCTTCTGGTAACAGTGGAGGGGGTCCTGCCAAATGCTGGCTTTTGAACATATGGAAATTGTTGGTCAGTGTTGTTGGTTTGTGCAGAAGTGGGCAAAAATCATGTCTGCCCCCCTTTCCTCCTAGTTGCTGACATCTTGTCTGTCTTTCACAGAAGTAATGGGGGTGCTGTTGAGAGATGTTTCTGTCTGTCTCCCAAACAGTTCCAGGAGAAGAGGCACCAAGAGGAAGCTTTAGGGACACAAACACTCGGGGAAATTCACATCTTGTCCTCTGAACCTCATAAAAAATAAGCTGGCATCTCTGTATGAATTCTTGCTACACCAAAAGCTACTTCTGTGTGGTTTGGGGAAACAAAAGGGGCTGTACTTTCAAGAAGCTGGAGATCATCAAAGGGTGTCATATGTCTGAGAGTAGGACATCCCAAGTGTCTAATAGATCTGTAGGAACTTAGGAGAACCACTTCCTGCATTTGTACTAGACACCCCATGTTCACATTGGGGTGACCTCTGCAGAGCTGGCTGAAGCCATGCTGACAACCTGTGTCATAAACACCTAACTCCCCTTGTTGGCAATAGGTTCTGTGTGTACAGTGAAATGAGAAAAGATTGTCCAGTCTCTGAATTCCTACTGAATTCCTAGTAATGCCAGGGCTGAACTCTCAGCAAGGAAAAAAAGCAATGTGAACAGATTTCTTCAGACAGCCTAAGCTTCAGTAGGTAATACTGCAGGAGTGGAAGGGGTTTTTTTAAATTTATTTCACAGACAAAAGTTGCTGGAATTCCCCAATATAACCATATCTCCAATAGGCTGCATCTATTGTTGAAGTACCAAAGCCTTTGGTACGCAACTGCTGTCAAAAGGACTTACCAACATGATCCAGTTTGGTCTTAGAAAGCCAATGAGTCTCAAAATCTGCTTTTATTCGCTGGAGCACTCGCTAGCCTGCTGAGTGCTCAAGAGACACGACTGTGGGTTGGCACTCCCCCAGTATAGCTTAAAGCTTACATTCTCATCAGGTGACACTTCTTACTGAACTGCAGCATTCTGAGTCAAGTTAAATAGCAAAGAGCATAACAAGAGGGATTGCTAAAGACTAAGATAACAGAAAACTCAAAGCAGGAGATTCTTCTCTGAGCATCCCACACACTGATAACTCTAAATAAGCATGAGAAAAAATCCTTAAAAAAACCCCAAAAACCTGGCACTAAGAAACATCCTATTTATATATGTTTCAGAGAAGTTATAATAATGGTATCAGCTTCTATAGCAGAACACTGCAGTGCCTTTCACACCAGTTGGCAGGTAACTGGGATATAGATGGCTAAAGAGACACATTTTGTTCTGCTTAACAGGGTACAATCCTTGGGTTCCAAATGCAAAACAGTTACAAAAATCAGACTTTTCTTCAGAGGAAGATAATCATAGTCACTGCTATACAACAGGAACTTTTTCCGTAAGTCACTCTCCTGTACCACTTGTTTCACTTGGAATACTTTTTCTCCGCAGGTTACTGTTTAAAGACATCCTAAGTTGAATAGCAGGTGATGGATCATGCTCAGCTGATGTGAGCTGCTCTGCTCAAGGCAACAGATCAGATTCACTGCACAAATGACAGAGGAAACTCCATGGTGTGTGAGGTAAGGCCCAGCACTTCTATTGAGATGAGCAGAACTGCGTTTGCAGGGGGAACAGTATGATCTACTGTGCACATGGGAGAGTTCTGCCTGAATAAGGACAGTGGACATAAAACATGTCACAAAATTGTCACCATCCGCTTGAAATATTAGGATTTAGTTATGATTACTCTTTGGAAAGACAGCGTCATGAAGCTGAACTAAAAATGATTAAGGGCAGTTGTGCGTGTGTACATAGTGTAGAATCTCTGATAAAAAACCAGTAGGTTAATCAGCAAAAACCACAGATTACATGCTTATAGCCACAAGGAATATGCTTGAGAGGAGAATTTGGACAGGGAAAAAATACCTACCCTAAAATCTTTGAAATGCTCAATGCTATCAAGAGATAGACATACACTTACCCATCAGACACTATGCCCTCTGCAATTTCACACACCAGCACGAACAGGAGGATAAAAGTCAGTATCCAGCGTAAATTGTGGCCAGGAAAATGAAGCCATGTGCTGTGATGTATATGTACTTTAGAACTCTGACTTCCCCATCCTAAACAGCAAAAGAAAATCATACAGAGCTTCTTAACAAGAAGACTGACATACAAAGCTCCTGCCTACATAAAAGCCTACATATAACAAACTAGTGCACTGAAGCTGACACGGCTCTGCTGTTAAACTCGCATGCACTTGATCTTTTCAGAATTATGTTCTCATTGATTCACGTCATAGGAAATAAAATCAGCAACGCAGGCTGGACACAGTCTTAAATTCCTATGCTTCAGTAACTTGCTAGCAAGGAATTACATGCACTAAAATTTTCAAATCAAGTAAGAGTTTAAGTGAATAACAAATGAACGTTTTGATAAATATGCACAGACTATAATATAGACACTTTTTTCTTCAATACATTTAATTAAATAATTTACTCCTTATCTTGACATTTATTTCTTTTAAAGTAACTTATTCTCTTGACCTAGATAAAATTTAGCAATACTGAGCAAAGCCAGATAAACACAGATTACCCGAAGCAGTTCTTCAGCTGGCCCTGTTTTACCAGCCGTGCTGTTAGTTCAGCACCGGACCTTTTGTGACCGACAGAAGAGTTGCTAAATCGCGCCGCTCGTGCCCTGGCTACCGAGAGGACAGAGCGGGCTGGGGAGAACGGTCCTCAGAGGAATGACAGCCGCATGTTCTGAACCAGCGGGCCACCTACTGGTAACCCCAGTTTTACGTTACCAAATAACACCCGCTGCAGATACAGCAGGACTCCCAGCAGCCGCGCATCTCTCCGAGCCATTCCCAGTAATAAGGCGGACTGCCCGGCTGCTGGGACTCTCTAGTAATTGCAGGGAGTGTTGTTTGGTAATAGAAGACTTACTTGCCATGTTTTCTGGTATTTTTAATAGCACATTTATTTTTGCTTCCCGCGCTGCTAGTCAAACCCTGCATGCAAATCCCGCAGTCTCCTCCAGCATCCACCCTTCAATGTATTCATCCATCTTCTATGTATTCCCTGCACAAGGGGGTTCACTGCTGGGAGTCCCGCAGGTTATCCTCTGGGAAAACCCCGACAGCGAAAAACGGGCACGGCTGCCAGGAGCGGACAGACGTCCGGGGAGCGGGTGGTGGCGGTGCGGGGGCAGCTCCTGGGTCGGCGCTCGCCGGAGCATCCCGGAGCTTGCCCTCACTTCGCAGCCTCCAGCTTCCCCGCACTGCTGCGCGGGGGGGNGCTCCCCGAGACCTCTGCAGTCCGTGGGAATCGGACCACTGATTGGAGTGGGTTCTACATCGCGCCCTACGCAATTTTAAGCATACCAAAATAATAAATAAATCGAAGTTTTGTCTCGAGTGAGAGTTAAGCTCTGCTGCGTGAAAGCTGAACAAAACCTCTAATCAAATACCTCCGTGCTGGGTGATATCCTGGAAAGCAAAACACGACGTGCATCAGAAACCTCCAAGTGGCTTCCACTTCCAAGCACAGTTGAGTGACAGCCTGACATTCAAACACCTCTGATCCGTAGCCACAAATACTCCACATGGAGAATCATAACCAAACCCTTCCACCTCAGAGCTCCTTTCCCTCCCAGTCACACCTATCCATCGCTGAGCTGAGCAATGAATACAACTTGCTACAGCCTACAAACGGGAATGCAAACAGATAATACTCACAGATCCAAGCTGAACTCTTCACAAGATACAAATTGGCTAAATACCACTGAGGGAAATGACCCTGTAAGTGAAAATTTTCCTTCTTTCTCCTTTAATGATTAAGCTATGGATGCTCAACATAAGAGAGAACATTTGATTTCTGGGGGAGACAGTTCCACTAATGGACCTGAAAATTACTTCTGTCATGCTGCTTTTACAGATCTTGCTGTCAGAGAGGAGTAAAGAAAAAGTAACTCTCTGCATGCAACGTATGATTTCCCATATAGCCCTATAGGGCTACATCATTGTGGTTAGGAACAAAAATTAAAAGACAAACCCCAAGCCAAATCCTGTGTATGTGTATTTCCAAATGTTAAAGTTACACCCACACTGGAAAGATTATAATTATTTTAAGTTTTGGACAGAAGCCACCGTTTGTCTGAGCTTCTGGTCAAGCTCATCTCTGTTATCCTAACAGTTATTTAATAAGCAGTACATGCAGTTTACATGCAGATTGTTTTTAAATAATTTATACTTTAGTATGTCCTGAGGCCACAAGAAACACAAGGGCTCTGCGTTACAAACGAACAAATAGCAGCAAAGGACTCTTGACAGTTTACACTCTAGAGACTGAAATCATGGGGTAAGATTTGGTGGAAGAATCATCATCATCTTCACTGTGGCTGGAAAACTAGAGACAGAAATTGATGTTTGCCAAAGTCTCCAAAGGAGTCCAGGAACTGAGCTCTCATCCCCAGCTTCTTTAGGGTCTCTGAACCTAGAGACCATCTTCCTTTCCTACAAGGTGTCAATCATAATATTTTAAAAAATATATTTCTCAAACAACAAAACATCAGACAACTCCGTAGTTTGAAATTTGAAATGTATCTTCTTCAATGGCTTTCAAATACAACCAAGATAACGGTGGCTTAAAATCAATGGTCTCAGTCCAGGTCCAACAGCAGATGAGCACACAACACAGAGCTGAAGTTATCAGAAATGTGTTGGCAGCCCTGAGAGAGATGGTAAGATTAAATAGAGAAGAGTCCTGGATTACAATTAACTACTTAATGAAATATGGAGAACAAACCCCACACTGACAGAAATCAAAACATTTGTTAAACTGTAACAAACACTGGTAACTGAGCATTCTCAGCAATACACACACATGTACACAGACAAACTCTTTCGAGAGCTCACACTTTCACTAACAAAGCCACAATTTTTTCCCTGCTGTAACAACCAAATCAAGAGTGCTGAACTGGGACTGATAAAGGTTATGCTCACTAAATCATCAAATGAGAGTTTCTTTTTCACTCGCAAATGGTGAGAAAGCTATTCTGGGACTTCACAAAAGAATTCTAAGAGAGAGTTTGATGCTTTTCAGAAAACCTTAGACATGATTGCCTGTGGTGTTAAAGGACTGAATCTACTTCCCCAGACTATATTTGCTAGTCCTGTGTCCAGAGGGCTTTGGAGCAAGTCACGATAGGTTTTTACTCAAAGCTGTATTTTTGTGAAGCTTTGTGAAAACAGAATTACTTTGAGAAGTACAGAAAAGACAACAATATGAAACCAACAGGTAGACAGCTGTGTTTATCTGCAGGTTGCAAATGCAACCTAATTTTTCACCCTTCTAACCATCTACATATTGCAAGAAGTCAGTTTTCCACTTCTAATTTTCAGCGTATCTATGAGACATAAGAAGTCAGTTGCCACCAGCACATTCATTAGGTGACTGGAAATATTTTGGAAGCACTTGGATTATTTGAAATTGAGTCCCAAACAGACAAAGGCAATATTTTTAATTCAAGGAAAAATCACTTTTTATGCTTGCCTTGGAACTTAAGTTTGTCTACAGATTGCAAACAGCTTTTGGTGTTTACAGTAAACTATTGATGCTCCAGAAGTTAAAATCTGATGGTTATTTTTAACAGATGAGAATATTTGTTTATGTGGAAGTTTTCACTTTTCTACCTTTGTCATTTGTCTCTTGCTTCTCTTATTCAGCTGCTTTGCACTGACCTCTCTTTTCCATCAGTGCTGTGCAGGGGATGTGGTCTATCCCCAAAAATCATGGTTTGCTACTATGGATCACTCTGCAGGTTTTTCCTTGTTTTTACATCTAGAAACACGGATGCAAAAAAACAAACTTTCAAAAGTTGTGAACAGCCACCTAGCCAAATAAGTTCATCGTCACACATGCAAAAAAATCACTTTCCAGTGCATTTTGAAGTCATCAATGGGTCCAAGTATTAAGAAGAAATGTTAATCAGGAAAAAAACTTAAAAAGCAAACCCTTATTGTGATTTAGAATTTGCTAAACAAGATGTACTGATGTGTGACTTCTGCTTCTTATTATATTCTGCTCCTAGAGAGAGAGGAAAAGCAATTCACAGGAATGAGAGGAGATTATCAATCCCTTTCAAAAGCACTTTGGGAAAGATGGAGAGTAAAAAGATTAGAGAAAATCACTTCCAAAGTAAACTTTTCCTTCATTCCTGTGGAACAAAGAAGTCCATGCTATCATTTCATAGACTATACAATTTGACAAAGCAAGTGAAATTTCTTTGTAACTCTTGTAAAGTACTACAATTAAAAACAGTGCAATAAGCATAAAAGTGTAGAGATTCAAAGATATGGCTGGTTTTCTCTAAATAAAACTCATTAATATTTCATTGCTGTACCTCATTAAAAATGAAGAAAGAACTTATGAGTAAGCAGATCTGTATTATCCAAGCTCTTTGTTGGACACTCGTCTTTAGGCAAATACTCAGATAAGCATTTTAGATTAGAAAGGCTTATTTTTAAGTGTGCCACAAAGTCCCATCAAAACTAATGAATGGGAACCCTTCTGCATCCACTTGTTAGATCACCAAAACCAGTGGCATACGTAACTGATTCTAACAGTCAGGTTGTTTCCCATATTTTACATGGCAAGAATATGATCAGCGCTGCCTATCTCCACAGGATCTTCCTGGAATGCCATTCTGCTTTACCTACGACTGAGGAAGCCACACTGTGTTATTGTAGTGCTTGAATACTCCTCAGGCATCTTGTGGCTTCAGCTACAAGCATGACCTCTATCATTTAGTCTTTTTATGAAGCACATTTTCCAACACACAGCGTAACATCCAGGCAGTGGGACATGCGTTGAACTAGCTCCTCAGCTGAACACTAACTTCCCAGTTCAACACAGCCAGAGCAGTGCTAACCTGGTGATACCATCTGGCACTTGAAACCCAGGGAAAAACCTTGCTCTTCTCTTTGCTCACTCTCCTTTGAAGTGTTCAAACATTCAAGCATTTGGTGATAACTGGCAAAACTTGTCGTGGTGAACCAACTCAAGGGCTTCAGTGTATTTCACTTACTAGCCTGATCTAAGGAAACACCAGAGGCTCCACTGCCCTCCTGCATCACCAGGATTCTTCACAATGAGGACAATATTCTCCTGGCACAGCGCTTTCCTCTCTGCTACTTGCTTTCACTAGGCAGAGGGGTTACTGTCATACTCATAAGTTCCCTCCTTTGGGCATCCACTTCTCATTCCAAAAAAAGACCCAGCTTTTCAGTAACAGGTTTGCTTTTCCTCTTACCTGCTCATTTATTCCAACTGCAGCTCTGATTCATCCTGTAAATATTTTGGAACGTAATTTATTGCCCCAGCTTGAGTTAGCTTGGTTGGTGCTCAACACTTGAAAATATTTTAAGTTGAGCTGAGAATGCAGAGGCAACCAGAGCAGCAGTAATTTTTGAAGAATGGGTCTAAACCAACTTACTATTCACTGCTGACTACCCTTGTACATAGATGTACTCGAACGGTCTCCGCATGATCTCCCTGATCACATTGTGCCTTATTTTCCAGCATTTAAATGGTTAAGATTTTGAGTACTCCCTATAGTACTTGTAGTACAAGTGTTGCATTTTCCTCAGGAGAGTAAGTTGAGTGCTGTAGACTAACTCAGGCCAATAAACAACTTGTGTGCTGGCTCCAGTGTGGTATTCTGCAAATGTTATTTTAGTTACAGATTCTGTTAAGTGCCTGCATGATGCTTGCCTTGTCTAGGACTTTTGTATATAAAAGATTATTTTGCCTGTTTATACTACAAGAATCACACACACACTAGCAAATAAACACATAACCCCATTAATTTCTAAGAGATAACAAGGCTGAAGTCACTGGTCTTTCTAGGAAC